>CM053580.1:406709825-406732099 GCA_028627135.1 Pseudochirops cupreus
CAAGCCTGGCGCCACAGGCTCCACATGACCACATTCAGCCTATTAGGGAACAGAGTATACTTTCAAATATCCAAGGGTCCTCAGAGTCACATAGCCACTTTAGCAGAGGGCCTAGGGGCAGGGAAGATCTTCAGATTCCCATAACAAGGGGTCCTTGAGACCCCAGAATACCAATTATGCCGGGTCCTACTGAATGAATTTGACTCAAGTCTTCTGTCAGCCAAAGAAAGGCAGAGTTTATTAAAGATTTGCCATAATGAGTAGTCTCTTTAAGATCCTAAGTATTTGTGATGCTTGTGTTAACAAGTGGACCAGATTGAATTGTAGCACCTTCGTGGAGGCAAAGTGGATCTTACATACAGAAAGACTGTGGGAGGGATCTAGGGGATGGTCTAGAAGAGGGTTTTAGGGAGGGTCTTGAGCAAGAGTCTAAGGAGGATCTTGAGGAACCCAGGTCTGATTCCAGGAATGGGATTAAGGGTCGGAAATAGCTGAAGGGTACCTGGAGATGACCAAAAATGGAGGGCTAAGCTAGTTTAAGAGTAACAGATTTGGGTATAGATATTTTGATAGGATCCAGGGTGGGAAGCAGCTGGACAGTAGAGGGAAGTGTAACAGAGATTTGGGCCTAGCAGTAATGAAAGGTTTATGGCCTCAGAGCCTGAACGCCATCACCACTGGAAATCTTTAACCCATTAATGTTTTTTTTGTATTTGCATCATTTCAAAAAATTTTTAAATTGGCACATCTTAAAGTTCATAATTTGTGGTAAATTTGTAGGGATTTTCCTGCATTAAATTTTGATGATGCAGTATTGCACCATGTAACTGTATAGTATAGTTTCATATTGTAAACTAGTGTAAACATAACACTATTCCTGCACATATTCCTGCCAGTGTATGCTGGACTTCCTGACAGTGTACTATACCTCACCTGCCAACAGGCTTGTCAAGACCTGTGCTAGGACTTGATCAGTTATAATTTGCATTTTGTGTGTTTATTTGGAAAATAATGTAATCAAAACAACTTTGAATCTGTTACACAGCTGATGAAACATGTACGAATAGCTTTTCAAAATTTTCTTAATTTCTCTTCTTTCATTATGCTTCCTCTGTCTCTTCCCTCCACCTGAGGCTACCACCACCCACTGTGGGGGGGTGTAGGGGGAACAAGGAGTATTGCCTATTTTGGGAACCTCTGAATTAGACCAATTAAGAGGCTATTGTAGTTCAGGTAAGATGTGTTAAGGACTTGAACTGGGGAGGAGAAAGTGAGTAGGTGGAAGAAATGTTAAATAAATTGAATTGACAACAACTTGATAGCTGATTGGATATGAGGGTTGAGGGAAAGTAAGGTATTGAGGATGAATTTGGGTGACTGGATCAAAATGGTTTTAAGAAGATGATTGGATGGGGGAAAGAGAAATGAGTTCTGTTGAGATGCCTGTGGGGTATTCAGGCAGTTGACTTTTGACATTGGAGTTCTGCCGAGAAATGAAGGCTGGCTATGGAACTGATGAGATCACCAAGGGGGAAGTTTTGGAAACAGAAAGAGCCTTAAGACATAGACCTGGGCGATACCTACTTATCTATGACTTAGATGATGAGTCAGCTGAGGAGACTTTAGAATGAATGGTCTGAAGGAGCACCAAGATAGAGCAGTATCAGAAAAGCCCAGAAAGAAAGCATCTTCCTTGGGGGAAATCCATTTATTGCAGATGTGGAGACCTCCCAAAGGAAGGCAGAATCATTCAGTAGCAATCAGGTAGAAGGAAGAAAAGGGTATTGTAAATTTAAGACATATTGTGAAATAAAAAACTGTAGAACAGGCTGAAAATTTGGAGAAAGTGATAGGGGAGGAATCAACAACCACTGATTTCTAGGTTACAAAAGGAAAATTGCTTTTCACATTAAGCCAGTTGTTACTTGGCAAGGAAACAAAATATCTCGTATCTAGTTTTACTCACTAATGTTAATAAAGTACAGGCAATTCTTTTGTTCAATTGTGTCTGACTTTTTGTGACCCCATTTGGGGTTTCATTGGCAAAGATACTGGTGTGGTTTTCAGTTTCCTTCTCCAGCTCATTTTACAGATGAGGAGATTCAGGCGAAGAGGGTTAAGCGACTTGCCCAGGATCATGCAGCTAGTAAATGTCTAAGGCTAGGTATGAACTCACAAAGAGGAGAGTCTTCCTGACTCCAGGCCTGGGGCACTCTATCCACTGGGCCACAAAGCTGCCCTATAATTTGACTGACTTAAAAATCAAAGTAGACTGGATGTTTAGCTGGCAGTCTTAAATAAGTGACTGTCTTGATGTTTGAGGTTTTGATTAGGGATACTCCAGATACCAATATACTGAGTCCTGCTGAATGAATTCCGCTCAAGTCTTCTCTCAGCCAAAGAAAGGCAAAGTTTATTAAAGATTCGCCTTACTGGGTAGACTCTTAAGGAGCCTGAGTATATGTGAAGCTTGTATTGAATAATTGGGCCAGAATGATCTGACACAGAGTCAGTCTGTGCTAGGTAATTCTTGGCCCCTTCATGGAGGCAAGATGTATCTTTTTTATGGAAAGACTGTGGGAGGGATCTAGGAGTGGTCTTGAGGAGGAGTCAAATGAGGTCAGACTCCAGTAATGGGATTGAGGGTGGGAAATAGCTCAAAGTTACCAGGGGATGACCGACTAGGGCTAGGCTTGTGAGAGTAACAGATTTGGGCCTAGATATAATCAAAGGATTATGGCCTCAGGTAAATGCCTCATCAAATGGGAAGATTCTGAGTTCCAGGGGTTTCCCAGAGCCTATACCCCATCAACTGCTTTGTATAGAAGCACCAGAATTGCTCGCCAAATGATTGAAGGGCCTTAATAACTTCAGAACCATCCCCCAACAAGGGAAGATTAGGATAAAGAAGCATTGGCATAGTTTATTCTGTGGTCACCTTTCCCAGGGACTACAGTCACATAAGCCAGATTCAACTCGAAATCTACTACTTGACAATCCTTGATTATAAAAGACTATATTGCCTCTGCAGTGGATCTACATGAATATACAACAAGTGACTTAACAAATGTTAAAGTATGCATTTTGATGTTCCACTGGATTACAGATGTTTTCCAGACTGCTGTACTTTATTGAGAATATTAGACTAGGTCTAGAATTCATGGTTAAAACTAACAGAAAATGTGGCCACCTGATTAAATAGTATTATCAAGAGAACATATCATATGATTTCTCATCTACACCTGGCCTTTGCACATTATTTGAAATCTCTTTGGTTACCTTCACCCTAAATTAAGTGTATTCAATTACTTTAGTATCACATACCATTTTATTGATAGCACTTTTTTTCTTAAAATTCAAAGGGCCTGGGAGAAACATCTATACAAACTGGGGACAGCAGGAATAGAATAAAAGAAGTTAATAGGCTATTGGATTTGCTTCTCTTATATAAGTCTGTCTTGGCTCCAGTTAAAATCCCTGATTTAAAGGATCTTTGGGACTAATTATAATGCTGTTCAACCTGATTTTTCTTATTTTTTGGAAAATATTCATCTTAAACTCTCTTTGGTCTTTGGCAGAATGCTTCCCCACTTTTCAGCTAATTATAACATAAATATCCCTGATAATTTTATAGTAAAACTTTTCAAATTTTATTTAACCTGACATTTTTAAATATTTAGTAAGTTAGATGGAGTGGGACAGCTTTTTATCTTAGTTTTTTCTTTTTTTCCAAAGGAAATAAGGATATTAAACCACATTATCAATTTCTGCCCTTGGAAACAATACATTGTCTAAAGACTTACTAATGAACTTTTCTTGGTTCTCCTATACATGTACTTTAAAAGTTTACTTCTTCATTATTTTAGTAGATCTTTGATCTTATCAGTGTTTTTAATCCTGGTGACCAATAGAAAACTGTCTATCATTCTGATCCTATGCATATATCCTTCTGTAATTATAGGTTACCTACCCAATGTGTGAATCAGGGGGAAGTCATAGGAATACCCCAGGGTTCATGTTAAGTGTAGATAATTGTAATTGTTAATTTGTGATAGACAGACTGAGAACAGAAAGAATAATAAGAAGTGTTAAAGAACATAGAAATAGAATCTTTGAGTTGGAATGAACTTCAGAAGTCATTACGTCCAGATTCCTCATTTTGGTCTTAGAGACTTGATAGAGTTGTTGTTCAGTTGTTCAGTTCTCCATTATCCTGTTTGGGGTTTTCTTGGCAAAGATACTGGACTAGTTTACTGTTTCCCTCTCTAGCTTATTTTACAGATGAGAAAATTGAGACAAACAGGGTGTAGTAACCTGTCCTGGGTCCTACAGCACATTAGAACTCATGACTCCAGGCCCACTACTCAATCCACGAAGTCACTTAGCTGCTTCTTGCCAGAGTTCCTAAAGGTGAAGTGAGTCTGAGGCTTACTTAGCCAGAGACAGGACTTGTATCAGAGATAGGACTTAAACTTAGGTCTTTCTGAGTCTGAAGCAGGTTCTCTATCCCCTGGACCAGGCTGCCTTTCAGCCCTGTTATACCATAAGTCAAATCAAGTGACTCTCATCCCACCTCAGCTGTAATAATTACATGTAATAAAAAAAAAACTTGTGACATTGTTATTATTCCACAACATTATCATTAAGAAGTTGTTTACAGTTTATGGTTTTTAGATCATTTAATTGAAAAGAATGGAAAACCTTTGTTTGCAGGGTTTGTTTGTTTTTTAATTACAATATATCAAATTTCCATAGGAATAATAAGTTTTTGGAGCTGAGTGTGGCCTTGGGAATATTACTGCTGTGAGTGCTAGGCTTTTGTGTAGGGGTAAGGAGAGGCACAGTCCAAGTGGGACAGGCTCTCTGCTCTCCTTGGTATATGATAAAGCCTCTGTTTCACAGATGAGGAGTCAGGCCCAAAGAAGGGAAGTGGTTTGTCCAATGATAGCATTTATTAAGATTTCTATGTGCTAGTCCTATACTAAGTGCTGGGGATAGAAAGAAAGGCAAAAAATAATCTCTGCCCTTGTGGAGCATCCATTCTAATTGAGGAAACAACATGTGGATAACAAGGGACATGTGAGGTACATACAGAGTAGATGGAACGGTATTCTGAAATGGGAGTCATTAGCATCTGGGGAGGCCAGGAAAGGCCCACAAATGATAGGTTTTGAACTGAAAATTAAAGGTGGAAGTGTGGGAGCAGAGCATTTCAAGCATAGAGTACAGCCAGTACAAAGGCAAGGAAGAGAGAAATGGAGGAATTACAAGTAGGGCAGCATAACTGGATCATAGAGTGCCTTGTAGGATTAAGAGTAAAATAAAATATAGGAAGGGGCCAGTTATGAAGACCTGAAAATGCAAGAGCAGTAGGTAATAGGAAACCACTGAAGTTCCCTAGAGGAGTGACCTAGTCAGACCAACACTTAAGCAAAATCACCTTGGCAGCTGTTTGGAGAATGGATTGGATTGGAGATGGTTGAGACAGGAAGGCCAATTAAAAAACATTTGCAGTAGTCTAAATAAGTGGTGATGAGGGCATGAACTAAGGTTGGGGTTATATGAGGGGAAAGAAGGGAAAATATGTGAGGGATGTTGTGAAGATAGAAACACAAAGTTTTGGCAAGAGATTGGATTTGTGGAGTGAGTTAAGGAGTTGAGCATGACACTGAGGTTGTTAACATAGATGATTGGGGGGTTGGTAGTGCCATTGATGGTAATAGAGAAATTCAGAAGGTCATAGCTCTTGTTAGATGTATGCACTTTCTTCTAGAACATGCTATCTCTAGGGTATGACCTATGATATGATCAAATCTATACAATAAGTCATAATGGAATTTTACTGAATTTTTTGAAACGATTTCATACTTATTAAAATTTTATCCAGCATGTTAAAAGGAGAAAGAATGAAAACATCTGTTTCTTAATCTTAAACTGTATGTATTTCTATGGATTTACCCAGTCTAAACAGCAGCTCTTCAGTGACGTTTTTTCTGCTTACTAATTTTAGATACTATAAATTTTGTTTTAGTCAATAAATTTTTCTTTCACTTCTAGAATCCAGTATCCAACATGTCGAGCAAAAAGGCAAAGACGAAGACAACAAAGAAGCGCCCTCAACGAGCAACTTCCAATGTATTTGCTATGTTTGACCAGTCACAGATTCAAGAATTCAAGGAAGCTTTTAACATGATTGATCAGAACAGAGATGGTTTCATTGACAAAGAAGATTTGCATGATATGCTTGCTTCCTTAGGTAAATTTTAGGTTCTCATTTTTTTTTTCTGAAAAAAAAATTTTTGTGCGTCAGGGAGATCATGAGAATACCTTCCCTCCCCCACAGTCATGTTAAATGTAGGCGCTTGTAATTGCTAATTTGTGATAGCCTGACTGAGAACAGAACAATAAGAGAGTCTAGAGAACATGGAAATATAGAATCTTTGAGTTGGAACGGACCGTAGAAGTCATTAAGTCCAACCTCCTCATTTTAAAGACAATGAAATGGAATCCAGAAAATAATTAAATTACTTAATCTAAAACCACAGGGTTTTTTGTTTCTAAACTTGATGGTCAATATTCATATGATAAGTTAAGTGTAATAATTTTTTGAATCCTAAATGGCTGGAAAATTGTATTATTTTAGATGACTCACAAGGCAGAGAGGATCTAATTTTTTGAAGGACAAAAAGGCAAAGAGAATACTTCTGTAGCTTGGAACCAGAAATGTGGCAGAATTCTAAAGTGAGAAACCAGGATACATTATTCTGGACTCCATAGCTAATCCTGTATTCTGTATGTATTTTGCATGTCTAATAAATTTTACAATAGAAAATAAACGTACCAACATCAAGGAGATCATGTAAATAGCTTAACACAAATCTCTTAAGAGCCTTATGTTTGTACATTTAGGGTTTTTTGTTTCTAAACTTGATGGTCAATATTCATGTGATAAGTTCAGTGTACTAATTTTTTGAATCCTAAATGGCTGGAAAATTGTAATATTTTAGATGACTCACTTCAGAAAAGAGGTGTTGAGGAGAATTAAGGGGTAAGCCTGCATTTCCAAGGTTGAACTCGTGAAAAAAAAATACCTGTTTTATTTCTTAATGAGCATAAGACTAGGACAGACTCAGGAAACTTGTCAGGTGACTCTGATTTATTTATTTATTTGTTTGTTTGTTTGTTTGTTTTTGACCCTGATTTATTTTATACAGTTGTGGCACATTGTGAACCTTTTAAATCATTTTCTGATTTCACTTAATTCCATACCTAGTCTGAGCATTTTGATCCCCATAAATAGAGGCTATGGAATGACCTAAGAGGTATGTAATCAGCTAGTCACAGGGTGACTTGGAGGATGGGCTCTGCACCCTTATGTAGTAGTGACCTATGGGGGAGAACCTCCTTCTCATTTTTATTTTAGACTGGAAAGAGGAAGTGTCATAGTAATATATGTATTTATAATTAGGGATATTTGCTACAAAAAACAACCTTTTTGCTGATAGAGGTGTACCATCAAAAAAGTTTGGAGATCACTGATCTAAATAATGCCCATGGTCAGCCATCCCCACCATATGCCAACTACCTGCCACCCACAGGGTAGATAAACAAGTTTTGCTGGAACTCAAAGGGAGAGATAGGAGGCAATATGTGCCTGGCAAGTCAGACTACCATTGATCATTTTCTCCTCTGAGATCCTGATGGATATTGCCCAGGACCCTGAACCTAAGAGCCCTGGGATTGACATTGTCCGCCCCCCCCCCAACCATGAGACCTACTTCTAGTTCAGCTCCAAAACCATCATTGAGGTTCCAGTGGTATCTGCTGGCCAGTTGCCACTAGTGGTTGGGCAGATAGGCACAATCTGGGAGTAGCAGAACCAAGTAGATCTTTGGTTTTACTCCCAGTCACCTACCCTTATAACCTTTATTTGGGAAACCCAGGACTCTCAACCCAAGAGCCTTTGGAAAAGCATATATATGCTTTCTTCTAGCCCACTACCCCCAGCCCTCATCCTGGAATCCAACCCTTACAGAAAAAGATGTAGCCTTGCAACTACCTGTTCTGGTAGGTGGTGCTATGACTACATTTATTGAAGACCCAGAAAAGAAAGTTCTTGGCACTATCAGTAGGTTAGACATCAGAAACTGAGGATTTTATCAATGAAAAAGACATTTTAAAAGATACATTACGATCTATTTTGCTGCTGCATCCTGAGGACCATGGTACCTTTTTATATATGTTGTCTCCCCCATTAGAATGTGAGCTCTTTTACATGCTATCTTTTCTCTTTGTATCCCTAGCCCTTAGCACAGTGCTTTGCATATAATAAACACTTAATAAATACTTTATTCATTCATCAGTTATCCTGTCTTTGCCTCATAGGTTTCATTCCTACCTCTCCATTGCCTACTTCTCTTCTATAAAAATGCTTGTCTCCCTATCTAAAAACCCTTCAATCCTTTGGAACTGCTACCCTACCATAGTTCTCCCTTTTACTGCCAAATTTTTAGAAAAACTAATCTGTACTCACAACCTTCATTTCCTTACTGTTCACTTAATCCTTGTAATAATGGCTTCCTTCCCTTCCACTCTAACTACACTGCTGTAAAGCCAAGCATGAGCAGCTTTCCAGAGGACTGCTGCTGTGAACAGCTTTCAACATTCTGATTACACAGTATATTAAACTCTCTCTTTATTCAATAACAAACTAAGACAAAACATTCAAAGAAAATCAAGGTACAGCATTCACAATGTCACAACTTCATAACTTAAAATAGCCACATAGTTTTCACCAAAGTGGTCACATAGTTTTAAGCAAAGTACATTCATTTAGTTAATCACAAAGTCCTTAATTCAATCACAAAGTACAAAAGTCAAAGTCTTCCACCCATGGAGTGCAGTTAAGTTACAATATCATCAGTCACTACTCAGTACCCTCTTAAGGAGTAGTGGAAAGTACAAAGGCCATCCACGCCTAGATCACAAGTAAGTTACAGTTTCATCAGTCAGCATTAAATACCCAAAGAGAAGTCTTTTCTTCTTGACTTGAGGCAGGCTCTCAGCTTCTATGGTTCCTCTTCCATGGTCCTAGCTCCTGCCTGAATCTAACCAACTGCCGCCTGAGTTCAAAGGCAGAGAGCTCCCAGTTCCTTGTCCAGCTCTCCGTGCAGTTCCTGTTCCATATTGAAGCTCACAGTATCCAGTCCACCTCAAGTCCTTCACAGTTTCTGTTCCTGGGAAGACAAAGCTTAACAAAGCCACAGACAGACAAAGTATCCACACCACAGTCATGCTTCCTCTGGCAGCTCTGGCTGGCCCTCGGAAGCTCTCAGCAAAGTTGAGTTTTCAAAATCAAAATCACTTTCTCCAACCTGGGCCTCTCCTCTTCAACCTCCACGCTGCTTGCTCTAAGAAGCTCTGTGTCTCTCAGCTGGGGCTTTTCCTTAAATGTGGTATTACCTCCTCCCTGTTCAGCCCCTTCCTGTTATGTCAGCAACAAGGGTTCATACCTTCTGTTTCTTAACAGAGGCTTGATATAATTAATTTGAAATTAAGTGCTAAGTACCTGTTAGCTTGCCAATACAAGGGGATCTTCAAATTCCATTCCTATTACATCTGCTTTCTCTGTGATCACCAGTAACACTCCAGTTGCAAAATGAGTCCTCAGGTTTGAATATTCTGAGAACCATGTCACTTTTTGCTGTCAGCATACCTCCATAGTATCAAGGGAATCCTATTTCAAGTGGCAGTTGATGAGACAGAAATCTCCTTTTACCTCCAGAGTCAGAGCAGAAAAGTTTCCTCAAAACTATGTGGCTTAAAGAGATAGTTCCCTGTTGGAACTCAGAATGCATTTTCCTATAGAAATAATGAGAAACTAAAATATGATAGACTTTTTTATGAGGAAACTAAGAATCTAAACAATATTTTAAATCTTTTTGCCTAAGAAAATGTGTCTTCTAATAATCGATTTATTAGCAAACTTGGAAAACAATCCATTTGCAAGGTGGAGACTAACATATAAAATAATGATAGTAAACTTATATAATATTTTGTGGTTACAAAACACTTAAATATGCATCATCTCACTTGATCTTCACAGTAGCTTTATAAAATAAATTGTACCAGTGATATTCTCCCTAATTTAGACATGAAGGAAATCATTTCTAGAGAGAAATTTGTGACTTTCTAAGGTCAGATGGTCAATCAGTGGTCCATTGAGACAGGAAGAACAGTTAATAGATAGAACTGAGACTGAAACTTAGATTTTCTGATTCTCAAATCAATTTATTTTCCTACTACTTTACCTCCCATATACAAATGGGTATACAGCAATTCTAGATTTAAACATGCTCTCATGTTGATGGTTACTGTTGTTTTTTACTCAAAGTAACTTTTGGTTTAATCTACATTCTAAGCTTTAATATTACAATCTTGCATGTTGAATAATAATTTAGTATATAGTAAGGTAATTATTATTATTATTATATTAGAAATAACTGCATCACAGTTACTAACTTTAAATTTTTTCCCTGTGAATTCTTTTAGGGAAGAATCCAACTGATGCATACCTAGATGCTATGATGAATGAGGCTCCAGGTCCAATAAACTTCACCATGTTTCTTACTATGTTTGGTGAGAAATTAAATGGAACAGATCCAGAAGATGTGATTCGAAATGCTTTTGCTTGCTTTGATGAAGAAGCAACAGGTGGGTGCTAACCATGAAATAGTATCACATAGTTGTTTTCAGATCAGTGCAAAATTAAGATGTGTCTAGCTAACTTTGTTAATGTCAAGTTTACCTAGAGCTTCAGCCACAATAAAACTGAAGATTCTAGTTGTAGAAGTAACCTTCTCAAATAGTTGATAGCAGGAATTAAAATCTTTGATTTTGTAAAACTTGTCAAAAAGCATATTTTTAACTCTATCTTCACATCCACATCTATTATTTCATTGATATAGGTACAACTTCTACCAATACAGAGTATAACCCTTCTTATAATTTAGTGGATAATCTTTGAGAGTTAATGGTGCCCCAGAAAAAATCACTACTTTGGTGATAGTCTGGTGAGGAGCCTCTAATTAATGACAGTTTCTCCTGAGGGCTTTATCTGATTTTGCATCTTGTTGACCTCATTAGCTCCCATAGGTGTCATTGTTTTCTCTGTGCCAGTGGCTTACAGAACTGTACAGGATGTTCCAAGCATTAATAGCTTAAAATTGCAATAAGACTTTTGGAACACCCTGAGTATCCCGCCCTAGCCTCTTCCCTGAGCTCCAATTCCTCACCACCAGCTGCCTAGTGGACATTTCAAACTAGATATCCTATAGGTATCTGAGATGTATCTAAAAAAGAACTCTATCTTTCTCAAATCACTCCCTTTTTTGAAGTTCTTATTTTCAGTAGAAGACACTTTTTAATCATTTAAGTTTACAATCTTAGAGCCATCCTAACTCCACAATCTCTCTTAGCCCATGTATCTACTCACTCACCAAGTCTTGTCATTTCTGCTTCTGTGACATCTCTCTGTATTCAGCTTCTCCTCACATGGACACCACCCTAGTGCAGACCCTCCTCACCTCATTCCTGGACTATTGCAATAGCTTCCTACTCTCTCCATCTCTTGATTCTTCCCACTCCATCATCTTCAGAGCTGCCAAAGTGATATTCCTAAAACACAAATCTCACCATGTCACTCATTTACTCAGTAAAGACTAGTGGCTCTCTGTTATTTCTAGGATCAAATACAGGCTCTTCTGTTAGGCTTTTAAAACCCTTTACAACATGACACCAAACTACCTTTACAGCTTTAATATATTTTTCTTCTCATCATGTACTCTGATCTAGTCAAACTGGCCTTTTTGATGCTTTTTAAATTAAGTTATTTATTTTTAGTCTTAAACATTCACTTCTATAAGTTTTAAATTTTCTCCCCTCCTTCCCCACACAGTTTGCAATCTGATATGGGCTCTACACATACATTCCTATTAAACACATTTTCACATCATTTGTGTGGCATAAAAGAATTATAATGAATGGGAAAAAACATGAGAAAGGAAAAAAAACAAAAAAGATAATTATGTCTGCTTCACTCTGCATTCTAACTCCATAGTTTGTTCTCTGGATGTAACTGGCATTTTCCATCATGTGTCCTTTGGAATTGCTTTAGGTCCTTGCATTGCTGAAAATGGCTGAGTCTATCAAAATCAGTCCTCACACACTGTGGCTGTTAATATGTCCAGTGTTTTCCCGGTTCTGCTCCTTTCACTCAGTATCAGTTCATTCTGTCTTTCCAGGTTTCTCTGAAGTCTGCCTATTCATCATTTCTTATAGCACAATAGTATTCCATTACATTCATATCATGACAACTTGTTTAGCCATTCCTCAATTGATGGGCATCCCCTTAATTTCCAGTTCTTGGCCACCACAAAGAGAGGTGCTATGAATATTTTTGTACATATGAGTCCATTTCCCATTTTTATGATCTCTTTGGGATACAGCCCTAGAAGTGGTATTTCTGGGTCAAATGGGTATGCACATTCTTATAGCCCTTTGGGCATAGTTCCAAATTGCTCTCCAGAATGGTTGGATCAGCTTACAGCTCCACCAGCAACATTCCCATATACTTTCCAACATTTATTATTTTCTGGTTTTGCCATGTTAGCCAATCTGGTAGGTGTGATGTGGTACTACAGGTTTTGACTTGTGGCTCTCTGTTCAGTAGTGATTTAGAACATTTTTTTCATGTGACTATAGATAACTTTTCATTTCTTCCTCTGAAAACTGCTCGTTCATATCCTTTCACCATTTACTTTTTGATGTTTTTTACACACATTACATTTCCTTACCTTTGGTTGTCCCCCGTGGTTTCTATATACTCATTTGTACAAGTTCCTTGAAGTCCAGGACTGTTTCATTTTTGTTTTTGTATCCCTAGCCGCCTAGCACAGTGCCTGGAGCATAGTAGATGCTTAATTAATGCTTGTTGATTGTTGGTTGATTGAATGGTCTTTGGACTGTAGACACATAGTCAGTTGGCGCATGCTGAAGGGCTTGCAAGCTTAGAACTAACTGCTAAAAATGATCGTTTTTCTGGCATAGTTTCTGAGAACCCAGAGTCACTAATGCCACAAGGAGGGATCAGAAGAGACCTTAATGAATTCCTTATTAAAAGTTACATAAGATCCTATTTAGCATAAAACAGAGTATCATTGAATTGAGTAAACTTCATGAGTCTGGTCCCTGCCTGCCCATATTTTTAGTTGTATTCCTCTCTCAACTAAATGTAACTTCTGTTTTCTCCTTTTTGCCTTTGTTTATGCTCTTATATCTCAACCACTCTTCTCTTTATTTTCCATCTTCTCCAAGCCAAGAACTGTTGTATGATTTTTAGCCCAGTCATTTAATAAGCCCTTCTATGTTTTGTGCACTTTGCTAAGTTCCAGGGATACAAAAATAAAAATGAAACAGTCCACTCTCAGAGAGCTCACAAACTATCAAGGAAGATGTAAGTATCTGCAAAAAATAAATAAGAGGTAATTTAACAAGGGAAACCACTAGCATCTGGGAAGAATCATGAAAAGCCTCATATAGAAGGTATTGTTTAAGCTGAATTTTAAAGGAAGCAAGGGATTCTGAGAAGTAGACATGGGGAGAGTATGTAGTCCAGGCAGAGGGATAAATAATGCAGAGTCACAGAGGTAGAAGAATGTATGTTGTGAAAAGCTTTTTTGGATGGACCATAGAGTATGTAAATAGGAGTATTACATAGACTGCAAGGGTGGCTTGGAGCCAGCTGGAAAGGACTTTGAATGTTAAACAGAAGAGTTTGAATTTGATCCTAAATATAATAGGGAAAAAGTGGAATTTAGTTAAAGTAGAGAAATGATGTAGTTAAACTTGTTTTAGGAATATCACTTTGATAGCTATGTGGGAGATGGATTGGAGAGGTGAGAGACTTGAAGCCGGAACACTTAGGTTATATTACAGGGCTAGGAGTCTAGGTATCAGATGAATAATGCCTGTACTAGGTTATAGTCTTGTGAATAGCAAAAGGGAGAAGAATTTGAGAGATATAAAAGTAAAATTGACAAGATTTGGCAACTGATTGAATATATGAGATGATTGAAAGTGAGGAGTTGAGGTTGGCATGATGGTTATGATCTAAATGACTGGAAGAATGGTAGTTTCCTTGGCAAAAACAGGAAAGTTCAGAAGTGGATTTTTTGGGGGGAAGATAAAGTCTTTTTTTTTTTAAAGTATCTTTAGTTTGAGTTGCCTATGGAGCATCCAGTTTAAAATATCCAAGAGGCAGTTGGTGATGAAGGACTGGAGCATGAAGTATTATGGTGTGTGTGTGTGTGTGTGTGTGTGTGTGTGTGTGTGTGTGTAGGTACATAGGTAGATATGGATTTGGATAGAGATATAGATATAGAGTTCTGTGAGTCATTTGCATAGAAATGATAATTAAACCCACAGTAACTAATGAGATCACCAAGAATGAGAGCATAGATTGGAGAGAGGAGGCGGTAGAACAGAGTGCTGGGAACCAGTCACTCAGCAGTCATCAAGCTTTATTAAGCATATTTAAAATGAGCTGGGCACTGTGTTACATGCTAGGGATAAGATAAAAGGTAAAATGGTACCTGCCCTGGAGCTTGCATTCTAATGGGGGAAACAGCATATACATGTTAGGTCCGTACAAGGTAAATATAGAGTACATGGGAGGCTGTCTCAGAAGGGCCTACCAGTGGGGGCACTGAAAAAGGCCCCCTGCAGAAAATGAGACTTAAGCTGAGTCTTAAGGGAGGCTAGAAGGCCTATGTGAGGAGGGAGCAAAGTGCAGCCCTGGAGAACAGCCAGTGGAAAGGGCATGGATGGAGACAGGAAATGCAGCATTGTGTTTGAGGAACTGCAAGAGGGTCTTTGTGGGTGGGTTGTAGAGAGATTGGAAGAAAGTGAGGGATAACAAGACCAGAAATGCAGAAAAGGGCCAGATTAAGAGTTTAAGGTACCAAACAGGATTTTTATTTTTAACCCAGAGGTAATAGGAAGCCACTGCAGTGTATGAGCAAAGAGATGACATAGGGGTAGGGGATACATGATGATAAAAAAACAGATGGAAAATAGGTCAAGAAGTATAGCACAGAAAAGTTCATCAGATTTAGGATTTAAGAGATTATTGATAACTTTAGAAAGAGCAGTTTAAGTTGCATGAGGTTAGAAGCCAGGTTGCAGAGAGTTTAGAAGAGAGGGAGAGAAGTGGTGGAGTGAGTTAGCAAGTGTAAACAAGTTTTTTCTAGGAGTCTGAGAGAGAAGGGGAGAAAATATAGCATCTTAGAGTCTAGTGAAAGTTATTTTTTAAGGATGGGGGAAGACTTGGGCATGTTTAAAGGCAGTAGGAAAAGAATCAATAGACAGGGTGAAATTAAAGTTTAGAGAAAGGGGTGGTGGTGGTGACTGTCATTCTTCTAGAGAAAATGAAAGGAGATGGGATCAAAGGCCCCATGTAACCAGTTGACTTTGGCAAAGAAAAGGGCCGCCTCATCATCAGAGACTTGAGAAAAGGAAGAGAGAGAGTCATGGGTAAAAAAAGAGAGAAGGTGCTCAAGTCAAATGCCAGTTTTCTCTGTTAAGTTAAAAACAAGTTCATCTGCTGAGAATGTTGGGAGCGCGGGGAGATGTGGGATACTTTGAGAAGAGGAGGTTTGGAATAGCTTCTGTAAGTAGTGAGAGAAGGAAATAGGAAGAAATAAAAGAATTACTTTGCACTGGTGAGATGGTGAGTAAAGGTAATGACAGTGCCTACGAATGACCAGCAACACACCACCTGGGAACAGCAGGTATTGGATCCCATTAAATGGAAGGCAAATGAGAGAGGAAGGATCCATAATGAAGGGGAGTTTGTTCATTATGAACAGGAATTCCATTGGGCCCAGTGGAGGGTGAGTATAGTTGAAGTAGAGCATGAGTGATGTGGCATTGAATGAGAATAAAAGAAAATAATAGGGTTTGGAGGTAGTTTATTCCTAGGCTGCTGTGATTCCATAATTCAGGCATAAGAAGAGTAACAACTGGTATGAGCTTGCCAACCATGGGGTAGAGGTTTCCTCCTACCTGACTGCTCCTTCTCAGTCAGCTTTGCTGAACCTTCTCCTTCTAAATATTTTTATGTGGTGGTCTTATCAGCTCCCATGGATTCAATTATCTTCTCTATGTCTGTGAGTCTCAAATCTGTTTATCCAGCCCTAACCTCTCTGCTGACATCCACTCTCATATCTTCAGTCACCTATTAGCCGTCTTGATCTGGAGGCCCTCTGGGGGCCTTGATCCTGACTAAAACTGAACTCATATTTCCTCCCCAGACCTCCCCCTTTTTCACTTTCTTATTACTGTTGAGGTTACCACCAGTCACAAAGGCTCAAAAACCTAAGTGTGATTCTTTGTTCCTCACTGTCTCTCACCCCCTCCCCTTCCCATATCCAATCTGTTGCCACGCCCTTTTGATTTTATCTTTGTAATATCTGTTTAATATGCCCCCTTCCCTCTTCTTACACTGTCACCACCCTGGTGTAAGCCCTCTTCGCATTGTGCCTGGACTACAGCAATAGCCTGATCTATCTCCCTTGCCACAGGTCTCTCCTCACTCCAGTACACTTTCCACTCAGCTATCAAAGTGATCTTTCTAAAGTATAGCTCTTAACATGTCACCCTTCTCCCTCCTTCCACCCCCCACCCCATCAATAACCTTACATTTACTCCCAGTCCTCTCTAGGGTCAAATATAAAATCCTGTTTGGCATTCAAACCCTTCATGAACTGTCCTCCTTTCTGTCTTCTTACATCCCCACATATTCTCTGATCCAGGGAAGGAGTCACTTCATCTTCCAACTCTGGGCATTTTCATTGACTGTCCTGGAATTCTCTCCCTCATCATCTCTACCTTCCTGGCTTCTCTGACTTACTTTAAGTCTGAGCTAAAATTCCACTGTCTATAGGAAGCTTTTCCCCATTCCTCTTAATTCTACTGCCTTCCATCCAATAATTATTTCCTATTTATCCTCTGTGTAGCTTGTTTATACGTAGTTGTTTGCCCGTATCTCCCCAGTTAGACTGTGAGCTTCTTGAGAACAAGGGCTGGCTTTTTTGCCTTTCTACGTTTCCCCAGTGCTTAGGACAGTGCCTGGCACATAGTGGGTGCTTAAGAAATGTTTATTGCTTGATATGAAAGATGATTTTTTAATTTAAAAAATTATATTACACACACTCCACCATCCCCTCACTACTTCCCTCCAAAAGAAAAACACAGACCTTGTGACAAAGATCCCTGGTCAAGCAAAACTAATTCCCCAGTTTGCCGTGGGTGATAAAAGCTATGTCTTCGTTGCATCCTGAATCTGTCACCTCTTTTATCAGGAGAGATGAGTAACACGCCTCATTCTCAGTCCTCTGGAATCTCGGTTGGTCTTCGTGTTAGTCACAATTCCTGAGGTTTTCTGAGTGGTTTTTTAAAGTGTTATCATTATTATTATTATGTCTTTGTTCTGCTCACTTCAGTACTGTCATTACAAGTCTCCTGAGTTTCACTGAAACTATCTCATTTCTTCCTTCACAAGCATCCTTCATATGCACAGTGATATTGCATGATTCTTACACTGTGATTTGTTTGGCCATTTCCCGTTTGATGGGCACTCTTTTTAGTTTACAGTTCTTATCTACTACCAAAAATGCTGCTATAAATATTTATCTCTTTGGTATATAAGCCTGGCAGTGGCGTTGCTGGTCAAAGGATATACACAGTTTAACAACTTTTTAGGCATAGTTCCAAATTGCTTTCCAAAAAGGCTGGCCCAGTTCATAGCTCCACCAGCCGTGTGTTGTACATGAATTGTAATACCCTCCCTCATCTCTGCCTGGATGTATGTTTTAGAGTTACCTGGACTGCTCTTCTTCACTGACTGGGTGGAATGTGATGTGCTGGGCCTTGATCTCCCCTGATACGTAACAGACATACTGTGTTGCAGAGCACTGAACTAGGTACAGTAGAAAATAGTAAGCTTAGATAAGACATATTACCTACCTTCTTGGAACTTGTAGTCTAGTAAGGGAATAGGACACAAACATAGTATGCTATACAGTATTAATCATAAATGCATAAAAGAATTTCAAAGCAGAGTGCTCTGTGAGGCATGATGTTTCTTAGAGTTTATGGAATTTGAGATAGGTTTTACAGGACAGATTTACTTGATAAAAACCAACATTCCAGGCATTTGGAGCAATGTGAAAAAGAGATGGGAAAGTGTAGAGTGTATTCTAGAGTAGAGCCCTATTAGGATGGGGTATAAAGTTCATGTAGTTAAGGCTAGAAATCAGGCAAAAAACATTTGTTGTCCACTATGTGCACTGTGCATTGTGCCTTCAAGGAGCTTATGTTCCCAAATTGTGGAGGGCCTTGATTTCTGGGCAAAGGAGTTTGACGTTTAATTGGTAACTATTGGGGAGCTACTGAAGACTTTTGAGCAGAGGCATTCTGGAAAGCAATTTGGAGCTATGCCCCAAAAGTTACTAAACTCTACAACCCTTCAGCATAGCAAAAGAAGTGGGAAGATCTGTCAGGCTGCTGATGAAGAACAATAATTGTGAGATGTTAGTGGAGGTCTCTGCTCTAGTCCAAATTCCGTATAAGCTACCAAAGTGATTTTCCTTAGGAGTGTTATCTGACTGTTTGCTCTCTCACTTAATATACTCCTGGAGTTCCCTATTGTCTCTAAGTTAAAATAAAATCTTGTCTGTTTGGCTTTAAAGACCTTTCACAATTTGCCCACAACCTATATTTTAGGTTCGTTATATGTCAGTACCTTTCCAATGCTCTGGTCCAGCACCACTGATGCTATCTCTGCCTTTACCCTGGCTGTTTCTTATGCATGAAATTCACTTTCTCCTTATCTCTGACTCTCAGAACTTTTTTCAAGATACAACTCAAGCACCACTTTCTATAGAGAGCTGAATTTTCTGATTCTGTTACTGCTATTTCACTCTTACTTGAATGCATTTTGTACGCACGTTGTCTATGCCAATAAAACGTGTGCTCCTTGAGAGTATGTTTCATTTTTATCTTTGTAAAGGGCCCGAAATGAGGTACACATTTAATAAATGCTTGTTGATTGATTGATATAGAAACTGATTGACTCTAAGAGGTGAGGAAGAGGAGTCAGAAGTAACTTCAGTGTTATGAAAATAGGAAACAGAATTAATGGGGCCATAAAATAATGAAGTCATATCAGAGGAGGTTTGAAGCAACCTGTCAGGAAGTCTCCTCTTCATGAGTTCAAATCCACCCTCACGCACTTACTAGCTGTGTGACCCTTGGCAAAGCACCCCAGTATCTTTGTCAAAAAAAACCCAAATGGAGTCACAGAGAGTCAGACATGACTGAAAAAATGACCCAACAACAGGTAGAACATCCATATGGAGATGGTCTGTAGGTAGCTGGAGATGGAGATCTGGACATCAGAAAAATGGTCAGAATGAATTTAAAAGTTAGGAAGTCATCTGCTTAAAAGGTGGTAGTGGAATATATGGGAGTGAATGGAATTAGCAAGGGAGACGTCATAGAGGGAAAGCACATAGGGTGAAGGACCCTTCCTGGGGAATACTTGGAAAAGGAGTTTAGAAGAGAATGAGAAGTATCATCACAAGACATAGAAGAATGGTGAAGAAAGCTCCAGAACAACGTGATGTCTTTTAAGGTTAATGAAGAAGATGCAGCAGAAAATAAAAGATGGTAGCACTCACTATGTATCACAGGCTGCAGAGAGGATAAGGAGTATGAAGACTGAAAAAGGCATATTAGATTTGCCAATTAGCAAAAAAAAAAAGCAGATAAGTAGAGGTGTAAGTATAAGAGGAAGTGAAAGCATTGGGTAGAGATCTCTGCTAAATTTCTTGGCAAAGTTAAGGGGAGGAGGGAAATACAGATATTGCTAAATGAGATAAATGTGTCCCTTGAGTCAGTAGGAGTTTTGAGAGTAGAGATTTTGTTGAATACAGTTTGCTGAGACAATTCTTGTTCTCTTGAACATATTAACATTCCATTTATGGTTTTATCATAATCCAACAGCTCCTTTTATAATGCTAAACAAATCCCTAGGATTTGTGTCATTGAGCTTAATTCTTTGGGCTCTTTCCATTGGAAAACTGTACTTTCAAAAACAAATATGCTTTTTCTCTCTTTCTCTCTCTTCCCTTCTCTTGAGACTTAGGGTATTATTCAGTTCTTCCCCTAACTTCCTGAGTAGCCCTCTTCCTCACCCAAATGACTGATTTTCAGTTTCCTGTTTCTTTGAATGTTTTATAGTTTTCAGTTTAACAAAGATTTTTTAACAGTTCATCTCTCATGGAAAGGAAAAATGTTGATTTATTAAATGGAATATATATGTATATATTTGGTCAATCTGTTATTGTTAAAGCTATGATGGCCTATGTTCCTTAACTTAGTAACTTACTTGCAAATTTTTGCTCAGTTTCTCTTTCACTATTAGGTAACCTTTCATATTGATGATTGTCACTTGAGTTACTGCCACCTTTTATTTGGTGTTTTTAACATAATTCTTACAGTCAATTTAAAGGCCTGTGATAAAATTAGTTGCTAGCTGCTTCTAAAAGGGAAATACTTTTTGAAATGGTCCAGAATGCAGTAGAAGTGAGACTAAATATCTTATATATTTGTAGTAAAAAAAATTTTTTTACATAATTTATATTATAGCTTAAAAATTCATTATAACATTTGAAACAAATATATTAGTTATTAGCTAATGTCCAAGACTAGGAGAAGTATTATTGCCTGATGAAAACAGGACAGCGTCCTTAGGACATTGTAAAAACTAAAAATTTTCGTTTTAGATTATTGGAATACTTAGGTCTTTTTGTTTTACCTTGTGCTTCTAAGAAAACTTCTGTTGTAGTATATAATTACCTTTTAATATCTTATTGTTTATGAAACTTTTTTTACTGGTGCTGTATTACATTCAGTTCCAAATAGATCCCTCCCTTCCTCCCCTGCCTAGTCCATTACTACATATGACAGACTGTGTAGTATTCCATACCCTTAGTCCTCCACTCTCTGCAGCAGTCAGGGAAGATGCACTCAACTTTACATGATAGCAAAGGCAAATAAACACAGTTTACAACTTTAAAATACAATTCAGCATGCATTTAAGGGCCTATTATGTGCCAGGCCTTATATAGAAAAAGTAATTTCTACACGTATATCGGTAAAAGCTTATTATTTGTGTCTCCTCTTCTGTTTTTTGTTCATGTCAGCATTTATATCAGAATCATAGATTTAGGGTTAAAAGGTAACTTAGAAACCATTGAGTCCAACAACAACCCTCTCCCCCCTTATTTTACAGATGAGGAAACTGAGATACAGAGATAAAGTATTTGCTCAGAGTCACAAAGCCAGTAATTGAGGTGGGATTTGAACCTTAGGCCTCTTGACTCCCAGGTCTGGTGCCCAGTGCACTAAGCCAGTTTACCTGTCTATTTACACACTTTTATTTTTACACAGTAGGTTCTGTTTTCTTCTCTTCTCATCCCTTCAGATAGACCTTTGCAAGTTTCTTTATGTTGTACATATTTATCATTTTGCATGGCTTTTAGTATCACTAAATGCCAGAGTTTTATCTAATTATTCACTGACCATTTTGTAGTTTGATTTTCAGTTCTTTGCACTTACAGATAGTACTGATATGGTTGTGTGGACAAACTTTTCCCCCCTTTACAATAACTCTGTTAAAGTAACCTGTAATTATTGTTGTGACTCTGGTGTGCTGCCAGATTGTCCTCTAAAGTTTTGGTAACACTCTTGCAGTTCTCTACGCTTGTTTCTTTACAACTCTCTCTGCTTTGAGTTTTGCCACAAGTTATTTTTTGTCGGTTTAATGAGAGTAAAACAGGATCTCAGTTGTTTCCGTTTTCATTTTTCTGTAATGTGGTTGAAGATTTTTCAGCATTGTTTACAGTTAAGTGTACCCTCTTGAAAATTCTTTGTTCATGTCCTTTGACCAATATTCAGTTCATTATGGGTGGTTATGTTTTTTCCCTCAATTTCCATATCAATTCCTTTTTTTTTTAAATTTTTTAATTTTTATTTTTTATTTTAATATGAGATTCTTTATTAAATTTTTTTGAGTTACATCTTTTCTCCCCGTCTTTCCCCCGCCCACCACCCCAAAACAGCCATCCCAGTATTTCCCCCCTCCCCCAGTC
>CM053580.1:406732599-406750438 GCA_028627135.1 Pseudochirops cupreus
GCTCTGGAGGCCTTCCGGCTGGACTGCTTATCTCCCCCTTTCACAATTCCCATTCACAGCTGCCGCTAATCCGCTCACCTGAAGCTTCTCAGCTCATCCGCTCCCACTACCAGCCGCCCCCGGGGCACAGCCCCGGCTTCAGGCCAGGCTGGTTTAAGCCAGGCTGATTTCGGTTCGCAGTGCTGATATGGTTGTAGCCGAGCTGATTTTAGTGGGAAGTATCTTTGTGTGCGTTTTGGAGTTCCAGGATTGGTTTAGAGTCCTATTTTATGGGTATTTTGGGGTGGCTATGTGAGAGCTGCGATATGTTGCTGCTTCTATGCCGCCATCTTGGCTCCGCCCCCCCATATCAATTCCTTATAGATCAGTATTAAAATTTTGATCTTACTATGATTACACTACATGATTATACTAAAGTAATTTTATCATAATTTCATTTAATTACCACCCAAATGGTATGTTTTCAGATAATGATAAACATTAGTGGAAAAAAATAGAAGTCATTGAAAGAATTACTTCTAAAGAGAGATTTTAACTTCAGAGGCTCAAAATAAAGCAGAGAACTGAGCTAATTCCTTGCTTCAGTTCTCCATTTTACATTTGTAGGTGACAGCTTCATTTATAGCTATATCTGCAGTTTGCTCTTTTAGTTTCTTTATCTGTAAATGAGGGGCTTGGACTAGATCAGGGGTAAGGAACCTGTGGCTTTCTAGGTCCTTGGGTTTGACTGAGTCCAAGTTTTACAGAACAAATTCTTTTATTAAGGGGATTTGTTCTATGAAGTTTGGGTTCAGTCAAAGGGCTGCACTTAAGGACCTAGAGGACCACATGTGGCCGTGAGGCTGCAGGTTCTCTACCCCTGGTCTAAATGAGCTCTGAAATTCCCTTCCAGATTCAGTTTAGTGATCCTGTGGGTATTTGAAATATTTTGTGATGTGTGTCCTAGTTTAAGAAATTGACAGTTACAGGAAGATTCAGGAAAATATTTGTTCCCTCAGACTCACTGTTTTTCCTTCTTTGTAGGCACCATTCAGGAAGATTACCTGAGAGAGCTGCTGACAACAATGGGGGACCGATTTACAGATGAAGAAGTAGATGAGCTGTATAGAGAAGCCCCTATTGACAAAAAGGGAAATTTCAATTATATTGAGTTCACACGCATCCTTAAACATGGAGCAAAAGACAAAGATGACTGAAATGAATCTCATCTATCAGTTATTCTTATTTCATTTATGTCTCATTCCCAAGACTCCTTTTTTTTCCTGATAGGACCTGTTGCATATACTTAGCTTCACAGCCTTGGCTTTTCCTTATGTATTTATTCTAGGCCCTTCTACCATAATGTGTTTGTGTAATCAGACTGGAAATAGGGATGATGTAAATTGTTTTGAAAAGAGTTTGAGAATTAAAAAAAAAATCAGTGAATGTGAAAGCCCAGAAAAAAAAAGAATCTCAATATTTCTGGTTTTGCTGGATTTTTACATTTTTATAATATAAATGCTATTTTGAAATAAAGATTATGTCAATTCAAAGTAAAATATCATGGCGAGTTAAACAGATGTATGGGGGTTTGGGGAATTATTTTTGGGAAATTTTCAACTTTACATGGTTCAAATCACGTGGTTAAGTGGGTTTGCCAGTGTGAATACTGAACAGTGTATATCTGGACTTTAAATATTTAACATTAATGTGAAGTAAAAACTGTTGTGTCTACTTGGACTTTTGTCATGCTTTTAGTAAGTTCAGAATTTGAGATTATTACATAATTAGTTAAATTCTTTAGAACTTGTTTTTTTACTTAACATTTTACCATTTAAGTTGAATCCTAGAACATGAGGAAGGAAAATATCTGGAGTTCACTCCATTTGCCCCCAAGCCCTAGATGACAAAAGTTCTTATCCACTGAAATGAGAGCTCTTTCAGGGCCAGTATGGCCAATCCTAATTTAAGTGAAGAATGTATAGGTCATTATTTATGGCACCACTGATTTATACCTAGGTGTCCAGTAGCTGAAACTCCTTCAGATTATCCCTCACATAATTAGAAATTATATTGGCCAGATTATGGCAAGAAAAATATGTTGCTTTTTAAGTGACCTTTAAGGTACTGAAAGTGTAAGTTGAAGTAATGTTATTTAAGGGGAAAACTGGAAAATCAAAACCAAAGAACTTGATTACTAACATGTCTTTATACCAAATAACCCTTGTGATGTAATGAATTAAATTTATTAACATTTTTTTATGAACCTGCAATCAATATTGCTCAGCTTTCTCAAAGGGATTGCTTTATGTTTTAATTATGAGTATATACAACTGCATCTGATAAATTAGATGTTGTTAAAGTAATTGCATATATTCAAGGGAAGGGGCATCACACATTTCCATTGCCTTAGGCAGTAATATTGTAGCACCACTTTTAGACCAAGTGGCCTTGACAATTCATGTAAGTCCTAGGAAGAGATTCAGCCCAGCAGAAGAGGCTGGAATTGCAGACAATAGTACTGTCATTAGTTCTGATATGTTCACTTGCAACCTGTAGAGAAATGTATACAGAGATTAAAAGTTGCACAGTGTCCATGGCATAAGCCTACTAAGAGCACATATTAAATACCTCTCAAGTCACAGGGCAATCTTCAGCACATAGCACATTGATAAGGTCAAAGCCATCCAGAGGCAGGGAGTCACAGGATATGAGAGTGACAGTGGGAACTTCTGATAGCTACCATACCTTTGTGTTTTACAATCTTTACTTCTTCCTAAGAATGTGATTCTTTTTATTAAAGCCATAGTTGTGTTGTGTTAATATTACCTTACAATTGTATCACTGTTTATAAATCACTTTTGCATATACTATTTCATCCTATAACTGAGGATGGGATGTACAAGTATTACGGAGTCAGAGATATTGTTGTTAAATGGCAAACCACTTTTAGTTCCATACATAATCGATTTCATTCCTTAAAATGCTTAGGATCTAGACTGCCACTTACTAGCTGTGTGACTTGAGCAAGTCATGTCAACATCTCTGGGTCTTAGTTTCTTCATCTGTCAAGTGAATTGACTAGATAATTCCTAAGGCCTCATATACTGTCACATTCTAATTCTATTAATGTTTAAGGAGAAAAAAACCCTCGAATTACCCTTGACTTAAAGGGAGATGCCTTCCTGTTAACAGTTTGCCCCATCACCTCCTCCCACAGTTGTGACTTCACTCTTGCCCTCTCCACAACTTGGAGTCAAGTATAAAATAACTCAAAATGTAAAAACTCAGCAAAACCTGTTAAGGTGAAATTTTACATTTAATTTGAAAATTAAAAACAACAACATAGCAATCTGTCTTGTAATGCTTTGTTACTGTGTTTGCTTCATCACCCTTGTAAGTAGTGTGGGGGGAGGTATGAAGGAGGGAAAGCTGACTAAAATCAAACACTGTATATTCATTACCAGCCGCAGAATCTTGTGCATTTTAGGTGTATAATAAATGTTACGGGCATGAGAGTAGGAGTGATGCTTTAGTACTGTGCCCTCTCATTTTGATTGCTGACTCTTGTGACAACCATACAGACCTCTTTGTATGGTTGACTCCCCAAAGCAATCACCCCTTGTTTTCCACTGATCAACTTCATGAGGGCATTAATTCTCAGTGCCTAATATGTGTGTAGAATTATAGTTACGAAACTTCACATTGTGTTCAGAAGCACAGTAGTGTATTGCATAGAGTACTGGACTTGGAAAAAAGCTGTCCAGGATACCAATCTTTCCTTTGACAGTAGTTGGGTAACTAGACAATCTTGGCCTCAGTTTCTACATCTGCCAAAAATAGGCTGGTAATCCCTCCATTAGCTATTAGCGCTAGACCAGACTGTTATGAGGCTCAAGTGAGAGAAAGTGCTTTGTAAACTCTTAAGGAGCTATATCAACATCAGCTGTTACGTTTTGATTTTTACAAAACCCCTTTGAGACGTTCAGGTGTCATCTCCACTTAAAAAAATAAAGTTCTGTGGAGGTTAAATGTCTTGCTCAAGGTTAATTTGCACCCCTAATAAATGCTGGATCCAGTCCACTTGGTATTGAACCTAGGCACAGTAGCTAACTGGTTTATATTACACTGTGCTATCACCGCCAACCTTGGAAATACCTTGGGAGAGAGTCTGGAATTTAATCAGATGCCCGCATTTAGTCTGAAGCCCAAGAGTGTCCTTGGCAACAAATGGTATAGGCCACATATCCCTGTTGCCATGTCTTCTATACCTCCATTGTCCTCTACACCTCCCTTCCTAAGGTGGTGTTACCTATAAAACTGGGTGGTTTTACAAAGCACAAAAAATGACCACTGGGTGGCAGTATTATTCCTAGTACCGTCAGTCATACCCCTTTATTTCGTGGCCATTCTTTTGTGGAAAGGTTTCATATCACTTCCAGACAGTATTATACCCTCAAAATGTTTAATTTGTACCTCAGATAAAGTAAAGGATGGCAAAGGATGCCTCAATGATTTTCACAATCTGAAGCTCTAAGAAAAATCATCAATGGCAGAAGTTGACCGCATATTGTGACCTGATAATAATGTGGTTCAGTTGTGTTTGACTCTTCTTTACCCCATTTGGGGTTTTCTTGGCAAAGATACTGGAATGGCTCACCATTTCCTTGTCCAATTCATTTTGCAGGTGAGGAAAGTGAGGCACCAGGGTTAAGTGACTTGTCCAAGGTCACACAGCTCATTGAATTCAGGAAGATGAGTCTTCTTGACCCCAGGCCTGACCCCTGTCATAGGAGGCACCATGTTACAGGAGGATGTATGGCCTCTGTCGTCTGGGCTTCTACTTCTGTGAAATGAAGGAGTTGGACTAGCAGGCCCTTGAGGGCCTTTCCAGTTCTAGATCTCTGACCCTATGAAGTGTCATGATATCACATCAAGAAATAAAATGCCTGTTAACTGTTTGGCAGAAAGTTCAAGACCTTGGGAGTTTGGTTTTTAGAATAAGTGTCACCTTCTCTAGGGACTTCATATTGGAGGTCCACCTCTATTTAGAGCAAGTGAAGGTATCCTTTAACTGCTTCCTTGTTGGTGGTACAAGGAAAAGAACACTAGGAGTCAGGAAACCCTGAGTCTAGTCTCAGATGCTGGCTGTGTGACCAGGGACAAGTCACCTAATCTCAGTCTCCTCATCTGTAAAATGGGGTTAGTAATAGCTCCTCCACTCTTCCCTCTCCCACCTTATTGTGAGGATAAAATGAGATAATATTTGTAAAGCACTTCACAAAGCTTTTAATTAGCTTTGCATCTGCTTAGCCTGGTTTCAACTCCACTGAACAAGATGCTCTTCCCAGGATAAACTCATTACTTCTAATCTCACCATCATGCTGCTAACTCGAGCCTTGATTGACACCCCTCAGCCTCCTCTTCCCTGTGATTGGAGGACTGGAGGGCACAGTACCAAACTCCTCTCAATGCCTTTCTTTATAGAAGACGGAGACTGGACCCTCCCAGCTCACTCCATTTTGCAATCTGTTGCTCAACCTGAGTTTAATTCCCTGGAATAAAATGCCCCCCCCCCCACAAGTTCCCCCAGTTCTCCCTCCCTTTCCTCCCTTTATTTGTTGTGTGTCCCTTCAGATTATCCTTCTAGATTACCCTTGCAGGCAGGGACTGTTTTTCTATTAATCTTGTCTCCAGTGTTTGTCATATAATAGGCACTTAATGTTTATTGGATTGGACTGGAAGCTAAAACTTCTAGTACACACTAAAGGAGCGATTTCACCTGCCCTCAGGCCTCTTCCTCCTGCCTGCCTTGAGATATAAGGATGATTCTGACTCCTGGATAGTTGGTGGAAGCATGCTCTTTCCCACACACAGGCTGCAAGCTCCTGGCCTGCTAGACAAGTGTTGGAATGGGATGGTTTCCTCATTGTGTCGTCTTCCCTTGGTTCAGGGCCTTGTGAAATCTCAAAAGACAGCTGGTATTTTTCCCCTTCCTGGGAAACTCAGCTGCTGGAGCAACTGCATCAGAAACAGTGACAGAGACTAGCCAAGAGGAGGGAAAGGATTCCCCGCAGAGAGAGGAAGAAACCACTGAACAAAGAGCCCGCTTGGTATTGATTGGCAGGACTCAGTGGTGGGGAAATATAAAATTACTAAGAAGCAACTCTGTTAGAGAAGTTGCTGCAAATATCCAAACTGGCCTTGAATATTAGCATCCCAAAGGATTTTAATCATTATATGATTTTTAAAAATCACTTAGCCTTCCCTTTTCTGTGTGTGAGAATAAAACTGCCTGTTTCATACCTGATTTACACTTGTATCCTGGGTACTTTTTTTACTTTCTCCTCTGCGGCAGGAGAGAATCCCTTAGAACTGAGTCAAAAAGTGAACTGTTCCTCAGGAATCTGAGGTGAGAACAGAACTGAGGAAATGGGCAACCTGAGAGGAATGAACCCAGGACAAACAGGGATGTCAGACCCCTAGGAAAGGGATTGGTGAAGGTCACCAGTCTATGACCTCAGCCTAGAGGTACTTGGCTAGTCACAGTTTTGTAATAACAATCAATTATAAAACTGGAAGAGAATTTAGAGATCCTCTAGTTCAGGGGTGGGGAACCTGCAGCCTTGAGTCCACACATGGCCTTCTAGGTCCTTGGGTGCAGCCTTTTGACTGAGTTCATGTTTTACAGAACAAATCTTTTTATTACGAGAATTTGTTCTGTGAAGTTGGAATTCAAAGGGCTGAACTTAAGGACCTAGAGGGACATATGTGGCCTCGAAGCTGCAGGTTCCCAACCCCTGCTCTAGTTCAACCTTCACATGTTACACATCAGGAAAATGAAGCCCCTTATTTTGCAGATAAGACATTTAACATCACAGTGCACTAATGGCCAAGCCAGGACTAATCTCCAGATGAGTGCTCTTCCAAACTACACACCTAATGCCTAATGCAGGCTTTGGAAGAATTGCCAAAGATCTTTCAGCCCCAATTTCAGTGCCCCATATCAATTTATAAATTTTGCGCTCGGTGCTATCCAGGCAACAAGCTTAGTGAAAATGAGCATGATGCCACATAACCTCAACTGGGTCCTTATTGCAGCAAGGCAATCCTTTAACACCTCTCTAATTATTTCACTTCTCTATGCTCCACAGCTATTCTTCTAAAACTTTTCATCCCTCCTCAAAGCCTCTTCTACCACTACTATCTCAGTTGAGAACCTGACTTCACATTTCCCTGAAGAAACTGAGGCCATATATAGAGAGCTCCCTCTTCTTTCCTCAACACACATGGACCCAGATGCCAGTATCTCCAGCTTCCCTCCTGTCTCACATAAGAGGCAACCTTTCTCACTGCCAAGACAAACTCCTCTACAGGCACAAGTGATCCCACTCCATTCCATCTCTCCAGCAGATCTCCCCTTCATTCATCTCCACTTTCACTTATCTTCACTCTCTCTGTTTCCCCACTACCTACAAAAATGCCCATGGTTTCTCTCATTCTCAAAAAACCCTGGCTTGATACATTTTCCATTCAACTGTCAGAGCGATCTTTGTAAATTGTGGGTCTGACACGTCATCTTCCCCTCACCTCTCCCCACTCAGCAGACTCCTGCGGTTCCCTCTCACTTCTAGGATCGAAAATGAAAGCCTTTGTTTGGCTCCCCTCCCCTCCCCCCACACCTTTCCAGTCTTTTTATATCATATATCCCTCCACCCCCATACCCCTACACACTCTGAGATGGAGCAACGTTGGCCTTCTTTCTGTTCCTCAGACAAGATGCTCCCTCTCCCTGCTGAGGGCCTTTGGCTCTCCTTCCTCATTACTGCCTCTTGGTCCCCTGGCTTCCTTCAAACCCCACCATCACATCTTCCATAGGAAGCCTTTCCCAGCCGCTTTTAATTCTAATACTTTCCCTCTGTGGATTATTTCCTGTTTTTCCTGAGTATAGTTTATTTGTATATAGTTTTTGTATATTGTCTACTTTTTCTATACATCTCTATATATATTTCTATAAAATTCTATAAAAGAGTGCTGTGAGGAGATTGTGGGGGAAGTGTTGCAAAGGAACATGAGTACTCCAAGTATCAGAAGTCAGATTACCTACAGACACGAAAGTTTGTGGCTCCCTAGCCCTTCCATCCCATAGGTAAGTATGTATGTGAGGTGTGGGTGAGATGTTTGCCCTGAGTGAGAGCCCAAAGCTCTTTGCCATTGTATCTGATTGTGGATACTGGTCAGATTCACAGCGATGGGTAGATCAGGGCTTTTAGGCAATGTCAATTAGCAGGTGACCTGGACAGCGGTATCCTCCACCCCACCCCCCCGTCAATCGCAAGAGCGTTGTGATTTTGACTAAACCAGCGTTGTGTACAGAGCAACACTGAGGTACGTGGGTTAGGCCATCAGTGATCAAACATGGAGTTCTTTATGTCTGCTAGAACCTGGCAATAAGTTAATCCTGAGTCCTCTAGAGGCAGGACGGGCGGCCTGCGATCAACGAGTGGCAAGTCCAGGAGACGGGGCCCTCCAGCAGGAAGAGGCCAGCCAGGTCAGGAGTCTCTGCAGCCTCTGTTGGGAGACAGAGTGTGTTAGGAATGGAAGAGGAAGGGGAAGAAATAGCCCCAAACTGTAGCAATAGAGCACAAGCTCCGGCAATTTCTAATAAACTGAAAGACTTTAAAGAGTTGAGTTGAAACAAAGATTTATTGAGCACCCCCTCTATCCCAGCTCTACATGAGTGGGGCAGCAGGGCACAATGGTTTGCAATTTGGTTACTGAGTCTGAAAGACCTGGGCTCAAGCCTCCCCTCTGACATATACCAGCTGTATGACTCAGCACCTCTTGGTGCCACAGACAACTCTGTTATCTACATTGCACAGCAGGTGCCAAGTTGCACTGATGGAGAGAACCCCACAGATGGAGCTCCCTATATGGTTGAAATCACAGATGCAGATTTTTTTTAAAAATGCACTAGGGATACAAAGGCAAAAATGAAAACAGACCCTGAACCCAAGGAGCAGATATTCCTCTCAATGGGCAGAGAGGGTGCAAGGAGGACAAGTACACAGATAAGTAAATACAAAATATATTTAACAAGGTTGTTGTGTTTGTCCTTCATTTTCGAAGAGGACCATGGCACCATGATGACATGACTTGCAGTTGACTTTGATTTGAGTGAGTACAGGCTGTGTAAGGTCACCAACCTCACTTTCTCCTCCAGATGTTCATCAGGACAACCAGAGATGACTCAGGATGCAATGGGAGACCCTGGCCCTTTTAAGGCATTTTCAGGTATTAACAAATTTATTGTTGGACCCATTTAGCTAAGCTTGGAAAAACTCATCCCCAGAAGGCTAGCCACTAGATTTTTGGTCTCAACAACTCATGCTGACCTTCTACTAAATGATGTAGAGATTGTAGTTTGCACTGCAGGAGGGAATACTCATATGGATAAAATCCTGTCTTTTTATACTTAGCAGAGTTAAGAGGGATAGTGTTTGCCACTCCTATTTGTCCTTTACACTTACTACTAACTTGTTGCCCAGTTGGGTTTCCTGATATAAATACTCCTTCTTCACTTTGGAAAGTTGTATTAAAGGAGTTGTATTTCTCTTTCTCTTTTTACTAGTTCTGAGCCCCAGACAAAGATAGTACTTCTGGAAAAACATCTTCATCTCCTCTCTGTCTCTCTGTCTCTCCTTCTCTCTGTCTCTGTCTCTCTCTGTCTCTGTCTCTCTGTCTGTCTGTCTCTTCCCCCCCCCCCCCTTCTCTAGGGATGTTTTCCTTTAGTTGCTTCCTCCCAACTCTATTCCCAGTAAGTATACCCTGACTAGCATTTGCCTACATCCTGACTAGCAATTGCCCATGGTTAACATTGTGTACAAAGACAAAATAAACATTAAAAACAAAAATAAAACAAAACAAAAAAACAACCAAACTCCCAAAGGTTTCAGGCTCCCATGAAGGAGCTCAGGGGATGACTAGCTTGGGGTCTGTTGGAGGACAGGGAGGGGGTTGAGCTCAGCAGCATACCTCCTTCAAGGTCATCCCAAGCAACTGTGCTCACACTATCCAGGCTCCTTTATTGGGTTGTCTCTAACCTGTGCTTTTTTCTCAGCTCCGCATGGCTTCTTACAGCTTCCCTTTTCCAATTCCATGCTTCTTTAGTCTGTCCTGCTAGGAGCTGGGTTCATCTTGGATGTAAATGCCTGTCCCCCCCCCCAGAAAACCAGCTGGGGTATATTTAGTCATTTGTCCATAGTCCCAAATATTAATAGCTCTCTAGAGTACAGATCTAAACTATACATAGAACATAGCGATATATGTAAATATGCATTAAAAGCAATGCAATAATAATATCCATAAGTCTGCATAATAATAGCATAAAAACATTGGCAAACACATTTGGAAATAGACAAACAGAAAAGTTATTGATAGCTAATAGACAAATGTATCAAATGGTACACAAGTATGCAGTAATTATCATGTGCATGTATGAACATATACAATTTGCAAGGCACAAATTATAGAGGTGGACACTCATACTGTTTAGCTCCAAGGCTAGCTACTTTTCCAGTTTCCCCTGTAGTATCCATATGTTAGTCTATTCACAGGTTACATAGACTAGGTCTCTGGGGACCCGCTGACCTACTTGCCCTTAAACCTGAACTAGCTAATGGAATATGCTGACCACAATCCTATGTCCCCCAGAACTATGATCCTCTATCCCTGAGTTTGAACCTGTGTGGGAGGCAGGGGTCAGGCTGGCTAGTAGTGTTTCTATGCTCAATGCTGTAGCTATGTCCCCTAGGTACCTTTATACCTGAAGTTCTAGGCAGGAAAGGTGATATAGCAGGAAGAGTACTAGAGTTAAGGGCAGTAGACCTGAGTTCAAATTCTAACCCTGTTACTAAGACTCAGCTCAGGTACCACCTCCTGCAGAAGATCTTTCCTGGTCCCAACAGTTACCTTGCTGTCTCCTCTAAGGTTACTCTAAATCTTCTGTGTACTTACATACATGTTCTTCTCCATGAGAATGTAAACTGCTTGAGGGTAAGGATTGTCTTGCTTTTGTCTTTTTATCTTTAGTCCTGAGTAAGATGTGTGCTACACGGTATTGTCAAAATGGAATTGTAATCTCCTCATTTTCAAGACATGGCAGATCACAACTCATCCACAACTGTTCATTCTCTCTGACTTGTTCATATCCTTCCAAAAGTTTACCATAGAGGCTCCACCCAACTTTTTTGGTGCATTTCCTGACATTCTAATAACACTCTGGCTCTCCCCATGTCTTCCCTTGTTCTTCCCATGTGCCTACCCCATCTTCTCTTTCTATAATACAATTCCTTGATGATGTCACACCACAAATGCTTGATGCTTGTTTATAGATTGAATTGCAATCTTGAGACATCTCTTAGACCTTGGTTGCCTCATATATAAAAGGGATGGTAATGACTGCAAAGATCCTGTCCAACTCTAAATACTGTGATATCTTCCTAAGGTATGGGTCTGACCACTTCACTCTCTTGCTCAACAATTTTCCATGGTTCTCTATTACCTACAAGGATATATTACAAACTTCTCAGCTTGACATTTAAAGACAACTACAATCTAGCATCCATCTGCCTTTCCAGCTTTCTTTCATACTATTCCCTTTTTGAATAATCTGTGTCCACCCAAATTGGAGTGCTAGTTGTTTCCCAAACTAAACATTCAATCTCCAGCCTCTGGGCAATTGCACGTCATTCCATATGCACTTGCTCCTCATCTCTGATTCTAAGAATCCTAGTCTTCCTTTGAGGTCCAACAAGCTTCACTTTCTCTTCCCTGATTACCCCCTCCACCAGTTATTGTCACTCACCAGCCTCAATATACTCGCATTTTAATTTGTGTACATGTGTAACGGAGTAACCCTCAACAGTTCACTCATCTAGCATAAATCTGTTTCAGGTTCTGAGGCAGTTAAAGAGTTTGAATTAAATCTACCTTGACAATTCACTTGTATGGAATACAGATCTGCCTTAGAGTTGTAAAAGAAGAAAGTTGAATTGTCTGACTCAGTTCTGAAATAGCAGTTGCTTATTTGCATATGGTGAGTGATAGAATAAGGAAGCAGCAAGGTGACCCAGTGGATGGAAACTCAGCCCTGAGTTTCAAATTTGACCTCAGACACTCACTAGCTGTGTGACTGTGGGCAAGTCACTTAACCTCTGTTTGCCTTAATCCACCGGAGAAGGAAATGGCAAACTACTCCAATGTTTTTGCCAAGAAAACCCCATGGACAGTATTGGTGTGCTATGGTCTACTGGGCTGTGAATCAACAAACAACAGAATATTGGAGTAAATGGAGAATCTGCATCAGTGAATTATAGATGAAGAATCAAAGAATGTTTAGATTAACAAATGGGGAAATATGGACACCAGAAGTCTTCTATAATTATAGGACAAATGTAATTTGCCTTGTAAACAGAAGATGAGAATTTGATTATGAACCAGAAGCTAAGGTGGGGTCATTTGTAGAAAGGACCCAGATGTTGATCCAAGAAGCTATAACAAGGAATAGGAGAAAGGTAAAAGAACAAATTTTAGATTATATTAGAAGGAGATTGAAACTATTTTTCCTTCTGAGTTCTCCATTGTTGTTGTGTAGTTTGGCCAATGAGAGTTCAGAGTGCTTTCTAAAGCTAATCCTGACTAAAAAAACATAAAGAAGGGAGAGAGATATTTTATATATATATATACACACATACATATGTGTGTGTACTCTGATCCCTAATATGATTTGCTGCTAAGAAGACCAAAGATATTTTTCAGTATCTCCACTTGAATGGTAAAGAAGACAATCCTGAGTATGAGCAGAGTTAGAGAAGCTTTTGTTTCCTTTTCCTAAAAGAAAAATAACACTAGACTAGCTGAAGGCATCTGCTAAGTTTGAAGCTGGAAGTGATTGCTATCAAAGAGTAAATCCATCTGAGCAGAGGAGCAGCTTGGAAGAAGCAGTGAATCAGAGAAACTATCCTGCAGATTGATTAGTTCAACTGAGATGTGTTACCTAGTGAGATGTTAAGTCAAGAACAAGGTAGGTCAGCTCAGTCTAGCAGTGGAAGCATCTATTCTGTAGAAGCTATACTCATCGAAGACTTTTTTATGGACAGTTCCTCAGACAGAAAAAGGACTCCTCCACCAAGTCTATGGTTCCAGAATTATGAGTTGCTCTGGACACCTACATTCCTGACATGTATGTTTTACTATCATGGGGTTTTAGGCTACTCTTCCTGTGGACACTCTGTATTGGTGGGTTAGTATGACAGATTTGTGGATGGGATGTTATTAAATATTATATTGTTTGCTTTTCATTTTAGTAAATGTTTTGGTTAAAATTAATTGAGTATTAAAGCTAATTGAGTCTGAATTATTAATGGAAAATATACTGGCAGGTGCTCCTGAGTTATAGTGTTCATAGAAATACCATATGTATTCACACACAAGGCTTTTCCCTGAGGACACTGAGAGTTAGATAGTAACCATGTGGCTTCCCTGACTTGCCAAAATAGATTCAAAGGTAGTGATCAAACTAGCCCCAACCCAGCAAGACAGAGCCTGGGGAAATCTGGGAGTTAGTGCCATTTCCAACCTAACCACTAATTAATGATGAATGAACAAATGAATGAATGAATGAATTAAAAAAGCATTTATCAAATACTCTATGCTTAGCATTGTACTGAGGATAGAAATGCAAAAACAAAGCTGAAGGCATTCCCTGCCCTCAAGGAGCTTATGTTCTAACTCAACATACATACAGAGTGATGGCCAGGATTAGGTTATTTTAAAAAGTAAAGCAATGGTTAGTGGAGAAACAGAAAGGGACAAAAAGGGTTTGAAGAGTACATCAGGCTGCAGGGCAGCTGGTAGAAAGTCCGGAGCATGAAGAGAAGCCTCCTGAGAGCCTAGACCAAGATGTAGTAGGTAACTGAAGCAACCACCAGTCAACACAGTGGACCCCAGGGAGGGACTCTGGAGCACGAAAAGGTTAAGTCCTCCATGCTTGGTATCTTATCTGACAGCATGTTGGAATGAACTATAGACCGTTAAGTCCTCCAAGGACAGGAACTTTTTTGTTTTTCTATTTTTGTCCCCAAGGCATAATGGAGACAGAACACCCAGCTTTGGTGTCATATATACCTGGGTTCAAATCCCACCTCTGGCACATAAGAACCTCTTGAGACCAGGCTATTTAGTGCCCAGGCTACTCTCTAAGACTGTGAGCTTCAATCTGATTTGGTAGAGAGTTACCTGTCATTGGGAGTTCCCTGTGCCAACAGGTTCCTCTCATCCCCGTGCCTAACACAGTAGGGGTTTGTCCATAAGTGCTTAATAAATGTTTCTCATATTTGAGGGAATTGCTTTGATAAACTAGACTGTAAGTTCCATGTACTAGTTTCTAAGTTTGCCAAGGCGTTTATTACCACTATTAGTAAGTATCTGTTGGTTGACTGGCCCTCTACCCATCCAAAAGCAGTATCCAAATGGGGAAGGTCCACCTCCAAATTAGATTTGTAGTCTTTTTTTTTTTCAACCCCAAATGCAAAGTTTTGTTTTTGCTTTTTTATTTAGTCATTCCTACCTCTTTCCTCCCAAGATGGTTAGACCTGAATGAATGAATGAATGAATGAAGCATTTATCAAGCACTTATATGTGCAAAGCACTGTACCAATCACTGGGTATACAAATAGAAAAGTAAGACAACAGTCTCTGCTTTCGATGAGCTCACATTCTCATGAGGGAGGCAACACCTATGCAAGGTTCCAGCTACAAGTCCCCATGATCTTTAGGGCAAAGCAGATGGCAGTGCCTTTTCTTTAATGTTATTTTCACTAATAAAATCGTGTCAGTTTCAGATGTTGAGTCATTTGACTGTGCTAAGGACTTTGGTGGCAAGCACTTTCTTTTCTGAGTCTTCAGGAGCTTCCGCTGTTAGCATCTTCAGGAGCAGTTACCAGCAGTTACAATAAGGGTTGTTTCTTAGGATGATGGCTGCAAATACTGGGCTGGAAGCATTGCTATTCCCAGGATCTTTGGGCTGGGCTGCCTCCATCGGGGTCTGAATGGAGATGATAGTCAAGGTGGTGATGGTGATTTGACTGGTGATGGTTTGAATTACCCCATGAATTTTACCTTTCTTTCCCAGAGAGCATCTTGCTGTTTCAGCTAGACTGGCTTGGCTGCCCTTTGCAGGCAGGTTTTTGGCAGTTGGTGGGGATAAGTACCTCCTTTTCCACAGGAATTGCCCTCCCCCCAAACCATGAATGCTGTGAGAGCCAGTGCTGGAAGCAGGATGGTTGGTTTGTTCTGGGGTTACTGCCAATCCCAGGGTTGCTGTGTTCATCTGACTGTTGATCAACAGTGGTTGTTGATGGTGATGAAGAAGGTTTCTTCCCAAGTGAGGGCCCAGCTAGAAGCAGGTTTCTTGGTTTGGAGGATGAGCTGTTGTTCCCGAAGCAACATGAGCTCAAGGTTCTGAGCTGTCTCCATCAGGATGTGAGGGGAAATGGTGGTTGACATGATGGTGGTGTTTTGACTTGCCTAGTACATCCTGTCTCTCCCCTGCTGCTTCACCTGCCTGGTGGAAATCAGTTCAAATGTCTTGATTTTTAAGCTTTTTACAATCCAAACTTTAAATATAAATGGGGCCAGACAAACACCTATGAAAGGATTAGCTGTTAAGGCTAGCAACCCCTATATTCTGGTTTAGTTCACACCCTGCACTGACTGGGCTATAGCTCAGAAATCAAATGCAGCTGCTGTGGCTCAAGTCTTTTGCAACTGTGCAGGACAGTCCTTCCATGACTCACTTTCTCCCTGCCCTCATTTCAGGTTCACCTCTGCACAAGTGGTGAACCATTGTTTCTCTCCCTAATATACCTCCTCACTGTTTGCAAAGTCCTGCTTGGCTTAAAATGGACTAAATGCCTACATTCTGCCCCACCCCAATCTGTTGTTAAGCTTATTGGGGCTTACCCTACACTACCCTCACCCACTTTCCCACCTCCTCCTTTCTAGGAAAACAAAGAGGACCCATATAGTTAGGTGGGAAACCTGCAGCCTCAAGTGTGGCCCTTTGACTGAATCCAAACTTCACAGAACAAACCCCCTCAAAGAAAGGATTTGTTGGGGCAGCTAAGTGGCACAGTGAATAGAGCAAAGTCCCTGGAGTCAGGAGGACCTGAGTTCAAATATGACCCCAGACACTTAACACTTACTAGCTGTGTGACCTTGGACAAGTCACTTAGCCCCAATTGCCCTGCCTTCTCCCCTCCAAAAACAAATAAATAAAAGGATTTGTTCTGGAAAACTTGGACTCAGTCAAAAGGTTGCCCCCAAGGGTCTAGAAGACTACATGTGACCTTGAGGCCATGAGTTCCTCACCCCTAAAACTATTAACCTCTTGACAGGAAGTTTGGCCCAAATACAGAGTTTCTGGGACAGGAGGAGGGAAAATGACCACAGTATTAAGAATCTATAAATTAGTAATATTTTGCAAATCAAAGTTAGACTTCCAAGTTGCTATGGTTTCCTTTGTCTTATATATACCTGTGCTTTTGGAATCTGATGCTAATGGAGGGAACTAGAGATGAATGGATTTAATCAAAATATTACAGAGGAAATGGATCAGTTCATTTTAAAGTGATGGAAAATGGGAATTTCAAATAACAAAAAACCTTGGAGAGTAGTTTCTGGGGATTAGAAATTCTGTTTAGTGTTCTTGTTTAGCTTTCTCTTTCTGGATGCATTCATTTCAGCATGTTTGGATTTTTCTTTAAAACACCTGTGATCCAGATGTTTGTCAATCTCACCATATTGCCATGTTGCTGGGATCATTTTTTTAAAGACCACTTTTGAAACACATCCATAGGATGTATACATCTACTCCTCTCTCTGCCTGTTTTATTTTTCCTTCTCTTTCCTTCCCTCCTCCTCCTTGTCCCCCCCTTTCTCCCATTTTCTCTCTCTCTCTGTCTCTCCGTCTCTCTATGTGTGCATGTGTGTCTCTCCCTCCTTCTCTGTTTGTCCCTCTCCTTTTATTTTGAAAAAAGGGATATTAAAGACAACGAAGATACCTTCCATAGTACCTGGCCTAAATGGAGTAGGTGGGAGGTGGGGGGTAGGGATAAGGCATCAAAATGGGACCTTTTCCAGATGAATTAGAAGTGATGTTGATAAATACAGGCATTGGACTGGAAGGTATTAGCTGTGTCTCAACAGCCCTTGTACTTCATTGTTCTATAGAGATTGGAGATGATGGCAAATTGGCATCGTCCTTTCCTTTAAAAATGAACTGAAATGTTTATAGACCTGCTAAATAAAAGTATTAAGAAATCTATTCTAGAAAACTGGACTCTGTCCCCCAATTCTGTTCTATCAGACAATTTTCCCTCACCACATGGGAATTACTAATTCTCTCCTCCCCACCCCACCCCCCAGTTGAGGCTTTGCCCTTAAAGTATAACCAGTATGTAACTGATGGAAATCTTCTTCTTCTTTTTTTTCAATGACTTGTTTATTTACTTTTAGTTTACAAGATTCAGTTCCACAATCCCTTGAGTTTTCAATTTTCTCCCCTCCCTTGCCCACTCCCCATGGTGGCGTGCAATCATGTATAGGATCTGCAAATACTTTCACATTGTACAACAGTTTGGTTGTATGGAAGGGTTGGAACCAATGGAGTGAACACTGGGAAAAAAGAAACAAAACCAAACATGAAAAAGAACGATAGCGTGTATTGCTTCAGTCCCCATTTAAACTCTGTTCTTTCTAGATCTTTCTCTGAATGTAGGTATCTCCTTCCAACCTGAGA
>CM053580.1:406750938-406775742 GCA_028627135.1 Pseudochirops cupreus
CACTGCAGTTGGGAGATCCATCCTGCCCTACCAAAAAGTGATGTAGGAGAGAATAGACTGGGGCAGGGGGGACACACTGGGATGGCTGTTTTGGGGTGGTGGGTGGGGGAAAGACGGGGAGAAAATATGTAACTCAAAAAAAAAAGTTAATAAAATAAATTAAAAAAAAATAAAACTGAGAAAGGAACACTGAAATCTCTTGATACTCTGGTATTCCTGTCTATGTTTTCTTATAATTTATTTTTTTCTTATGAATTTGGATGCTAAGGAATTTGGAGCATATAATATTGATATTGGCTTGTATATGATTCCTCTTAGCATATTTAGTTTTCTTGTTTATCTCTTTATGCTATGAATGTTTGTTTTTGCTTTGTCTGATAACATAATTGCAACTCTTCCTTTTTGTATTTGTATTTTCTGCATGTCTTGGTTTCTTCTTTTTTTTTTGGAGGGGGAAGATAGGGCAGTTGGGCTTAAGTGACTTGCCCAAGGTCACATAGATAGTTTTTTTGTGTTAAGTGTCTGAGGCTGGATTTGAACTCAGGTTCTCCTGACTCCAGGGCCAGTGCTCTATTCACTTCACCACATAGCCATCCTGATGTCTTGGTTTCTTAGGTATATTTCTTGTAAGCAATAGACTGTGCAATTTCATTTTCTTACATCATCTGTCACTCATTTTAATTTAATCGGATTGTTTAATCCATTCACATTTATTTATTTATTTATTTTTTTGCTGTTTGGAGGGCAATTGGGGTTAAGTGACTTGCCCAAAGTCAGACAGCTACTTAGTGTGTCAAGTGTCTGAGGTCAGATTTGAACTCAGGTCCTCCTGACTCCAGGGCTGGTGCTCTACTCACTGCTCTACCTAGCCACCCCTGCCCATTCACATTTAAAGCTATCAGAGTTAAGTTTCTGTTTTCTCCATTTGTCTCTAATATTCACTCCCCCCCCAAATAAGATATTTCCTCTTCTGTAAAAACAATACTTTGTCTCTTCATTTATTTTAGCTCAGTCTATTTTAAGGCAATTCTATTCCTATTATTTTTCCCCCTCATCCTCAAGTCTTCCTCTCCTGTTTGTTACTCTTTCCCCTCAGTTTTTTGGAATTTTGTTTAACTTATCAGTTCCTTCTTTTTATTTAGAAATTTCTTTCTTCTCTCCTCTCCCCCAGTTAAGTAGTCAAGTAAAATTCCCCTTCTTTTCTTTCTCTTCAGTATGTTTTGTTTACATTTTAATTTTCTGTGACCTATCCTAAAAAAGGTTTCCCCCCCTTTTTCTCTTCTTTATTTATTTTACCATTCTGTCTATTCTAAACTTTTATTTTTTTGATACATGATTTCTATACTTAGTCCTTGTTTAATTTCTGTATTCCTCAGAGAATTAAAGGTTCTAAGATACCTTTTTGGGGTTCCATCTTCTAAATAGTTTAAATGTCATCACCCTATAAATATTGTCCCTAGACTGCCTTTTCAGGTCCCTTACTCTTGAAAATACCAATTCCTGCAGGTATGTAATGGTAATGGGAAGTAGAAGATCGTTCCTGACCCTTAGTAGCTCTAGGGGAATTTGAAGATCTTCCCTGTCCCTTAATAGGCTGAATGTAATCGCATGGAACCTGTGGTGGGAGGAGTTTGCTGAATGGGTGGAGCAGAGCTGAGAGGAAGCTGAGAGTCAGAGCAGTTAGTGCAGAAGGAAAGAGAGGATGCAGGCAAGGAGACAGCTAGGCTTGTGAGTGTTTGTGGGAAGGCTTTGGGATGGTGGTGCCCTATGCAGTGTTATTGTTTATAGATTTCTTTGTTGTTATGATGAATGTGATTTTCTGGTATTGGGATTTGGCTTTCTGGTATCTGAATGTTTTGCTTCTGTCTTCTATATGGAGAGTCTGTTATATTTTGCAATTCAGTACTATGCTGGCATATTCATAGTTGCCATTGGTGCTGGGAATATTGCCTTGGTGATACAAGGTGACAGAGAATATTGCCCCATTGTAGAGATTTTTCTGTGTCCACAATTGTGCAATTCATTATCAACCTTTGCTTTCCCCAGGACCATCCCCATTCCTCCCCCACCCCATTTGCCATGAAATCTCCCTGGATTTATGCCCTCCTCCTCAGGTATCAGTTGTTCCCAGTAGCTCTCATTCAACTTCTCCTGAGGCAGGATGAGTGAAAAGCAGATCCCTATAGATTATATCTATTTTATATCTCTCATTTTTCTCTAGGCTGCGCTCTGTATTTTCTCTACCACATCCCCAGAAACTTCTTCATCCTGGAGGTACACTTCACCCTGGAATCCACACATTAAAGATACCCTCCACCTCTGCAGCCTCTCCCTCTGATTGATGGCTTCTCTCAGAAACACCATTTAAAGAGGGCACCCAGGCTAATCTTGTTTCGTTTCTCTTCAGGCTGCACTTTGGACTTTCTTTTCTGTGCCCCCACATCAAGTTATTCCCTTCCAGCACTTTTTAGCTTTCTTTTTTGTATTATCTTCTTCCTGAGAATGTAAGCTTCTCCAGGACAGAGACCGAATACAAATACAAAAATTTGCATTCACAGTGGTTAGCATAGTGTCAGGCACATAGTAAGCCATTAACAAATGCTTGTTTACAAACTGACTGAACAATGTCCTTTACAGATTATCTCTAGTCCCCATCCCACTGCTGAAACAAGAGTTCACTCTTTCTCTTCCCCTTTTTCAATCCATTCCTTTGCCGTCTTGTCCATTTTTCTGTAGACTATCTTCTTTCTGAGAGAGTGTTGTTAGCAGGGTATATCACGTATCTCCACCTTTACTTCATTCCCTCTCTCCTTTTATGTGCTTTTCTGTTCTATTACTGTTCTCACAAAAACACTGATTCACCTGTAGGGGGAGTGCTATAAGATTTAGACCTGTTTCTCCGCCATCACCTTTATTTACCTTCTGCATTCACCCTTGTCTCCCTGTGTACTTTTTGAAAGAAATCTCTTAAAGTTCTCTATGTTGCTTTTTTGTTGCTGTCTTTGATTGCTGCATTTGTTTACCTTTCTTGCATTTTTATTGTCTGGAGTGTTTGAAAACAATTTGTTAAAGTCTAACTATTTTTCTAGGAAGACCATGAATACTACTTTTGTGTTGAATACTCATTTTTTTTCTTTAATTTTAGGCTCTGACTTGCATTGTATGCCACCTTGAGTTTAATCTGGAGCTCATTTGCTTTTTGAAACACGTCTTTCCATTCCCTCCTGCTGTTTCTAGTGGATGCAGAATAGTCTTGTATTATTAGAATTTCTTCCCCTTTATATTTTAAGGTCTTCCTCCTGGTCTCTTGCAGAATTTGTTGTCATTGAGAATATTCATTTTAACCATTATGTGCCTTGAAATATGCATCAAAGGGTTGTTGTTATTTTTTTCTTGATGTTATATGTAATTTCTTTCAATTTATACTTTGTTTTCTGTGTTCAGAAGTTCTGGGCAGTTTTCTTATTTTATGCATTACCAGGCTTTTTGACTTATGTTCTTCTGGGAGACCTAAAATCCTTATGTTACCTCTAATACAACTTGTCTTTGTTTTCTTGTATGGAAATCATGGGGGTTTTTTGGATAGTAATATTTTTTGCTTTTCTTATTCCTAATTGTTTTACACTTTTATGTATTTTCATTTTCAATCAGTTATCTTTTTGTTTCTTTGATTGTATTTGCTACTGTGGATTTGAGGTGGGGTTTTTTTTCTATTTTGACAATGATTTTTGCTCTGCAGACCATAAATTCTGCATTTGCAATATTTATTTCCCTTTTTAAACTACTTAGGAACATCCTTCTATGTGTCTATGCTCTTTTGGGAATCCATAGAATCCTCTGCCTCATCAGTTACTGATTAATTTTCATTTATCTTGAAATATTTATTCATAGATGTCTGTATTCTTTTAGCTGAGCTGTAGGGCACTTTCTCTTCTGTTATTAAAATCTTCCCTGTTGATTTATCTGCTTATGCTCAAGGTCTTTGATTGAATGTTCTTCCTCTTGAGATCTTTGCTAATTTTAATCTTTATCTACTCACATTCCCCTATTACTCACTTTCTGATTCCTTCTCCTTTGATTGTTTTTTCCCTGGAGGCTTGACCTGAAAGCTGTCTCCATTTTTTTCCATCCTGAGCATTTCTTGTTTCACGGTCCTTAGTATCTACTCCAAGTGACTTCTGTGGGGGACAGAACAGGTTCTAGGTGGATGCTGAGCTCTTTCCCTCAGGATTAATGGAGTACCACACAACCATACAACATATGTTTTTGTCTTCGTTTCCTCTGTTTCTCAGTTGCCTGGCTGAGTTCTATTGCAGCATAGAGCTCTGCCTCACTACTGTCCCAGACAAAGCAACCTGGTTTTCCTCAACATCAGAATGGGTGGGTAGAGTGTAATTCCATTGCAAGCCTATGGATTGGTTAGTGCATCCCTGCCCATTTGGTGGGTAATGGGGGAAGGGGTGCTGAGTGAATACTTTAGGCATTAAAGATTAGCTTTCAATGCTATTAGCTCATTAGGACCCTGAAAGAGTTTTGAATGTTAATCATGTGTTGGTGGTCTGTTCCTGGGAATTTATAATTATTTATGTAACAGTAGATTAAAGTGAGTGAGCCAAAACCAAAGAGAAATGGGGTATCTAACAGGCCTAAGTGAGAGATTGAGTCACTGGCTTCCAAAGCATTAAGACTCCAATGAATAGGACCCTGCTGCAATACCATGTTACCTTGTAACATGGAGCATTGTGATAAATCAGTGTACATGTTACTGCTGTCACATATGCATTTAAAAACATTATTCTGAGATTCAGCTCAAGCATCACCTTCTATATTACAGGTTCTTAACCTGAATCTGAAATATGAGCTTCTTTTTTTTTAAATGCTATCTGCGTTTAAGTAAAATTGGTTTCCTTTGTAATCCAATGTATTTTATTTTAGGCATTTAAAAACTTTATACCAAGAAGGAGAACCTGGGCTTCACCAAACTGCCAAAGGCACCAGGAGGACAAAAAAAGGTTAACCACTCCTCTAGAGGAACTGAGAATAAATGAATAGCTCTGGAAGGGTATAGAAGCTATTGCCTCACCCCAGCATGGTTCCCTGGGATCAGGGCACCTCACTGGGCAGCAGCAGGGCACCTCCCAGTGTTTCTCAGACAAAAAGAATTTTTGTTATTTGTCCAGGTGCTAAGATTCTGATACAGAGTGCTAAAGTGGTATGAGATATTTCAACAACTGATTCATCTGCTGGAATTCTCATTCACTAAAAGCTGTACTTTTGACTAAATCCTTGCCTTGTCTAACTGATATAACTCAGATTAGGAATGGTTGACTGCTTGATGATAGTAACAATTCATTAATTTAATGCTTTAGTGTTTTCCAAAGCATTTTTACTCAGGAAAACGATGTGTAGTAGGAAATACAAGTATTATTGTCCCCATTTTATAGAAGAGAGGTGTTTTTAATGGTACTTTCTGTAAAGGACATTATGAATGCCAGGAAAATATACTCTCTGTGGCATAAAGATATTTATTTGTAAAGTCATACGTGTTGCAGTGAAGGATCAAAGCCTTCAGTAGGGGGCAGGGTGTGTGTGGAATGTCGATGTATTTCAAGGAGGAGCAGACACACATTTTGCAAGCCTTTCCTTGTCCTAGCTCTGTTTGCTGACCATCTCATCTCTCAGCAGGTACAGAAAGTGATGAGGGGACTGCTACACTGGACATGATTTTGACCAACAAGAAGGAACTAGTTGGTGAAATATAAACAAGAACACTGGGAGAAAGAGACCATGTCTATACAGAGGAGATGAACATGGGCAAGCTCAGACATAGACCCTATATTCTAGTGTAGCCCAGAGTTTCTATGTACAGCCACCCCAGATTCCACCAAAAACAAATGTTTTGGAAGAGGTTTGCTGGAAAAGCTACTTGTGAATACTCCTAGGGTTGTTCATAGAGAGTTTTGGGAGAGAGATGTCTGAAGGAGTCAGAGGAATCGAGGGTCTGAGTGTTTGAGGCACGTATTCCATCTTTGGACAAGTGGGAAAATGGTAGGATCCAAGAGTCTACCAGCTCTTTAATTCAGAGAGACTATAGTGACTAGCTGATTCTTCCTAATGGGTAGGCCGTGGCAATGGGTTTTGAGGACCATGAAACAACTATGGTGCCTTCCCCCTCAGTGACATTCTCTTTCCATGTCCACTCCAGGCCAAAGAGGAAGCTATTGGGTTAACCGAACTCTCTATACACCTCCCCCCACATCCACACCCACCCCACACTCACCTCACCCCCTAGCGTCTAAGCAAGAAAGACCATTTCCTGTCCTGGCAGTCAGAAATGTTTAGCCCTGGCTGTGGCATTTCCAATGTGCTGTGCTAGCCTGACCCTCCTGTTTTTCTCCCACCCTTCCTCCTCTCTCTCTGTTCCTTCTTTGATATTGGATACCTCCTGTTAGGAAAAAAAGAAAGAAAGAATTAGCGCCTTTGGTTTTGTGTTTTTATTTAAGGCATAGAGGAGAGCAGAAAGTGAGCCTGGAATACCAGTCCCCCACCCTCAGAGGCAGGCACCTAGGCACCTTCGCCAGGAAGCAGCTGAACAATGGTCTCTCCCTAGCAACTGCCAAACCCACTAGTGCTGCCTACATTTTCTAAGGCAGTCCAACTTGGTAAGCAAGGATAAGTGAAGAACAAAGAGAGGGTTCTGTAAACTGAACTTTCATCCCCCAGATCAGTCATTCTTAAATTTTTTGCTCTTAGGATTTCTCTGCATTCTTAAAAACTACAAAGAATATCAAAGAACTTTTGTTTAAATTGATATTTACCGTATAAGGAATTAAAATAGATACTTTAAAAAATATTTATTGGTTCACAAAATAACCACAATAAACTCATTGTATGTTAAGATAAATAACATTTTTATTTTAAATAGCTATTTTCCAAAACACAAAAAAATAGAGTGAGAAGAGTGGAATTCATTGTTTTTATGTCTGCAAATCTCTTTAATGTCTGGCTTAATAGAAGACAAATGGATTCTCATATCTGATTATGCATTCAATCTGTTGCGATATGTTGTTTTGGCTGAGGTGTATGAAGAAAATCCAGCTTCATACAGAAATATATTTAGAAAAGAGAGGAATATTTTAATAAGCAAATAACATCTTGGTAATATGAAAATAGTTTTGACCTCTGGTACTCCCTGAAAGGGTCTCCTAGAGAACTGCTGCCCTAGAGCATGCACATTACCAATATGCATATACTAAATATAGATATAATATTGTTAAAGATACAACATATATATTTGCATATACATATAAGATATACAGTCTTATATGTGTAAAACATACACGTGTGTTTTAGCAAGCCCAAAAGCGAAGGACAGAAGGGAGATGGAGGAAAGGAATTGTCTCATGGTAGGCTCACTTGGATTCCTCTGTCCCTGCCTGGAAGCCTGTGCTACTTGAGAGGACCTCACCTGCCACACTGGCCATACATTCACAAAATGCTAATCAGTTGTCCAACAAATGCTACATTCTGAAGGTAAATTTTGAAAAATTTGGTGAAAAGATAAAGATGACTCCATGGCCTGAGATTTTAGAATTTTAGGTTCAAGAGGGAGAAAAAGCTCTCAACAGCAACAAATTATTTTTTAAATTTCTATTAATTTTTGATACGTTTAATGCCTTCTGTTCTTATATATCATGTATATGTATATGTAACATGTATATGCTTATTTCATACACCTCCTCCTCCTACCACAAAATGATGCTTCCTTATGACAGGTGAAAAGAGCTGGGCAAAACCAATTGATATAGTGATCATATCTGTCTGAGTATACAATATTCTGTACCTGTAGTCCCTCACCTATCTACCAAAAAGAGGGCGATACTTCCTCATCTCTTCTCCAGGACCAAGATGGGTCATGATAATGATTTATCATTGAGTTTCATGTTAGTGCTCTTTTTACTATATTGCGGTCATTATGGTAGCCTCCTGGTTCTGCTTACTTCATTATTCATCAGTTTATATATATGTCTTCTCATGTTTCTCTAAATTCCTTATACTTGTCACTTCTTATGATGCAATAACGTTTCATTACATTAATATACCACAATTTGTTTAGCCACTTCTTGCTTTGTCTCTAGTTCTTCCGTACCACAGAAAGTGTGTGAATATTTTGATATTTTGGGGCCTTTCTTTTTGTCTTAGACTTCTCTACCCAGGAATGAACTCTCTGGGTCAAAGGGTATGACTAATTCTGAATTGTTTCCCAGAATAGTTGGAACCATTTCGTATTGGCATATCAGTGTTCCTGTTTTCTTGAAGCCCCACCAATTCAATTCTTATCATGTAATCACATGATCCAGGTAAGCAAGAAAAGGGGAAGGGATTTAGAGACTAATAAGCTCAGAATAGAAATCAACCCATTCAAATGATAGGAACAAAGGTCCATAATCAAGGAAAAGCTGACTTCTTCCAGTTTGGATGAGGACTAAGAAAAGTCCTTTAGATATGATGGCAATGAAAAGGTCACTAGAGATAAGTAAGTCTGCCAGGTCAAAGCTTGCCTGAGCCGAGTAGGAGCCTGGGAATAATAAGCAAGGGGTGGGGAACCTGCAGCCTCGAGGCCACATGTGGCCTCCTTAACAAAAAAGGATTTGTGCTGTAAAACTTGAACTCAGTCAAAAAGTCCCACTCAAGCACCTAGAAGACCACATGTGGCCTCAAGGCCACAAGAATCTCACTCCTAGAATAGGCTCTCCGGCCAATGGACTTCATGCCCTTCACTTCTCCCTCACCCTTTCTGTCCCCCCATGCAACTTGCAGACAGAGGTATCATTCTATTGGAGGACCCCACTGCTCTAGAAGAGCTGCTGTTTCCCAAACTACAATGGGAGGAAAGGGGAGCTATTTGGAAATGTAGGTTGGAATTGTTCTCTCTTACTTTGCTGTGCATATTTTTCTCGAGTAAGGGTTTTATTGTTTAGGAATTTGAGGGAAGGAGAAAAGGAGAGAGAGACATAGATAGAGAGACAGTAAGATTATTAGTAACATTTGAGAGAGTAGTTTCAATACTGAAGCAGGGTCAGAACTCAGTTAAAGCTAAAAATAAATGGGAGGTAAGAAGGGCAGGCAGTGATGATGGGTGTATAGATAGAAAAGAGAGGTGATTTAAAAGATGAGCAAGTAACAGGATTTGTAGTCTCCATAATTGAAGGAGGTACTGAGGATAGGAACTCTCCTAAATTAGGGAATCAGCAGGGCCCCACGCCTTCAGCGAGCTTTTGTGAGGCTAGAGGTCAGCCAGAGGGTAGCAAAGATTGATCTTCCCAGGGAGGGGAAGTCACCAGCCTAGTACTACATACATCACTGCCTCTGTGACTCAACCAATTTTGCTTCTTTCCAAACCGGGGCATCTTTGGAGTTTTTTGTGGTGGCAAAACCAGGGCAGGGAAACACTTGTCCTTGGCAGGTTTTGTCCTCATCTGGCCAGAAGACAAGGGGACAGACAAGAGAGCCACACCTGGGACCCCTGCTGGGACGGCTACAGAAGGGGTAGCAATAGAGAAGGTCTGCTGACATCTCTTGACCCCACTCGGAACTGCAGGAGAAGGAGAGATGAGAGTGAGAATAGCTAAAATTTAGAGAGAGCTTTTGGATGATAGACAACTAGCATCTCACTTGATCCTCATAACAACCCTATGAGGTAGGTGCAATTATTATCACTCCTATTTTACAGGTGGGAAAACTGAGGTTAAGGGACTGTCCCAGGCTCACATAGCCAGGAAGTGTTCAAATTTCGGTCTTCCTCACTCCAAGTCCCAATCTCCAACCACTATACCATAGCAATGTTTGATGTCACCTGTTGAGACCCATTAGGTTCATATCCCACCTCAGACATTTACTAGCTGTGAGATCATAGGCATGTCACTTATTCTAAACAGTCTTCATTGCCCTCGTGTAAAAATTTAACGGTTGGCCTCTGGGGGTCTCTTCCAGCTCTGGATCTATGGATGAGTCTATGAAAACAGGGTCTGATATCTCTGTTGGGAGCAAAAGAAAGCCACATGGCTCTTCAATACTTTAAGAAATTGGTAATTTATGTAGATCTATAAGAAAGTGTTGCTTAGAAGAGGGCTTGTTTATTTTCCAAGTGTTGTTTTGGGGTCCCTTTTTGTTTCCCTTTTTTTCTTAGTCAGATTCTGGTCACATCGTGAATTGGATTCTTACAAGAAATCATTCTTAGTGTACTTGTATTGTACAGATCTCAATTTTTTTGTATTGTGACAACTCTTGGCAGATTAGTGAAGCCTGTGGCCCCATTCTTGGAATAAGATTTATAAATTTATAAAAATAAACTAATTAGGATTATGAAGGAAAAACATTACATTAAAATATAGTTATCAAATTTTTTTTTTAAAGCAAGCTTATGAATCCCAGGTTAAGAACCTGGATAGGTGAGTGGGGAGAAGAGGATGCCACGTTTTGCCAGGTTTCTTGGGTAAGGGTTACAAGCCAAGAGAGTTAGAAAATACCCTACAGTGTACCCAGGTAGAGGCAAGTAGGCAGCTCAGTGGACAGAGAGCTGGGCCTGGAGTCAGGAAGACCTGAGTTCAAATCCTTCCTCAGACACGCACTAGCTGTGCAAACCTGGGCAAGTCACTTAACCTGTTTGCCCTAATCCACTAGAGAAAGAAATGGCAAACCACTCCAGTATCCTTCCCAGAAAACCCCATGGCCAGTATGATCCATGGAGTCATGAAGAGTTGGACATGACTGAATGACTGAAAACAACAATAATAACACCACCACACCCACATATTCCATCATAAGAATGTCTGACAAAGGGTTACATGCACAGATAAGCGTAATACAAGGTTGTCAATGTAGCATAGTAGAAAGGGTTGGTTGAATGGTCACCCCCACTTCTTTTAGCTCAGATGATCTCTAAGTGCCCCTTTTGCTCTAAAGCCTATGATCCCTATGGAAAAGCATTTAGTTTGACTTCCTCCCATTTCACAGATGAGTCCTGAGACTTGGGTTCCAATCCCAGCTTTTTTTCTTAAGAGCTGTGCAACACTGGATAAATCACTTCACGAGGCTCAGATAAAGTTGTCTCCTGTGTGTATGTTAAGATCATACTGGATTCCTTCATATTGCAGACTCTTGAGGGATTACACCAGAAAGAGGTGAGGAGGAAATGTATTTCAGGTATGGGGACTGATGTGTGCAAAAGTAAGAAACAAGAAATGGAAGAGCAAGTGGGATAGTTCAAGTGGAATGTAGATCTCATGAAAGAAACACTTAAGAGTCCTGGAAAGGTGATGGTGGGGGTTTGGGGGTTGGCGGCGGGGAGCCAGATTGCAAAGGACTTTCAATCGCAAAACAAAGAAGTTTGTATTTGATCCAGGAGGCGATAGGGATCAACTGGAGATTTTTGCACAGGGCAATGACATGGTTGGACCCGTGCTTTAGGTATACCACTTAGGGGTTATGTAAAGGATGGATCGGAGAGGAAGGAAATGAGATCCAGAGAGGTTAATGAGAGGGGCTATTTGCAATAGTTTCAGTGAGAGGTGACATGGGCTTGAACTCAGACAGTGTCAAGCGTGAGTGGAGAAGAATTGTTAGCATTTACATAGCACTTCAAAGTTTGCAAAGCCCTGCACAAATACTGTCTCATTTGATCTTCACTGCATCTCTGGGAGGTAGGTGCCATTATTATTCATATTGTACAGATGGGGAAACTGAGGCAGGTAGCAGGTAAATGACTTGTCCAGGGTTACATAGCTAGTAAATGTCTGAGGCCAGATTTGAGCCCAAATCTTCCTTACTTCAGGTCCAGCACTCTATTCCCTGAAGCCTCTCACTGCCTGTGAAGGGGACAGATGTGAGCTAAATGGTTGTAAAATTCACAAGCTTTGGCTGTTTAGGGGGTATGCAGGTGAAGAGTCAGAAGGTATGAATGAGTTGTGATTTTAACGCCTTGTAAAGAGCACCCACCTGATGAGCCTGCAGGTTCACAGAGCATCAAAGTAGGGACAAGAATAGCAGAGAATGAGAAGGTGTAGCTGGGCTGTGATTTGTGCCACTGGAGGGAGAAGCAAAGATGCACGCCGTCATCAATCCACTGAAGTGCTGAAGCACTTAAAATACATATCAAACCAACCGAAAATAACATTATAAACTTTACAATTAAAAAAAGAACCTGTGCTACCCACCTCACAGGATTGCTAATTATAAGGAAAATGCTGTGTAAAACTTCCAAAGACTCTCTTTTTGTTATTTGGTTGTTTCAGTTGTGCCTGACTCTTTGTGACCCCTTTTGGGGTTTTCTTGGCAAAGATACTGGAGTGGTTTTCATTTCCTTCTCCAGGCCATTTTACAGATGAGGAAACTGAGGCAAAGTGACTTAACCAGGGTCACACAGCTAGTAAGTATCTGAGGCCAGATTTGAACTCATGAAGATGAGCCTTCCTGACTCCAGGACTGGTACTCTATCCACTGGTTCACTTAGCTGCCCCCCAGACTTTCTCTACTGTGCTATAGAAACATTTTCATATGTTGGAAGTACATTCTCCATTTGCAGCCTTTCCCTCTGATTGGCTGGTTCCTTCCAGAACCTCCATTTTAAAGAGGCTAGCCATATCATCATTCTTCTCCAGGCTGTACCTCTGATTCTTCAGACCTTCATCTCCATCCTCACCCCTCCTTTTTCAGTTTCTATTTACATATTGTCTCCCCTGTTAGAAAGCAAACTCTTTGAAGGCAGGGACTGTCTTTCATTGTATTTACATTCCTAGAGCTTAATACAGTGGCAGGGTAAGCATTTAAAAAACACTTGTTGATTATATAAATTTGAGGTATTATTAGAACCATAGGATTTAGATCAGCAAAGAAACTTACAAATAATCCATTTCACTCCTCATTTTATATATGAAGAAACTGAAGCACAAAGAGAATTATTTGCTTATGTTAACACAGGTAGTAAATACCAGAAGTGAGATTAGCACCCAGCTCTGCTGTTTCTAAATCCAGTGCTCTTTTCTCTATATTACTTTGCCTTATGTAACACCAGCTCTAGCAATACTTTTTCAGTTCCCATTTGCATTGGCAGGTTAGAGCTGCTACTACTTACTGAGGGTTTTAAGGGTAACTCTGAGGGATCTTGAGTTTCTAGTACTGTTATTTATGAGCCCCCACCAGTGTCCTGCCTATTATTAGTCAGCAGCTCAATTAGCATTTAGCAAAACTATTTGCTAAGAAGGCATAGTATAATAACTGGTGTGAAAATAATCCCCCCAAGGGTGTACTCTCCCCTTATACACACAGGATCTGTGGGGACAATAGGTTCAAACAAAGTACAAAGATAGTGAGACACATATGTAGTGAACACATTTGGCAAAGGAGTATCTCACAAGTCCTAGCACTAGGAAACTCTGTTCTCCTTTTGTGGAGTTTCCATGAACTTCAGAGTTACACCTTTCTACAATCTACAATTGACATTCTCTACATTGTGAGGTAGGTTACGCTCTCTGAAGCTGTTTTCTCCCTCATGTGGCTTCCTTTCTATTTCCATCTGTGTCTGTGTTTTCCTTAATTTGTCTCTATTCCTGGTTGGCTCAGTCTCTCTAATAATATAGTTAATGAGGAGAGAAGAGGAGAGAGGAGGAGAAACTCCTTTCCTCCCAAGACTGATTCCTTTCAGGGAACTAGAATCATCAGCTACCCAATCTAAGGTCCATTACCACTCAACTTACTCATTTCTCAAGTCCCATGTTTTTATCTATAGCCAAAGAGGTATGATCTGATCTTCTCAACAAATCGCTAGATGTTTCCTAGGTTGTGTCATCTTCCTTTCATCCAATGGCCAAAAGTCCTACGATCCTTTCATGATTAAGGGCTTGTTCAAACATGATGATGTTATAAGAAAATTCCTTAATACCTGGTTTACCCAACTGACTGATTGACTAATTGGGGTGGGAGGAGAAACCCACCTGTATACTTGTACCACTACTTGTCTCCATTCCATGAGGACGGGGACCATGTCTTATTTAAACTTCATACTTCTTCCAACACTATTCACAAGCACAAGGGCTATACTAGAAAGCATACTTAATTTGGAGTAGGAGAATTTGCAATTTAAGTCGCTTTACCAAATGTATCGTAATGTGCAGAACACTGGATTTAAAGTCAGAAGACCTGGGTTCAAATTCTAATTCTAAAACTTACTATCTGTGTACCTTGAACAAATCATTTAACTTCTTTGGGCCTCGGTTTCAGCATCTGTAAAATAAGGGGGTTAGTCTACATAATTTCTAAGCTCCCTTCCAGCACTAAGTCCTATGATCCCCAGTAGACATTTAATGAATGAATGGGGCAAGGGCATAGGTGAAATCCAGTCAGCTCCAAGAAAATTTGAGGAGGAAGTGATCACAAATTTTTCCTGCAAGTCACCTGATTTGTGTGTGTGTGTGTGTGTGTGTGTGTGTGTGTGTGGCAGATCTTATAGTTAATGACTATGTATTTGAGAAGGCTTTTCACAATTTCTTTTTTTCATTGTTTTTTTAAGCTTGAATCTTGAGCATGTTCTGAGACTGGAGGAAAATTTAGTCAATGCAAAACGCAAAGCACTAGAGTGGAACATAGTCTTTTTTTAAATTCTTAAATTCTATTTATAAACATGTTACCATTGTATTTACCTGAGGATCAGTGCCCAGCTCCTTTCATGTGTATCTTTCTTTCATGTGTGTCTTTCATGTGTATCAAGAAAAAGTGTTGACCATTACAGTAAATAGGCACTAATATGTGTGCATAGCATCTAAGAATATACATGCTGTTCACATTGTTGGTGCTCAGTCAACACTGAAAAATAAAACACAATAAGGTTGCAGAATGTAAGTCCTAGGGGCATTCTCCAAAGAACAGGATCAGAAAATGGGCATTGTTACACCCCAGGCACAGACTTAAGGAATGGTGAAATTGGACCTTTTCCATAGGGGTGTGTCTGGTATGTAATACTAACTGGGGGTGGTGGGGAGGGGAAAGGAGGAAGTTAGTAGTAACTCTTGGAGCAGTCATGCCCAGGCTGGTGCCAGTAGCACTCTGTTGCAAGCTTGTCCACTGACCTCCTGTGACCCTTCCACCTCCCAGAGCAGAAATCCACTCTCCTGGCAGCTGGAAATGATGACTGAGAAAGAGAGGCAGCTGAGGAAGTATGACTCTTCCCATTTCATCACAGCTGGAGCCCAGACCAAGCAGTAGCTCTGAGTAGGCTTAGCCTGACTCTTGGCAAAGACAACCCTGGCCTCTGAGAACCCCTGAATGCACACTGGGACAAGACTTGGAAAACAGAGATTAAGAGTAACCTGATGCAAACTGTGGTGCAGTATTGAGGTTTGCAATTGCAGGATTGACCTAGTATGGTACCAGTAAAGACATCTTCCAAAAAATTTCCATAAGATGCCCATTGATTTATACAGAATATTTTTTTAGGCTGTACATCCAGGGAATTTATATACATACATACATATATATATATATATTTTAAAGGCAAACATTTATTTAATATTTGATCCTAAAGGAATTTTAATTGATCAAACTAAAGAAACTAAAATTTAACCAATTAAAAAGAAACAGCTAAATTTTACTCTAAAAATAGAAAATTTAAAAAAAAGATACAAAATCTCGATTTCCTCTTTTTTTGTTTCTCTAAAACTGTATTCTTTGCAGGCACTTTTGTGACTTTTAAATTTTTTTTACATTCACTGATTCATTTACTCAACAAATGTTTACCAAGCACTTATGTGCAATATGAAAGGCTTCTTGGCTTGGTGAACAGAGAGCTGGCAGCCTGAGAATCAGAAGGAACTGATTCAGTTCCCTATCGTGTGACCTTGGGCCAGTTACTGAACATCTTAGGACCCCCAGGCTCACTTTCTAAGACTATATATAATTTGTAGTTTGAACGCAGATCTTCATGGGCTCTCTATCTTGATGAAATCAGAGGTGTAGTTAAAAAAAAAGTACAATGCACCTATGTTCTGCTCACACACAAATATACAAGATCCCTGCCCTCAGTCTAGTGCTACTAATAATAACAATGGCTCACATTTACATGGCACTTGGTAGTTTTCAAAGCCCTTTTCTCACCTCGCCGTGAGGCCATGAGTTCGCCAAGCTAGTGAATATCAAAGCCTTGTTTTGGACCCAGGCCTCCTGACTCCAGAGTTGGGGTTCTTTCTGCTCTACTACAGTAGGTCCTTAGTTCACTTAGCTTCTCTGGACCTCAGGTTTGTTTTGTTTTGGTTTGGTTTTTTGCTTTTTGGAGGGGGAAGGCAGAGCAATTGGAGATAAATGACTTGCCCAAGGTCACATGACTAGCAAGTGTTAAGTGTCTACGGCCAGATTTGAGCTCTGGTCCTCCTGACTCCAGGGCCAGTGCTCTATTTGCTGTACCACCTAGCCACCCCTGGACCTCAGTTTTCTTATCTGTGAAAAAAAGAAGTCCAATTAGATGATTTTTCATGGGATTATAGGATTTAGAACCAGAAGGGCATTTAGAGATCACCTAAGCAAATAGAAGTGATTTTTCCAAGAATCTGCTGGTCTAGGTCTTAGCATCTTTAAGTTCTCTCCCAGCTCAAAGGTCAATGATTCCATGAAAAAAAATTAAAATGACAGCGGTTAGGTAGTGTAGTGAATAGAGCATCAACCCTAGAGTCAGGAGGACCTGAGTTCAAATCTGACCTCAGACACACACTAAGCTATGTGACCTTGGTCAAGTCACTTAACCCCAACTGCCCTGCCTTCCCCCCTCCAAAAAAGCAAATAAAGAAAAGAAAAGAAAAGAAAAGAAAATTAAAATGGCCACAAAGGATTAGGGTGAAGGGATGTCACTAATAAAGGTCTTTTGCTCCACAATTACATGTCAGACAGGTGCTGAAGCTATACTTGTTGAATTAAATCAGATGGGGAAAATTTGATGCAAGCCATGTAGATGGAGGGGGTGGAAGGATGCCATATTGAGAGACAGCAATAATGACATGGGCCTTTGTGACATGAGTGTGTAGTCCCTGATTCTAAAAAAATTCTACCAACCCTTGTATTTAGCCTTGTCTATCTACCCTAGATCAGTAAGTTTGCAGGAGGGTCTACCTCCCTTTGTCTACCTCAGTATAAAACTACAGGGCCCCTAACATCCCTGAGCCAGCTGGTAGTCAAGCTGCCACATAATAATCTGGCTAGAGCCAACTTTCTGGGAGCAATTACATATAGAGCTTCATTTCCTCACTCTAAAAAAAGATCGGGTATCCAGCTGTTCACTGGGCAAAACAGATGCAAATATGTCTTCTTATATCCTTTCTATATGAGTGAGTGGGTCCATGGGGTTTGCTTATTATTCAACAAACTCTGTAGTTAGTATAAGGTAGATATGGTAGTATCTCTGTTCCCCTAAACTCAGAACCTGACAAACAGAAGTTCAAGAAAAGAGGAAAGCATCTTAAGGCTCACACTGGTGTAGAGAGGATAATAATTTTGGTGCTGATAAGAATTCAAAATAGACCAAGACCAACTGACTCTTTCAGACTTCTCTAACCAGGATATGTCCAAAGCACATATCACAATGGACACCATGGAAAAAAAAGAATTGAGAGACATATTCTTACTCTAAGTCAAATGAGAGTTTAATTTAACCAGGAATTCTTTTTCTTTTTTTTTTTTGCTTTTTAGAAGGGGGAAATCAGGGCAATTGGGGTTAAGTGACTTGCCCAAGGTCACATGGCTAGTAAGTGTTAACTGTCTGAGGTTGAATTTGAACTCAGGTCCTCCTGACTCCAGGGCTGGTGCTCTATTCATGCCCCTAACCAGGAGTTCTTAACCGGGGGTATTGATTTCAGGAGACTGAATCCTTAGATGGGAAAAAAGTCATATCTTTATTTTAACTAAGTTTTAGTTTCCTTTGTAATTCTGTGTATTTTATTCTATGCAAATGTATTTTTAAAAAAGTATTATTCTAAGAAGGGGTCCATAGACTTCACCAGATTGTTCACAGTACAAAAAGAGATTAAGAACCCATGATTGAAGGGGCAGCTATGTGTCGAAGTGAATAGAGCACTGGCTCAGGAGGACCTGAGTTCAAATGTGGCCTCAGACACTTTACACACTAACTACGTGACCTGGGCAAGTCACTTAACCCCAATTGCCTTGCCTTTCCCCTTCCCCCCAAAAAAGAACCCATGATTTAAACTGAGATCCTAAGTAGTGGCAGGAGAAAAGGAATCCAAACGGAAATTTTCTAGCTACATGGCTAAGTGTGAATTAGGTCTAGATCTCAAAAAAAGCTGAAATTGAGCTCTAAATCCATGGTCTGAGGAAGCTATGAATTTTTCAGAGCTGAGAACCTTTTAGTGGGCAGATCAGCAAAGAAGCCATGATCCAGCTGAAGACCAGTAGATGGCAGGAGAGAGCAGCAGCATCTCAGCAGAGAGCAGCTCAGTAGAAGACAAAACAGCTACAGAAAACAGTCTTTGGTATCACCAGAAGGCATCAGAGGATATGAATTATTGGAAGATGTGAATTTCTCTTGCCATTTGTGTTCCTGGCCATGAGTGGTCCCTATACTTGTGTGTCTCTATGTGTTTCCTCCACTAGTGACTGCTCAGAGTGTCCCTCTATTTGTATGAAGGATCTTTCTTGGCTTTTATTTTGCTATATTGTTTGAATATGTAAATATCTTTTGTTCTAAATAAATTTGTCTTCTTACTGGCTTATAAAAGAAAACAAACTAAGGGGGCTTCTGAGCTACAGTTTTGAGTAGATATTAACACACCAAAATGCCTTGAACCAAGAGATCTTATAGGCTCTATAAGATAATCTCCTATAATATAGGGGATCGACATGTAGTTGAATTGCTGTTCCTGATTGGTTAGCCAGAAGACTTAGATCTTCACGGGCCAGTGAGGCAATTTCTTGGCCAACAAATAGATGTAGTGAAAGGTTCCCCATTCAGGAAGTGCTTACATATCTGAATAGTTTGAGTGCAACCTTGGCAATAAAGCAGTTAAATAAGTGTGTCCAAGATTATAATAATAGCTCAATTTCTAGACACATTTTTTACATACATTACCTTAGTTAATCTTAAATTTAATCCTGTCAATTTACTACTCTCATTTTGCATTTTGGGAAGCCGCTTCTCAGAAGATCAAAGCGACTTGCTTAAAGTCTTATGACTGGAAAATGGTAAGAGTTTACTCAGGCCTTCCACTTCCCAGTGCGTTGTTCTTTCTACTAGACCAGGACTCATAGAACTGACTATTCTAGTCAATACTACAATGAAATAAAACCTTTGAACTAAAAGTTGCCATTTTGGGCCAATATGATTTTTAAATGTGTAACCTACATGTTAATTGGACCCTAATTACACCAGATCCCCTAGACCTCTGACAAATGAGGCCAGTTTATTTTCAAGGGTGTCTCTTTCATAATAGTCACTATGGTTTATGCTCCAACTTAGGACCAACCCCCAGCTGGGGAACATGTGCTCTGTGTGTCTCTCTCAAATGGACTTCTAGCCCCCACAAGTATTTAAGCTACATTGACACTAAACGTGGAATAGTTTTTATCAAAATCAGTAAAAGACCGAAAACATTTTCAAACCCATTGTTGAATTAGTAGCTGAAAAGGAACTGGGAAGTCACAAGATTGTAGATGGGGCCTTCAAGATTGAGTGGTCCAACCCCAGAGAAGGAAACTGAAGCCCAGAAAAGTTAATTAAATTATCTAAGATCACCCAGGTAGGTAGCAAATGTCTGAGCTAGGATTTGAACCCAAGTTGCCTGACTCAGAACTAAGTGTCTTTCCACTGTACTATGCCTTTTATCCTCTTTAAATAAGCTCTGTTTTCCTTTCCTTGGGTCAGGGTTCACTCACAGCACTCACAAAACTCACAGCCCAGGCCTTAACGGAATTTTTGTAACTTGAATGGAGTCAAGAGCCTTTGTGGAAGTCCAGGGTCTGAGTCTTACAGCCTGCTTGTCATTCCTTCTGCTCCCTCCCTCTAGTGTTCACACTCTTACTCTCTGTAGGCCTAAGTTGTCTCTCAGCACAGCCCTGAAACTCGCCTGGTGCTCCACCTGGTACCATCATTTATTCTGGCTCCCCAAGGAGCTTGACCTTGGAATTTCTCAGCGTTTCCTCTGCAGCACAGTCACAGTCCCCACTGGCTCTGCTTCCTCCTGACCGCACTCCTCCTAACTTCCCTTTGCTCCTGCAAATGTGGGCCTCCCTTCTGTCTCCCTTGTGGAGAGTAGGAAGAAGGGGCTGGATCACTTCCTTTTGGTATAGCTCAGGTCCTTTCAGTGCCTGTCCAATACAGATGACAAGCATGCAAAACCAGGGGGTGGAGGAGAGAGAACACAAGTATGTGTTTGGTTATTATCATGAAAATGGCAATAAATCTTTCAGCGAAGTAGAAAGGCTTCCCTGGAAGTCTGTTTTCCAGCATCATGAAAGGTCTCCATTTTTTTTTTTGACAAATATGGCTTTCAGATGCCTTTTTTCTTTTTCTTTGCTTTTTTCTTTTTTTTTTCCCCCAACAGTGTGGAGGGCTAGAAAGTAATAAAGGCAGCAGGATAGTAGAATTATTGTTCAGAGGCCTTGGTAGCAATCTTAAGCAATTAAATTTTATATGTGGAAAGTTAATTACTTTCTTAAGGAAAAGAATAATTAGAGGTCTTCAGTCAGCTAAGATGCATTATGAACAAGTCGGTGCTTCCTGTAGCTTGGCACGGTAGCAGTTACGGCAGCACCAAATTGAAAGCATCTACTGGGGGTGCTCCCTTAGTCATTGGCTGAGAACTTTTTTAGAAATGATGTCTATGGTAACACATTTTCCTCCCCAACTCTCTTTTGAATGTGAAATATAATTGAAATGAAAGTTCTCAGGAATTTGAGAGCATCTATTCCCTTACCGAGCTGCAAACGATAAAAATATTCCGAAAGATCAGCTCTTTCTGTAGCAGAGGAGCAGTCCCCAAAGACAGCCCCTTGTTCTACTTTCTTATTAAAGAGAGTGATGAGATTTACAGACCAGCCTTCTGAATTTGCATTGCAGTGGTCCTTGGTGTCATGATGTTACATCACTCAGCCCCATCACATATGTACTGACACACTACTGTCAATGCAGCAGCTGCTTAGATTGTCACGCCATCCTTGTCCCCAAATCCCTACAAAAGCTATGAGTAAGAAATATAGTGGGACAGGCAGCACATACCAAGCCAAGGAACACTGGAGGGCTAATTAAGGTCCTTAGAGAGGTTTTGAGGAAAACAACCACCACATTTTGGACTCAATAAATATCAGAAAGGCAACATAGAGCAGCAGGTTCAGAATGAAAATGATGAAGACCTGGGTCCAAGTCCCTGCTACCCCCTTGCTGGGGTGACTCTGGGCTAGTCCCTTCTCCTCTCAGTGCCCATGGCAACGCTCTAAAAGGATAAGGTTTAGTTGGCAGAGGGAGCTTCCTCCCATACCAGTGAAATTACAGGTACAGGCCACCATCCAAACTTCTTTCCCACAAAGGTTACATGAACTGACATGATAATTCATAGCAATACAGTGTTGCCCATAAAAGTTTGGTTGACAAAGGTTGCAATAAAGTTAATTCTTGATTATCCACACTAGCAAAGAGGATCAACGGGTCAAATAAACTACAAATTGTGACTGAGTTTAAAAAACAAGAACACATTTCTACATTCTTTTAGAAGGCACTGATGACATATGTATACACACATGTATGTATACACACATGTGTACATATATACAGGTATATAAATACTTGCATACATGCGTGTATCTGTGTACACACACACACACACACACACACACACTTTGGCAGGGATGTGGAAAAGCAGCAGATTCAGTGTTCCTGATGTCCTACCAGTTGGTCTCCTTGCACCAGGCCTAGGGTCAGGAATATCTGAGTTCAGATATAGACTCAGCTACTTACTAGCTGTGCAGCCTTGAGGTTAAGCCATTTAACCTCTGTCTGCCTTGGCCTCCTCAACTGTAAAACGGGGGTAATAATGGCACCTATCTACCAGGGTTGTTTTTTTGGGGACTAAATGATGTAATATTTGTAAAGGGATTACTCGGTACATTGCCTGGCATATGGTAGGCACTTAATAAATGCTTGTTTCCTTCCTCCTCTGACTCTTCCCCCCTCAAATTCATCTTCCATGCCATTACCAGACTAGTTTTCCAAATACACACTCTTAGATTTAGAGTTGGAGAGACCTCAGAAATCATCTCGCCCAGTGGTTGTCAGACTCAAAAAGGGCCCACTAAACTACACACAAGGATACCAACAGGCTGCAAATTGAATTTTATTACTGAGTGAATATTAATATTGTCTGTGTTCTCTTGAATTTGGGGGCAGCTAGTTTGGTGTAGTGAATAGAGCAACAGGCCTGGAGTCAGGAACTCATCTTTTTTTTTTTTTCTTTTTGGAGAGGTAGTTGGAGTTAAGTGACTTGCCCAAGTTCACACGGATAGTAAATATTAAGTGTGTGAGGCTATATTTGAACTCAGGTCCTCCTGACTCCAGGACCAGTGTTCTATTCACTATGCTACCTAGCCACCCCTAGGAGGACTCATCTTAATGTGTTCAAATCCGACCTTACACACGTACTAGTTGTGTGACCCTGGGCAAGTCACTTAACCCTGTTTGTCTCAGTTTCCTCACCTGTAAAATGAGCTACAGGAGGAAATGGCAAATCACTCCAGTATCTTGCCAAGAAAATCCCAAATGGGGTCACAAAGAGTCACATATGACTAAACAACAACACAATTCTATTTTTATTTATTCTGTTTAATATTTCCCAAATGCATTTTAGTCTGGTTAAGGCAGCTCTGGGGAGAGTCCTGTGTTTGACACCTCTGTGTCAGCCCAGTCTTTTCATTTTACAAATGAGGAACCTGAGAGTCAGAGTGGCTAAGTGACTTGCCTAAGCCATACACATAGAAAGTGGCAGATTTGGGATTTGAACTCATATCTTTGGGCTCCAACTCCAGCACTCTTTCCATTGCTATCCTGAAATGTGCAAGCTAAGAGTCACAGTCACCACTAGCCATCAGATTTCAGGTTATCTATGAGAGAGAAAGTCGAACCTATCAAGTAAAAGAGTATAATAATGATAAGTACTTTAAAATTTCAATTTAGAAGTTCTCTCTCCCCCATGCCTCCAGCTCTGTTTGGTCAGTTCTTCCCAGGACCTCCCATCTTAAGGAAGATGCCCAAGGTGTCCAGATCTTTCCTCTCTGGGCTCTACTCCTGCCTCTCCAGAAGTTGGATCAGAAGGTCTTTGAGAATCCCTCAACTCTAAGGTTCTATGAAAGCAGTATCCTAATTTGGGTTCTGTTTATGGAGTATCATGTTTCTAGTGTCTCCTTTAAATTAAAAAAAATTCCGGCAATTCCTCCCTCCCTTAGTGCTTTTTGCCTTTTCAAATAATGATTTATATCTTTTATACCATATCAAGTCTGTCTTTCTTGTCTAGACATGTTCTAGAGTGCCAAAGGATGCTTCTCCAAGTATACACAGACTGAGTATAACAACCTTCCCACAAACACAGGAGCCAAATGCACCTTGAGAAGTACACAATAGCTTCTGACCAAAAGCAGAATAGGAATGGGTCACAGTTCCATCAGAGAAATGATTGAGTTTATCCATACGCAGGAGAATGACAAAATTTCTGTATTTGATTTCATCTTTTACAGAGAAGTATGATTTCTTTAGCTTTTATGTTGGATGAGTTCATCCAATTCATTAGATTGATGGGATGATGGAATATTTCATTCTGACAGAAGGCAATAAAAATAACTCCACTCTTCCTCTATGGTTGAAAACTACTCCTAGGCAAAAATGTTGGCAAGGCGCCTGGTTTTTGTTTTTTTCTTTAACTTAATCTCCACTTTCATGGCCTGGAAATCACTTATATCTTTACCTCTGCTGCCTATGTATCTTCTCCTAGTCAATCACCCCATTCTGATTTCACTTATCTCCCTATTCAGTTTAGACCCAATGACTAGTCACTCATTAGCCATCCCCATGGAACCCTGAGCTCTATTGACTTTCTGATAGCTCCCACTCTAATTCCTCTAGCCTCCTCTCCCCAGTTTCTCTTCCCCCGCCCCCTCTTTCCTCTTCTCTCCAGACCTCTCCTGGGCTATTGAATCATGCTGGAGAAAAGAATGAAGTCACATTGACTTAGTCCATTATAAATTAATGCTACCTAACCCGAGATTGGGCATTGAGCGCTGCTTGGCAATCCTTTTATTCATTTATTATTGATTCCATATTACATTCCCCATTGTGACTGCTCCAAATTTTTTGTGCTTTTCTCAAGATCACTCCAACTCCCTTCAGTCTCAGGAGAGGAGCTTGTCTCTTTTTTAAATGCGATCAGGTCTGTCAACTGTGAACTCTCTCAATTCCCCTCCTCCATACCTCAAAACTTTTCTGTCCTTCCCTCTTGCTTCACAGTCCCATCAATCATTCCTTCTCTTTCATATAGTTTCCATCACCCCCACCTACTCCCCACTGGCTCCCTTCCCTCTGACCTACAAACAGTCATTTATATCATTCTTTTAAAAAAAAGGTCTCGAGCTAAGATGGCGGAGAGTAAGCAGTGACTTCTCCAAGCTCCCCAAGAATTTCATCCTTGGGAACTAAAAAGTAAATTTGAGCGGATTTAAGAGTGACAGAACCCATTGGGAGACAGAGAGTGACAGATTCCCAGCCCAGAGAAG
>CM053580.1:406776242-406792649 GCA_028627135.1 Pseudochirops cupreus
CGGGAAGCTGCAACGCAGAGGCGGGTGCAAAACGTCTGCCTTTAGCTTTTCCGCTCTCCAGGCCTTCTGGCCGGACTGCTTATCTCCCCCTTTCACAATTCCCATTCACAGCTGCCGCTAATCCACTCACCTGAAGCTCCTCAGCTCCTCCCGTCCAGCCGCCCCCGGGGCACAGCCATGGCTTCAGGCCAGGCTGGTTTCGGTTCGCAGTGCTGATATGGTTCCTCGTAGCCGAGCTGACTTTAGTGGGAAGTATCTTTGTGTGCGTTTTGGAGTTCTAGGATTGGTTTAGAGTCCTATTTTATGGGTATTTTGGGGTGGCTATGTGAGAGCTGCAATATATTGCTGCTGCTACGCCACCATCTTGGCTCTGCCCCCCTCCACTCTAATTCTAAAGGAATTATTCTCTTCAGTAAGCTTTTGAGATTCTTTTTCCATCTGGGAAATTTGACATTTTAAGACATTCTTCTCCTCATTGACTTTTTGGGCCTCTTTTGCCATTTAAGTTAGTCTGTTTTTTAAGGTGTTATTTTCTTCAGTCAGATTGTTGACTCTCTTTTCATGATTTTCTTGCATCATTCTCATTTCTCTCTCCAATTTTTCCTCCACTTCTCACATTTGGTTTTCAAAATCCTTCTTAAACTCCTCTATGGCCTGTAACCAGTTTAAATTTTTCTTGGAAGCTTTTGGTGCAGGAGTTCTGACTGTGTTTTCTTCTTCCTGTTCCATGCTTTGATCCTTTTTGTCCCTAAAAAAGGAATCTAAAGTTGGATTGCTGTTCTTACTTTGCTTCCTTTGCCTGCTCATATTGCCAGTCAATTACCTAACTTTTTAGCTCTGTGGAGCTCTGCTTCCAGAGGGGAGAGCTTTGTCCCAAATCTCTGGGGTTTTCGCAGCTGCCAGAGCTATTAGGAAGGCCGCTGTCTGTGCAGCCCTCTCCAGCTTTGGCTCATTGGTCACGCATCTCAGGACCACCACTCAAGACTGTGATCCCGATCCAGGAAGGTTAAGGCAAGAGCACTTAGCCTCTGAATGGTCACTTGGCCCCCCTGCAATCTGTAGGCTGTGAGCTCTGAAGTAGCCACATAGAGGTGGCTGCAGGGTTGCCACTTCCACTGCTTCTGGCTCCGGGGGCACACAGCTGGACCCACTCCCCCAAATTCAGCCGAGTTCCCCTTACCTTTCACTTTGTCTTTGGCATTTATGGGTTGATAATTCTGGAAACCACCACAGCTGCCAGTGATCCTCTCTCCCGAATGCTCCATCTGCGGCTGGTCCTGGCCTCCCTGAGGCTGAAATCTCAGGGCTAGTCTCTGCTCCCAGTGCACTGCGATGAACCCTTCCCATCTGCCTGCCAGGCTGCCTTCAGCGGGAGCTTCATTTCTCTGTCACTTTGTGAGGTTCTGGAGCTCTAAAATTTATTTAGAATCATATTTTCCAGGTATTTGAGGTAGTCATGGGAGGGAGCTCTGGAATTTTCCTGCTTCTACACCGCCATCTTGACCATACCCTACCTATTCTAACCACCCAATGTGTAAGAATATATTGGTGCATATTCAAGAAGTGTTTGATGTGTCATCACATTTCTAGGTTTCTATACCTCCCTTGGTCAATATTTTGTTCTGAGAACTAACAGGAGGATGGTTGATTTGCATATGTTTCTGCATAAATATATGTTCTGTTATGGATATGTAGTTGATTAGACTAAAGGATGAGAAAGTAAGAGGAAACTATGTCTAGTCCAGTTCATAAATACAATAGAACTAAACATCAACATGATTATCATTGTCAATGGCTAGGTTGACATATATGAGTTATGTGTATATAGCAATATATATGTATATATTTTTACAGGTGTATGCATTTATACACTAATATTGTTTGTTATCTCTATATCTTAACTCATAATATTTTCAAATAATTAGTGGCAGAGACTGAACCCTCTTCAGTTTTAAAAACTTCTGCAATACCAATTATGTTTTATTAGTGTGGAAAGGACATAGGAACTAGAGTAAGAAGCCTGTGTTCATATCCTGTATCATTATAGGCAAATTACTTAATTACTTAAATAGTCAATAATCAGTCACCATAATAAATAAATAATCAATAATAAATCGCTAAATATAAGGTGCAAGCATACCTTAGAAATTGCCCTTCTTACCTCACAGGGTTGTTTTTTGGGGGAAACATTTTGTAAACTTTTAATGTCATCCAGAAGGTTCCAAAAGTTTTAATGTCATTTTAAGCTTTAATAGCTTAAAAAAATTATTATTATTAATGATAATAATATAATAATCAAACACCAAAGTGTTCACTGCATTTTAGCAATAATGATAACTAATGTATCTGTCAGTGAAGGACTCTATGGTAGAAATTTGCTTTATAAACTTTTAACTCTACTTCCCAACGCTCATGTGAGATAGTTGTGCATGCTAAGAGATTAAACTAAACTTACCCAGATTTCATGACAAGATCTATGGCAAAATCAAAGGAATACCAAGAGTGTACCAGTTTTCCCAATCTAAACACTAACCTGCTCCACAAAGAAAGTGATGAATTTTTTTGCTCCTGTGTTGAGGAATCCATTACAGTGTCAGAGAGCTGATACTCACTCAGATAAAGTGATTTCATAGTACTAATACTTCCTGGCACATATGTGAACGTGGCCAGGCAAATTAGCCCTGGCCCATAAATAAGGAACCTGAAGAAAACCAGCCCCTAAAAAAATCAGGCAGGAGACAAATAAGTACGCCAAGAGAAGTGTAAACAAGAATCCTTATTACTGATGATGTCCCTTTTTTCCTAACGGCAGGAGTTTCTAATAATGATATATCAAATTAATCACCAATATATTATTCTGTGATTGTGTAATTATAGCAAGCATGTGAAGGGCTAATGGAATATTTGCATATTGAGATAGCTCTGTCTTTGAATTGTTTAAATGATGATGGAAGAGAGTGTTCTAATATCAATTTTTGAAAATAATATTAAGTATTTTATCTGTCCAACACCCTCAGTTCCATATTTCTTCTTATCTTTCTCCACGAATGATGCCTTTCCAACCTCAGTATGCCCTGAACTAAAATCAGAAAGAATCTTCTATTAGACATCTCTCTCTTTTGGGGCCAGGCTGGGAAAATCACTTGGTTGGCAATGCTTAGGTGCCACCTCCTGCATGGGGAAGTGAATCAAGTAGAGCCAAGGAAACATGAATAAAACAATGAATACACTGATATAAGTGGAAAGAACAGCCCTGTCATTAAAGGTGAGTGTTGCAAAATTGCCAAGAGCAAGCAAGGTTCAAAAGAACTATGAAAAGATACACCTATCTTCCCCCCACCCCCTGCCCATACTCCTTTTCAGAGGTGAACAGTCCATGGATGAATGGATGAGATGCATGTATGTATTTTCAGAGTTTTTGATGTATTCATCAATTTTGCTGATTTTGTCTGAATTTTTTCCTTTCACTTTTCCTTTAAAAATATTATTTGTTGGGGCAGCTAGGTGGTGCAGTGAATAGAGCACCAGCCCTGGAGTCAGGAGTACCTGAGTTCAAATCTGGCCTCAGACACTTAGTACTTACTGGCTGTGTGACCTTGGGCAAGTCACTTAACCCCAATTGCCCTGCCTTCCCCCCTACAAAAAGACAAAAAAAATATTATTTGTTATATGGGATGGCTCTCAGGGAGAAGGATACTGAGAGAAAATCTAGTAATGTAACCAAAGACATTAATAAGCATTTATTCTAAAAAAAGAAATAAAAAAGATTGAAGGGCGAATTTAGGTGAAAATATGACTTCTGTTTTATATATGTGAATATGATATACCAACAGGACATCCAGTTAGGCAGCTGATGATGCTGAACTCTATTTCAGATAAATAGATATTGGCAGATAGATAGATGGAATGAACATTTATTAAGTATTTACTATATGCCAGGAAGTATACTAAATGCTGAGGATACAAATACAGAGAATGACACAATCCTTATTTTCAAAGTGCATCCATTCTGCCAGGATGCCAGGCAGATGGTGAGGAGTGTGAGCTGGGGGTTGAGGGGAGGAGCAAGGACTGGCTGGGTCTGCTCACAATATGACATAAAGATGTAGGGTTAGTTCTGTTGAGCTAAGCTATTTCCCAAGAGAGATGATAATTGAACCCAGAATAGGAGATAAAATCACTAGGAAAAGAGCACAGAGAGAAGAGAATAGGACCAGTCTAGAAATTTAGGGGACACCCACTCTAAAGGTATGGGAAATCAATAAAGATCTGTTTGGCAAAGGAGACAGAAAAGGGGCAAGATGGGGAGGAGAACGAGGATAGAGCAATGTTATTGAAGACAAAAGAGGAGAGAATATCCAGGGGGAGGTGGGTGGTCAGAAGCTACAGAAAGGTTAAATAAGATTAAGATTCAAATTTAGCAACTAAGAACTTTTGTTAATCTGAGAAACAGCAATTTCTGTCTAGTGCTTGGATCATAAACCAGATTTCAAGGGTTTGAGAAGCCAATGTGAGGTGGAAAAATGGAGGCAGAAGACTGAAATCAAAGTTGGGACTCCATTCAGAGCAGAACATAGGCTACTTTGGCCCTCATTTTCTGAAGGTCAGATAGGTTATTCTCTAGGTTTCTCTAGTAGCCATAAGGAGATTGGGGAGGGGGGGAGAGAGGCAAATCACTTGGCTTCTCAGCCTTAGTTTCTTCATCTATAAAATGGGATACTAACACTTACTCTTAGGGTTATTGTGAAGATCAAAGGAAATAATATTTGTAAAGTGCTTTGCAAACCTTAAAGTGCCATATAAATGCTAGTTATTATTATCAACAGTATTATTATTAATATTATTGCTATTATGGCAGAGAAGTTTTTTTTTTTTAACCCTAGAGGTATTATGTATCTACTGTATTTTATTGAATAGGGTAATGACAGACTCGTACTTTAGGAAAATCAATTCACCAGCTTTGCGAAGGATAAATTGGAGTGAAGAAGAGACATGAGTCAGGAAGACTAATTAGGATGCCACCATAACGGTCTGATAGGGAGGAGACAAGGGCTTGAAATAGGGTGATGACTGTGTGGATCAAGAATAAGGCACAAATGGTATGAAAGATGGATAAGAGATGGAGTAGACCACAAGTGGGAAGACCCACTAGATACTAGAAGAATCTATGCAAGAATAGAGAAAGGCCTGAATCAGTTACAGTAGAAGTAGAGAGGAAAAGATGGGTGTAAAATAGATCATGGAGGTCACTACCATAGAATCTGACATATTCTTGGGTATGTAGAATGAGGAGAGAGGAAAGAGTCAAAATAACTCTGAAGTTATGAGAGAAGTTAGGGGAAGAGTCAAATTTGGGGGAGAAAGATGACAGATGAAAGAGATGTCAGTTTGGGATGTATTAAGTTTAAAGTGATGGGACACCCAAGTAAAGGACTAAAACTCTGAAGAGAGACTAAAGGTAGAGATAGAAGGTCTGAAGTCATCTACATAAATGTGATTATTGAAGCAAATTGCTTCCTTTCTCTGCTGCTATTGTCTTATCTAGAAATGAAATAATAACAAATTTTCATACACAGAGAGGCATTAGAAATCATCCAGTCCTATACCCTCATTTTATAGATTCAGAAACTAGGGACAGAGATCAGAGGCAGAGGAAAAGGTCCTATATATACCAAAATATTTATAGCAATTGTGTGTGTGTGTGTGTGTGTGTGTGTGTGTGTGTGTGTGTTAGCAAAAGAACTGGAAACAAAGTTAATACTCATTAATTGGGTAGTGGCTGGAAAATTATGGTGTATGTAATAGAATATTCTTTTTTTTTTAGAGTGTTGATTTCTTCAGTCATATTACTGACTCTCTTTTCATGATTTTCTTGCAACATTCTTATTTCTCTTCCCAATTTTTCTTCCACTTCTCTTCTTTGGTTTTGAAAATCCTTCTTCAGCTTATCTCTAGCTTTAAGGCATTCTTCAGGTTTATTGGAGGCCCTTGGTGGAGGCGCTCTGGCTGCGCTCTCCTCCTCCCTCTCTCTTCCATGATCTTTCTTTTCCCCAAAGAAGGAATCTAGGGTTTGGGTGCTGTTCTTACTTTGCTTCTTATGCTTATTCTTACTCATGGTTGGTCAGTCCGTGATTTTTTTTTTAAATCTCTGTGGGGCTCTGCTTCCAGAAGGGAAAGCTCTGTCCCAAATCGCTGGGGTCCTCCCAGCTGCTGTAGCTCTCAGGAAGGTGCTGGGTCCCTTCCTACTTACTTCTGGCTCACTGGATAATAAAGACTCCAGAACCGAAAGCCCAAGACGGCGATCCGGATCCAGGCCTCTCAATGCGAGAGCACTGGCCTCAGAACAATTGCTTAGTCTCCCTGCTGTCTGCAGGCCACGGGCACGGAAACTGCAACGCAGAGGCGGGTGCAAAAGCTCTGCCTTTCACTTTCCCACCTTGGAGGCGTTTCGGCCGGACACTTTTCTCCCCCAATTTCGCAAGCTCCACTGATCTAGTTCTGAACGCTGCTCGCAGCTGCCACCAATCTGCTCACCTGAGGCTCCTTGGCTCCTCCCGTCCAGCTGCCCCCGGGGCACAGCCATGGCTTCAGACCAGGCTGGTTTCAGTTCGCAGTGCTGATATGGTTCTTCATAGCCGAGCTGACTTTAGTGGGAAGTATCTTTGTGTGCGTTTTGGAATTCTAGGATCAGTTTAGAGTCCTATTTTATGGGTATTTTGGGGTGGCTATGTGAGAACTGCAATATGTTGCTGCTGCTACGCCGCCATCTTGGCTCCACCCTCTCGGCCTCTGTGATAGAATGTTCTTGTCCTGTTAGAGATGATGAATATGAAAACTTTAGAGAAACATAGGAAGTTTTATGAAATGATGCAGAGTGAGGTAAGCAGAAATAGGAGAATAATTTACACAATGAACATGGAATATACAAAAGATTTCAGACGAGTGAGTGAAAAAATATTTGTTAAGTGTTTCCTGTATATGAAATCTCTGTGCAAAGTGGAGTGGGGTACAAACAGAAAATCAGAGCAGTCCCTGCTCTCGAAGCATCCGCCTTCTTTTGGGAAGCGCACTATGGACAGGCAATTGTACAGCACTTTTCAGGGGTGAGACAAGGCCCACTGGTCCCTAGGGTAACATGGCCAAGCAATGCGATGCCTAACTGTGACTTCAGAAGACTAACAGTGATTCATTTCTCCTGTTTCTCAGCAGAAAGGTGGGTAAACGGGAGGTACAGAATGAGACATGTGCTATAAGAGTTGGCCAATTTTTGATTGGTTTTCCTTAGCTGCACTTTTTTTCTTTTAAAAGAGTATTCTATTGTCAAAGCAGAGGTTGAAGAGGGGGGTAGTCATTGGGAAATTTTAGCAAAGTAAAAGAAAAAGGAGAGAGAAAATCAACTTTTACACAAAGAAGCTGAGGAGATAGGGTAAATGACTTGCTTAAGGTAAATAAATGATCAGAGTTTGATTTATTGTTTTATAGATTATCTAGATTTTTTAAAAGTATTAATACTACAGATAAAAATGTAAAGTGTATGCATACTTTTCCACCCTTCTCCCTTCTCAGAGGCTTGCTATTTAACATTTAATATTGATCTATACACTCCTGTATTGCTCTGTAAATGTTGCTTCCTATTGCAAGAGTCCAGTAGAGGGCTTAGAGAGTGAAGTCAACACAAGAACGGAGGTCTAGTGACTGTAGGCTAATAAATAATAATAATAATTGTTGTGTATTTATGTATGTAGTGATTTATTTATGTAGTGCTTTAAGGTTTGCTAAGTCTTTTACAGCCATTATCTCATTTGAACACTCACAACATTCTTGTTCTGAGGTAAAGTTCAGGGCTCTTTCTACTACATAACACTGCCTCCCCTTGTGTTTGATAAATGTAAAGATTTAAGCTTTTGGGATAAGAATTCACTATCTGGTAAAAATTGTTGGGAAAACAGGAAAGTGAAAACTAGGTATAGACGAATATCTTACAATATTTACCAAGATAAGATCAAAATGGATACACAAAAGAGACATAAAGGGAGATATCATAAGTAAGTTAGGAGGACATGGAACATATTGTTGTGCAGAGAATAAGAGCAAGTCGAGACCTGGGTTCAAGGTAAATTTAGATGTGGATTTATTGATTAAGCGCGTGACTACCAGAGTGTTCACCATTCAAATTGGCAGAGCTCTTTGGGATACAGATCTTGGTTATAAAGGCTAAAACCACAAAAACCACAATAGGGAGGGGAGCTAGCAGAAGCTATGATGTATAGAAGCAAAGAACAGCCATTGGTTAAATCTATGACTCAGGGGAGTATGGCACAAGGGTACAAGGGTACAACTTTCCTGTGAAGTAGGGGTCCTTCCTAGAACTGGGTGGAGGGCACAGGGTGGAGGGTCATGGGATGAGGGGTTCTGGAATTCCCGCAGGGTCATGTTCTGCATGAGGGAGGAACCTTGCTTGGTCAGCGAGGCAGGACAGAGTGGTCCGTAGATAAGATCTTTGCACCCTAATGAACCTGGTACACTATAATGATTCAAGGAGAAAATATGAAATGCTGTTTAGGGGAGAAGGAGTCAGGAAACGCCTTGAGCAATGCCCAGTCATGTCTTAAGCCATTTCAAGCTATGATAAAATATAAAACAGGGGCAAAGACAGAAATACAAGGGGGGCTTAATGGTGGGCCACAAATCAGGTGGTGTGTAGTGACCTGGGTGGAGGGTTTGGGTACAACAATATTACCTATCAGATTTATGGAAAGGAGAAGAATTTTTGAATAAACGATATAGAGAACATTATAAAATGTAAAATGGATAATTTTGATTGTTAAATTAAAATATTTTGTACAAATAAAAACCAATGTAGCCAAGGTGAGAAGAAAAACAGAAAATTGGACGGGGGTGGGGAGTAGGGAGTTGTACAGACGGTTTCTCAGATAAAGGCCTCCTGTCTCAAATATATAGAGAGTTTTGTCAAGTTCATCAGAATATGAGTCATTCCCCAACTGGCAAGTGGTCAAAGAAACAAGGTGTTTGGGGAAGTAGAAATCAAAGCAGATATACAAAGTCAAAAGAAAAAAATACCCTAAATCATTATTGATTAGGGAAATGCAAATTAAAACAACTTTAAGATACCATCTCACACCTATCAGATTAGCTAAAATGATAGAAGTGGGAAATGACAAATGATGGAAGGGATATGGAAATATTGGGACACTGATACACTGTTAATAAAACTATGAACTGATCCAATCATTCTGGAGAGCAATCTGGAATTATGCCCAAAGAGTTATATAACTATATACCCTATGATCCAACAATATCATTATTAGGTCTATTTTCCAAGGTGATCAGGGTAAAAGGAAAAGAACCTATATGTTACAAAGTATTTATAGCAGCTCTCTTTGTGGTGGCAAAGAAATGGAAAATGAGGGGGTGCTAATCAGCTGCGGAATGACTAAATACATCATGCTATATGATGGAACACTACTGTGCTGTAGGAAATGATGACCAGGTTGATTTTAGAAAACATGGAAAGACTTGCATGAAATGAAAAGTGAAGTGAGTAGGACCAAGAAAATGTTGCATATAGTAAAAGCAACATTGTTTGAAGAGTAATTAGGAATGATTAGGCTACTCTGAGTTATATGAATGTTTGAATCAACTACAGAGGACTTACAAAAGAAGATGTTATCCACTTCCAGAGAAAGAACTGATAAATAGAAGTATATATTGTGTGTTGGTCTTTTCTGATGAGGGGTTGGGAGGGAAGAAGGGAAGGAAACAGCTTGGGACCAAAAAATAACAAAAAATAAATATAAAAAAAACGCAAAACACTGCCTCCTTTACCTGTCTCACAAGGCTGTTTTGAGAATCAATGAACCCATGATGAGAAATTACTTTGCAAAATTTAAGATGCTGTAATAGGCAATTGCATAATTATAACTAATTATGCAAAATCTCTGGGAAATCCCTTGATCCATGATAGTCCCAAACCTAGGGATAAGTGCTAATGAGTTGCCTAAGTGGTTTAGTGGCTTGCCCGTGATCACACAGCTGGTAAGTGTGAGAGGCCAAGACTCACACCAGGGGCTTCCTGAGTGCGAACTCATCATAGCTACTTCTAGCTGTGGACTAAACAAATGGAAAATATGCTGGTCATTATAACTCCACAGTACTTGAAAAGCTTCCAGAATCAATCAGTAAACATTTATCAAGCACCTAGTATGTGTCAGGCCCTCTTAGGTGTTGGTTATACAAGGAAAAAAAGTGAAACAATTCCTGTCCCCAAGGACCTTACATTCTATAAGGGGAAAGAACATGCATACATATATGTAAACATGAAATATATGCAAAATAAATATAGGGTAATGGAGAATTGGAGGCAGTTCGGTGGCACAGTGGGTAGAGCAATGGGCCTGGAATCAGGAAGACCTGAGTTCAAATCCAGCCTTAGACACTTACTAGCTGTGTGACCTTGGGCAAGTCACTTACTAGCTGTGTGACCTTGGGCAAGTCACTTAATCTCTGTTTACTTTAATCCACTAGAGAAGGAAATGGCAAAGCAATTCAATATCTTTGCCAACCCTATGTACAGCATTGGCATGCTATGGACTACAGGGTCATGAAGATTTGAACGTGATTGAATGACTAAACAACAAAATGGAAGACAAAATGAAGGAATAGCACCTGGGAAAATGAGGAAAGGCCTCATTCAGGAGGTTGGTACTTAAGCTGAGTCTGGAAGAAGGGTTCTAAGAAAAAAGGTGAGGAGGGAGAGCATTGTAGGCTTGCTAGGTGACAGAATATGAGAAAGACCAAGTAGGCCAGTTTGGCTGCATTTTAGAATACATGAAGGAGAGTGATGCATAATAAATCTGAGAAAGCAGGGCCAGGGGAAAGGATAGAGTCAGATTGCAAAGGATTTCTAACGCCAGACTTTAAATTCCATAACTTTACCAGCTGACTGCTGCATAATCATTTGTCAAATTTATCTCCCAAAATATTCAGAAGAATATCTCCCAAATATAGATATGGAAGACAGAAGATACATTTTCCCCCTAACTTATACAATTCTGACTGCAAAGCAAACCTTAATTTGTTTGTCTGTTTGTTTGTTTGAGATGCAGGTGGAAAGGAGCAGTCGATACTACCTCTATTCACCCTCTAGAGACATCTTCTCCTATAATGCCCCTCTCTATATAAACAAGAGTTTAGCTACTACTGTCTGCTCACTGTATGTATTTCAGAGTAAGTGCCTAAGCAGCTAATGCCTTGCTGGTGTTCCACATTCCCAAATCTCCTGCACCTTATGTGTGATTTGGGGAAGCAGTTGGGCTGTTGAGTCATTGGCAGAGCTCCTGTCTGATGAATATTTCAGTATTTCCAATATTACATTAATATCAGCAGTTCCCTTTCTACAGATATGTGCAAGCATGTGTGATAATTAGAAATTAAAATACTGCCAGATTTGCTTTGGAGAGAGTAACTTTGATAGCACAGTACCAACAAATGGATTTCGTCAGCCGTGAACAGATAAACACAGCTGTTTTCTTCACTCATGGGAAGGCTATGAAACTGTGAAAATGTGTGGTACTCTATCTGCTTGAAATATGACTTCAATTCTCACCCTGATTCTCCTTGACTCCACATAAATGAATCATGTTTCACTGGTTTAAGTAAAAGACATATCAAGAGGTGGCATCATTTGAACATTATGAATACTTTCTAGTATAATTAACATTAGTAGATAAAAGAAATGTCAACAATAGACTTCTTTAATTTAACCAAAATCCTCACTTGGTTTGGTGGGGAGAAGAAAGAGAGACAGACAGACCAATGGAGACGTAGATAAGAGGAGACAAACACAGATAAATAGACACAAGGGAAACAGAGATGGAGGCAGAGACTGACAAAGAAACAGAGAGCGCTGAAAATCTCCTTAAACACACCCTAGTCTTCAATATGCCTTCATGTCTCATGAACTGCTTAAGTCAGGGAGAGTTTTCAAAATATAATCTCCACAGCTTCTGGGAAATAATTTCCTTAGATAAGTCCCTGATTGAACATTGAAGATAAATCTCCATAATTACAGATGGTCTCTATGAAGGAGAAAGTCCATTAGGAGTTGTGACTCTCCTCTCAATTCTATGAGAACAAGATATTGAGTCCTTTCCTCAGTTCATTCATTTTGCTATCTCTCTCTCTAAGTGTGTTATTAGAGGGGCTTTCTTTGGAAGCTAGTGGCACTAAGAATACTTAGTAGCAGGGTAACTCTGGACAAGTCACTTAACCCCGCTGAGCTTCATCTGTAAATAAAGATAATACCAACACCTACCTCCCAAAGTTATGGAGAGGATCAAATGAGAGAAAAGGCTTTGTAAACCTTCAAGCACTGATTCAATGTCAGTTATATTTCTGCTATCCAAAACCATTCATACACATACTGAATATGCTGTGGATTGTGACACAGCATTAAAGAATCAGTCATTATTCAGTGGTAAGTTATCTTCCTCCTCCTTCTTTTTCTCTTTTTTCTTCAGTAGGATTATCTTTCCTTTATAAACTCTTTATCCTTGTATCCTAAGAAAACTCTTGGGACTTGTTGGTTCCCAAGAGTGGAAAGAAAAGGAAAAAACAGTCTGCCCATCTTTTCTGGGGCTACTCTATTTCAGGTCTCATAGATTCAACTATAACCTCCTTGTAGATGACTCCCAGATTTATTTATTCAACCCTAGTGTCTCTCCTGAACTCTAGTTCTGGATCACCAGATGCATAATAGATATTTCCAAAAATAACATTTCCAATTCCCATAGGAATATTTAACTCAGTGCATCAAAAACAGAATTCATTATCATACCCCCAAAGTCATCTTCAAACTCTTCCCTCTCCCTGACCCTCTCATATCCAAACAGCTGCCAGGCCTTGTCAAGTCTATCTCCACAATATAGATCTGTAACATATCTCTCTGGACTCACTAGTTCAATTTGCATAGATACTGGAAGGCTGGGTTTCCAAGGGGTGGCTACTACTACTTTCAAAGTTCTAGGGGTAGCCCTAGGTTAGTTATCCTCCTAAAACTAACAATCAACCAGTCGGCTCAATTCGTTTATTAGCAAAGGCATTTACTCAAATAATATAAAAAGAACAATCATTATAAAGCATTCCTCACCCTCTCAATACCAAGGTCACACTATAACAATCAAACACAGAGTCAGTCCATGGGGGGAGAATAAGTATGAACTTAAAGTACAATAGTAGTGAGGCACATAATGGGGAGTATACCTGGGCTTAGAAACTTCTAACTCTGGAACCACAGGATCTAGAACCTCAATGTCATTCTCTCTGTCTCTCTGTCTCTGTCTCTTTTTGTGTGTGTGTGTGTGTCTGTCTGTCTCTCTCTCACTCATCTTCCTCATGGGGGATAACATAGGTGACTGATGAATTGCTCTGCTACTCAGCTAGACTAGCTCCTCTCTGGGCTCAGCATCTTAGCTGAATGGGTATCACTTCGGCCTATTTCTAATAGTACAGTAAGGTCAAGTAGGTCACTTGGAGGCTGTACAGGCTCTATCACAGGCATACCTGGTTGCTCAGTCCCTGGACTCTTCTCAGAGAACAATGTTGGATGAACTGTTTTGCTAGACCCCCAGGCTCATTCTTTAATAGAGAGCTACAGTCTTTTTCTACCTTCAGCCTACAGTTTGGTTGAATGGTACTGTGCTCTCCTCAGTTGGAATGTTATAACACTCTCTTTAGCTGGAGCTAAAGTACTTTTATAGCAAAGGTAGTAGCCCTTAGCTTAAGATCCATAGAAGCTACTTCCTTTGGACTCCCTAAGAACCTTACATCTGAGGTTGTTATCATCTCTAGGCAAGAGATAGAAGAGGTCTTGGCCCTCCTGTTCTGTAATCCTTCCTGGCTCAAAACTCCTTTCCTCAATAAGACCCTCAGTAAGGATCAGTTCTAATTCACTCAATTCTACCTTCCATACTCATTTGACGGACCTATGATTAGCTAGGAACAAAGATATGAATGCCACTTGAATCAAGTTAATTGTCTCACTGGCTTTTCCATATTCAAGCCTCAGGCTTGGGCACAGAATATAGGTTTTTCCATTTGTGAGCCTTCAACGTTATGGTTCAATATCTCTATCCTTAAGTCTTCCAGACCTTCAGCTTTTCTTGAAGGTCTCATTAGGAAGAAAGATATCTTTGGAGAAAATCTCCCTCTTACATATCATGTTCCTCTCATTTTCTCCACTCATATTTCCACCACCCTAACTCAAGTCCTTATGAACTATGGACTCTGACTATAGTCTCCAAATTGACTGTGTATCTAGTCTTTCTCCTCTCTAGCTCATTTCCTAAAAAGGTGTCAGGTCATTCCCCTGCTCTATTCCCCCTAGAATATCCATTCTTGATTCTAGTTTATTGATGCTGAAATATGCTACCAAAGCATGGATTTGATTTTCTATGACAGAAAAGTGATGCACACTTACATATTTGTATATAGCCTGTGAGGGAATTTGTTTTCCTTGACTATGCATGTTTCTTTTTTTCTTTTTCTTTTTTTTAAAAATTGATTTGTTTATTTATTTCTAGTTTATAAGATTCAGTTCCAGAGTCCCTTGAGTTTCAAATTTTCTCCCCTCCCTCTCCCCCCCCTCCCACCCATGGTGGCATGCACTAAAGTATAGGATCTTATGCATATTTCTTGCAGAAAGTTTTTCTTTTTTTCTTTCTCCAATGGGGTGTAAAGATTTCCATTTATTTAAAAAATAGAGAGGTGAGGAATGCTACAAATGTTGTGTGTTGCATGCATTGTAAGATAAGATCATCGTATTATTAATTTTACCTAATTGTTTTATTCTGTTATAAGACATCTCTCATAGTGTAGTGGGTAATTTGGAAATATTTGTAATGTAAAAATAAAATACATCAATAAAACTTTAAAGACGAAAAAGAAAACAAGAAGAACATCGCTTCAGATTGAGGAGATATTAAAGAGAACATCCTATATCACTGTACTACTCGAAGTAACTAGAGAGTAAACTATCAAAGATCCAGTTCCTTTGATGGAAGATTACCAGTCCTACACACACACACACACACACACACACACACACACGTATATGTGTATATACATATATGTTTAATGGAATAAATATTATCTTTTGTTTTTAACCAATTTGGGTTTGATATAAGAGTATAGTATATATTAACAAAAGAAATTAAATTCATTTTATTTGTGAGCTTACTTGGTCATAAATAAATGTTATAAATATGTTACATTCACTAAAATGTCATGGTTCATAAGAAGTTAATGCTCATGGAACCAGTGTTGAAAATGAATAGATGTGAGGTCTATATCTAGATAACAAATCAAACAGGATCACTACCCTCTTTTTCCTCAGTTTCCTCGGGTCTAAAATGAGCTGGAGGAGGAAATGGCAAACCCCTCCAGGATTTTTGCCAAGAAAACCCCAAATGGGGTCACAGAGAGTCTGGCATGACTGTAACAACTCAACAACAACAGCTTTCTGACTTCAGGCATGAGCTCCATCCACTGTGTCTCCTAGCTGCCCCATCAGATGACTTGGGAGGCTTTTACTTAAGGCTTTGAAGATGTATCACAGCAGAGGCACCAGCAGCAGAGGAATAGGAACCTGAGAAGAGCTGAACACAGCAGGGAGGCTGAAAAAGCTGATCTCGTGGAACTCTGTCAGTTAGAAGCAGGCAACAGTTGGAAGGTTTCCTCTGAGTGATTCTTGATTGGTCAGAGAACATTTACTTAAACGGCCAAGAGCTCCAGGAACAGCTGTTGTGCTTCAGCACCACCGAGAACTAGAGCAAGGTGAAGCTTTTGCAGAGGCATTGTTATGGTGGTGACTAAGAGTCGTGTTGTTAATTGAGCTCCATTTTAATTGGACCCCACAGCATCTAACTGACGGACCTAGTAACTGGGATGCAGGCTTCCCACCTCTGCAGAGGCATGGGGGTGGAGGGCATGGAGGGTTTTCTCATACAGCTTCTCTTTGAGTTGTACTTTTTCTCTATAATTCTGTAATTTTCTCTTGATTGTTTTTTTATGTTTTTTTTCTCTTTACGCTGTTGTACTCATCCATATTGTTTTCTTGACTGTTTACTCTGCTTCAGTTACATAGATCTTTGCATGCTTTTCTATATCGATCATATTGATAATTTCTTATACACAGTCATATTATATTCTATTCATGCATCACAATTTATTTAGCCATTGTCCATTTGATGGTGTATCGGCAAGCACCCTAGCATACCTAGGGCGGCTACTAGCACAGGTTCTTAGATCTGCTTTTCTAAAGGAAAGCAACTCAAAGTGGGTTAACAGTCTTACTTTAATCAATCAAATACCATTTACCTAGTTCAGGGG
>CM053580.1:406809347-406830857 GCA_028627135.1 Pseudochirops cupreus
AAAACCCTGGGATGGCTGTTTTGGGGTGGTGGGCGGGGGAAAGACGGGGAGAAAATATGTAACTCAAAAAAAATTTAATAAAATAAATTTATTATTAAAAAAAATTAATAAAAAAAACTCATCAGACTCCCCTCTGTTGTCATTGTTGCTATTATTGTTAGTGGTAGGAGCAAACGTTAACCATGATAGTAATATTTCTTACAACTGAGTGCTGAAGTTGGTAGGAAAAATCGAACTCTTTAAAACTGTGCCAACATGCTTTCAGTATGTTTAACTCGAATATTAAACAATCATTTTGGGACCAGAAGATAACCTCCAGGCTGCTGTCCTCTTTTTTTTTCTGTTTTTTTTGTGGAGCATCAAAGGCAAAACAATGGCTCTAGGAGAAGGGTGAACTCTGTCTCAGTGGCCTGTTAACCAAGCCTAATTATTATCATTTAAATGCTAACATTGTCGTTGTTAGTGTTTCATCACTGCCTCACTGCCAGAAGCATCCAGGTACCCATTATGGCTGAATGCACCTGCTGGGCCCTGATGTTTGATTTATTTTAAAGGACGTTAGATTGAAATAACTTGGAAGGTTTTAGAAATGCAAATAATTAAATGTTGCATCAGAGAGCATTTTGGTTATTGAGATACCTGCTGTACTCTTTAAAAATTAATGTCAGAAGGGATTTGAATTGCCAATGGCTAAAGCAATGTCCCTCACTAGGAAATTGCAGAGGGCCCTATTCAGGTGTCTGCAATCATCAGGAGGGCCACAGGTGTATTTGCATAATGGCATAAAATTTGCATGGGGTTTACATACATCATTTCTTTCTCAGTTACCCTCTTGAGACTTTTGTTTTCATTTTCTTTTTCCGTTAACTCACTATTGCTGTCCCACTAAGTGACTAATCTTCATTCCCCACACTGAAGGTGAAGCAACATTATTAATATCTAGACTTAGCATCCACAATTCAGGGAATTTGGAGTTGCATTCATTTATCAAACATTTGTGAGCCCCCATTCCATGCAGGGGATCGTTTGGGTACTATGGGAGACTTGAAGATGAATACAGTAGTGCACTTTGTTTCTAGAAGAAAGAGGATGTAGTCCGAAGACCACTGGATTACATGTCAAAAGCCCTGGGTTCTAGTTCTGTCTAGGACTACACTTAGTTATGAATCTCTACACAGGTAACTCTCCTAGTGTCTTAGAATCTCACTTTATCTGTTTGTAAATAACCTACCTGCCTCAAAAGGGACGCTATGGAACTCATAGGATCATAGATTTAGAATAGAAAGGTGGGATTTTAGAGGTCTTTGAGGCCTCACTTTACAATGGAGAAAACTGAAACAACAACAATAAAAATAATAACTGATATAATAATATAACATATTACACCATGGATGCCACACAATATGCCACGTATATATGATGTGCTATACATATTACATGGGCAGCTGGGGGCTCAGTGGATAGTGTGCTGGGCCTGGAGTTGGGAAGTTGTTGTTGTGCCCAACCCTTTGTGACCCTGTAGGGGCTTTCTCGTCAATAGTTTGCAGTCTTCAGCGGATTAAGGCATCAAGGTCAGCTACCGCAGTCATGTAAACTTTTTTAACTTGAAAAGCCAAGACTGAAGTAGAGGGAGAGTTGGCGTGTGACTATTTGTTCCTGGATGATTGTATATTCAGTGCAACCTCAGAGGCTGGGATGTAACCGAGTATGGATCGATTCTCTGCTGTTTGTGCTAATTTTGTCCTGACAATTAACACCAAGAAAACAGAGGGTCTCCACCAGTTAGCACCACACATCTATAAGTGGAACCATCAATTACAGCAAATGAAGAAATTTGTGTATAAGTTCATTTACCTTGGCAGTGTACTTTCCAGGTATGTCCACATAAATGATGAGGTTGACTGGAGCTAGCTCAGTGTTTGGGAGGCTCCAGAGAAAAATGTGGGAGAAAAGAGGCATTAGGCTGCCTACCAAACTGAAGGTCTACAGAGCTGTTGTGCTGACCTCATTGTTGTATGCCTGTGAAGCCTAGACAGGCTACCAGTGCCATGCCAGCAGACTGAATCACTCTCATTTGAATTGTATTAGGAAGATTCTGAAGATCCCCTGGCAAGATAAGGTACTGAACACTGAAGTCCTTTATCAAGCCGAACTGCCAAGCATTCAAACTCTGCTGCAGAAAGGGAAACTCTGATTGTTCAAATGCCAATGTACATTTGCCTAAAAGACTATGTTATGGAGAGCTCACAGGGCAAGCACTCATACGGTCAGAAAAAGTGATACAAGGACATTCTCAAGGTTTCTCTTAAGAACTTTGGAATTGATTGTGAGACATGGGGGACATTGGCACAGGACCGCTCAGTATGGTGTGCCCACATCAGATAAGGTGCTGTGCTCTATGAGCAAAGCAGAGTTGCAGTAGCTCAAAAGAAATATGACATGTGCACATTTAGAGACATCTCCACTCCAGATGTTCATATGGACTCTTTGTGTCTGACCTGTAGTAGAGTATTCTGAGCTCATATTGGTCTGATCAGCCACAGTTGTACGCTCTTTACCTTGACCCCAACATAGTGATGCCATTTTGGTCCTCTTTAAGCATGAAGGACAACAGTCAACCAAGGCAAACAGATTAAATTATTTGCCCAGGATCACACAGCTAGTGAACGTCTGAGGTCAAATTTGAACTCAGGTCTTCCTGAGTCCAGACCTAGTGCTCTATCCAATGAACCAACTAGCTGCCTCTGAGTTCAAATTTGGCCTCAGACTCTCTTGCTAACTGTGTGACCTTGGACAAGTCACTTAAACTCTGTGCAGGAGGCAGGTAGGTGGCTTGTAAATTTTAAAATGCTATGTAAATGCTAGCTATTATTGTCATGACACTGCCTTATTCTGTTTTTTTTCTACTTCTCTGACTCTTACTTTTCTGTCCCCTACCAAGTTCTTCCTCTTTCTATCCTATAAGTATGTGCTTCCCATAAACTTTATCCTAGTTTCCTTTCTATAATCTTTTCCCTTGGAGATCTCATCAGTTTCCAGAGCTCCTATTGATACCTCAATGCAGATTGTCACACAATCTATAGGCCCAACTTCTTTGTCTTCCCTGAGCTTCAGTCTTGTATTTCCCACTGGTTGCTAGATGTATCCCCCTGAATATTCCAATGATACCTCAGACTCAATTGATCACTGCTTTGGGAATCTGAAGGTCTACCCTGCCCCTAGGCCCTTTGATAGGATTAAGTGACTCTGAGAACCTTCCCTAATTTGAAAATATACTCTGCCCTGTAATAGGCTAAATGTGATCACATGGAGCCTGTGGCGGGAGGCTTGTTTTTCAGGAATGCCCACATCTTATTACTTTGTGACTGGGCAGTGTGTCAAGAGGGTTGTGACATTCTCTGACCCAGGAAAAGGCTATATATACTCTGATGTGAGTTTTTGCTTTGGGGCTCACTTTGGAAAGAGTTGTGTGATTTGGCCAGAAGAGACTCTGGGCAGCTGTCGAGCCCTCCAAGCTTTGAAAACCCAGATGTTGGTGCTTCCCTCTCTGGTAACTAACTAGGTATGGATGTAATGGTCAGACGGCTGGCAGCCCATGTAGTGATATGTTTTTTTGTCTGCTTGTAACTTCTGTTTGTATTCTCTGAAGTTCAGGGTGCTGACTTGAAATAATGTATGTTTGATTGATTAAAATAAGACTATTAACTCATTTTGAGTTGCTTTCCTTTAGAAAAGCAGATTTAAGAACCTGTGTTAGCAGCCATCCTGGGTATGCTAGGGTGCTTGCTGCTACAATCACAAATTGAAATCTTCATCTTCTCACCCTGTCTCACTCATCTGTCCCCATATTTAACTACCCTCTCTCTTTTGATGATGTCACCATTCTTTGAGTCACAGGAGTTCAAAACTTCCCAGTTGTTTTCTCCTTCCCCTTCGCATTTCTCCCCACTTTGATCAGTTGCAAAGGCCTATCAATTCTACATGGGTTCAAACTTCCTCCAATTATTAGACTGTAAGCATCAAACTCCCTCCCTTCTTTGTAGAGATAGGGACCTGTGAGTGTACAGCATTGCATGTACTATCAAAATCCAATACTCTATTGGTTAGTTTTGTCGAACTGCTTTTTTCCTCTTTATTCTTTGGGTAATGGGGGACAGATATTCACTAGCCGGGTGACCCTGGGCAAATCATCTAATCCAAACCAATGCCTTGGTTGATTGTTGTCAGTACTTGAAGAGGACCAAAAAGACGGAATATGGACAGGTCACCTCTGATGTTACTCTCTACGGGAAGAATTGGGGAACTTCCTTCTAGAAGAGTTGTAATGATATCTAAAGGAAATGTAACAGTTGAAATAGGGTAAACTGAGGCACAAAGTTCCAGAATGAACAATTTATCAGTAAATCATGCATTTACCAATAAATAGGACCTCAGCTTCTTCACCAAAGTTAAGACCCCTGAGTTAGGGGTAGTTTTGGGGAGTACAGAACAAAGAGCAGGACTTTGTAGGTGGGGAACAAGTTATGATTGGTTAAAAGAGCTCTACATCATGAATGGTGAAATCACTGTGATTGGTTACAGAGCAAAGGTGTGAGGGATAATGTGATTGGTTAGAAATTGGGAGTGAGAGGCTAGCAACAACCTCCTCCTTTCCTTTTCTGATTAAGAAAAGTTCACTGTTTGAGTCTACCTGCAAGCTTAGAGATAGTGGGCCAACTATCAAGTTGTTACTAGTTACTTTTCTGTCCTCTACCAAGTTCTTCCTCTTTCTATCCCATAAGTGTGTGCTTTCCATAAACTTTATCCTAGTTTCCTCTCTATGATCTTTTCCCTTGGAGATCTCATCAGCTTCCAGAGCTCCTATTGACACCTCAATGCAGATTGTCACACAATCTATAGGCCCAACTTCTTTGTCTTCCCTGAGCTTCAGTCTTGTATTTGCTTGTCCAGAAATCCTTGTTATGAGACAAAATCAATGAATTATAAATAGGATAATTTTACTTTTTAAAGACAGAATCAATCTGATAATTTCAGAAGTGCCTTGGAGAGACTTGAGAGTATGTGTAGACACTGTGATTGACTCTGGTCTGTTAACCAAATGGTTAGGAAAAGTCTTCTATTATCTGCATAACAAGAACTGAGAATGCCTTCATGAGTTGCTCACTCCTTCTTGATGAATCTCTGCTCTTGGTTTGACTTCTTCATTGACAGTGACTGATGAGAGACAATGCTATATGGGTCCTATGTGAGTCTTGAAAGATTGGAAAAGAACATTGTCCAAGGGTCCAGAGTCCAAGGAGTTTGGGAGCCAAATCCATGCCATATTTTTCAGGTGACCCAGTAATGATTCCGCATCGATCAAAGAGTCACCTAGTCCAGTAACATCCATTTTCGTTGTAGTAGCAAAGCATGGAACTTCTAGCTAATAGATGTTTTTAGATGTAGCAAAGGTCAGATGTCGGTAAATGTGCTGGGCAACACCACTGTCTTGTTCAGCAAACACACACCTATCCCATTAGGAGGTCCATTTTCCTTGAATCTCCAAGTTCCTGATGTTGTACCTTGATGTAATGAGACTTTAGATTCTTTTAGGACAATGTGCTGGTGATTGAGGGATGTCCTCTCATTGATGAGATGGCAAAGAGAAGGAAGTATGAACCAGACCATGTAGGAACAATGGAGAGAGTTCCCAAGTCATGGAGTTGACCAGGAACAGAACTTTGGGGGACGAAACCAATAAAAGACCATCCATTACACTTTGGGATGACAATGCATTTACATAGCATTTACTATAAGCCAGGCACTATGCTAAGTACTTTATAATTATTATCTCATTTGGTTCTCACAGAAATCCAGAGAGGTATATGCTATTATTATCCCTATTTTGCAGATGAGGAACTGAGGCAAACAGAGGTTATGTGACTTGCCCAGGGTCACACAGCTAGTAAGTGTCTGAAGCAAGATTTGAATTCAAGACTTCTTGATTCCAAACCTGATACTCTCTGTCCACTGAACCACCTGGCCCAGAAGATAATACTGGATTTTTTTTATCTAAAGAAATGAAGCTTTACTAATATTTAATATACCAATTGAAACTGTTACCATCACTTGACCCATATATTAGATGGTGACACATCACATATGTTTTGTGAAGTGGTGATTCTATAACATGGAAGGGTTGATAGTGGTACCCTGACTTGATTTGCTTTCGGCACATTTCAACATATTGTAGTTTACATGTTTCTGGTAAAATAGATTTACATATTTTATATTTTGTTTTAACCAAACTAACCCTCACAAAATGGACAAATAACTCAAAAAGATTCCTGCAAAGAAACGGTGGATTGAAGGAAAGCTTATATGGGTCTACCATTTCTATACCTCCAGTGATAAGTGCCTCTTCACTTTCCTTGCTGTCAGCAGGGATTTTGTTGGCAATATGCAGGAGACTGATATGGCAATGACTACCTGGCCAAGTTCCAGCATAAGGATGTGGTCAATTCTGTGGCCTTCTGCCCTCTGAATCAGCAGCTATTACTGAATGCCAGTGATGGCAAAACTATCAAAGTATATAAGTTTCTACACACTTTGTGTTTCCAGTAGGCCACTCACTCTACTCAAGAGTAGGCCCCACCTATTCTTATCTTCCCATCTGGGCAGCCAAAAGAGCTGAGGAACCCTACATGGCTATCTTGAACTCACTGGGGCTACAGGAGACCATTCCAAATGCCTGTGTTGTCTACAAACCAGAAAAAAGCATTCCAGAATTCCCTCACTTGGTTTAGCTATTCTGGTAAATAGACTAAGTCTTCCACCAAGCAATGACTCCTCTGGCTGCCTCTCCTTCTAAGCCTAATCCAGTAAATTACTTTGGTGACATTGCCTGTAACATACTTGCTCAGGACCCTATTCTGCTAATGGTAACATGGTAGTGAGCTGAAAACTCCCCTCTTATTCTTGGGCTTACCGCAATTCTGCCACAAGATGAAACTCAGCCATGAAAGTGAACTGTGGGTGCGTGTTTGGGGGGCAGGGTCCATGTAATAGTAATCTTGGAGGAATCATAGGAGAAAGAACAGTTCAGACAAAACTATTTCACACACATACACACACAGAGCGTAGACATGGGATTGCTGGGCAAAGTTTGTGATTAGAAATCATTTTATGAAATAAATTATTCGACCATACCTTTTACTTACAATTCTACATATTCTACTCCAAACCTGGGCTTCCCAGTTTCTGAACTCTATAAGGAAGTTTGGTAATAAGGGCTTACTTTATGTGCTTCTTCTCCTTCCTTCTAAAAGCTAATTGATATTGAGTCATTAAATGGGACGAGGGCACTAGCCAACTCCTATATGAGTACAATAGTACATGTGTATAAATTCATAAATAAATAGACATATATTGGTAGTGTTTGCTCAAAAATATTTTACTGATAGGGGTTTGGAGACCGCTAGGCTTGACTGATGATTTAACTGACAGCAGAGCTAAATAAAAGTGGGTCATTAGAGCCAAGGAAATTATCAGAATCTGCCAGTGTAATGTAAAGGCTGAGGAGAGTTACAGGTAGAAGGTGGAATCATGATCTGGAGGTACTAATAGCAGGTGCCTAAAACTTTGCCTTGTTTTCCCCAGTTTGCTGGTGGGAATCTGGATTGAGGTGGGAAATTGTCTCTCTGGATGATGCTGGTAAAGGGTAGGAATTCACTCATTCAGAGGACTAGTTGTTGAAAATCTTTAGATTTTTTCTATTTTTTCCCCGTTTTAATTAAATGCTTTTTACTGATTATATGTTGTTGTTTGCCTACCTTTTTTTTAAACACAGCAATAACTAATTCTTTAGATCCAAACTCACTTTAGAAGTTCTGACACTTTAGTCACTTGGTGTATATTTACCAGAAAATTCTCTCATTCTCCCCCCCAAATGAGTCTAAGTCCTTGAGGGGCTAATATTGGCTGATCCACAGGCAACAAATAGAATACTGAAAAAAAAAAGAGATAATTTCTTCTGCTGGCTGTAGTAAAGGCATAGGAAACAACTTATTAAACTGTAGTGCCTGGCCTTTATCAACAAGATTTGTTTAGCCTTAAAACTTTGCTCTAATTTGAACGTATTTCACCTTAGCCTCCCTCCTAATCACCATAGTGAACCAGGCAGGGGCAGAGATCTTTTACTTTTCTTTGATTTTACCATCTTCTAAAAATCCAACTTGACCTATATTTATAGGACACTAGGACACCTTTCCATATCCAAACCCTTGCATTTCCACTCTCGCTTAAGACTTTCAGATTTTCCTTTCACATTCTCAAGGCTCTTTTTTGCAAGTGTGGTGTTCCCAAAGACAGAGCTCTAACTGTAGTCTCACTAGAGACAAGTTGAGAGGTAGGATTGTCTCCCCAACAATGCTCCCATTGAGCAATTAGAATTGCAGCTTGTGTGTTTTTGCAGTTGTGATGCATTGTTGACTCGTATCCAGCTTGTGGTCTGTTTTCTTTCTTTGATTTCTGTCTTCCGTGTTACTACCCAACCAATGCTTTCCCAATTTCTGTTTATGGAATTTATAACTTCCTTACCCACAAAAATCCCAACTCCATATCCTCAAAGGTGATGTGGGTATGACATTGGACTCTGCATGGCTGCAAACAGGAGAATGCATTGTGCTGCAGGTCTAACCCAGCTGAGATGGTGATAGCTCCATATAATCCCCAGAGAGGAGCATTCAAGTAGGTCTCTGTTACTTGTGGGTCAGACTGGCTAAGCAGCCAGTCAAAGTGTCAGATACAAATACTGTGCACTGACCCTAGTTGAACTATCTCAGAATCGCCTTTAATAAAGAAGCAGGTTTCAATTTGGTGAGGACATCAGAGTCTAAGATCTGGCCTCTTCACTTTGCAGCTTAAAAACTTCAATGATCAATTTGCTCTGAGCTTATTAAGCCCTGAGAAAAGGACAGGGAATCATAGGACATGTTTCTAAGCCTACATCTGTTCACTACTTTGTGACTTTGGGTAAGTCCTTTAGCTTCCTGTAACAACAATGCAATATTCACAACGCCCACGGTGACTATAAATATGCTGGTGCGGTTGTGAATCACAAAATGTAACAGGCTCTCCATGTAGAAGACAGAGCCAAAGCATTTATTCAAATACCAGAAAGCCAAGTCCCAAAACCAGAAAGTCAAAGTCATTACAGTAACCACAAAGTTGGTACACATAGTTAATGCAATGAATACTCACATTCCCAAGCCTTCAAAACAAAAGAGGCTCCCTCAGGCAAAGATCTTCCTCTCCTCACTCATGGTAGCTGCTCAGCGTCCACACTACTCACTCCCAGCAGTTCTGGCTCCCAGCAGTTCTCACTCCTGGCAGTTCTCAGCAGAAGTCCTCAGTAGAAGTTCTGGCTATCTCTCAGAAGTTTTGCCACCACCAGTTCTGTTCTCAAAATCTCTTCCCTGCCCCACCTCTTCCTGCCACGTCAGCAAGTTCATCCCACTACAGGATTCACAAGTTCCAGGTCTCAATACTTGACACAATTATGAACTTGAAACCAAGCACCAAGTACCCTCTAGCTTGCCAATACAAGGGGCATGGAAGATCTTCAAATCCCATTACCTTTACACCTCCATGGGACTCAGTTTCCTTATCTAGTGTTAAATTAGATTGCCTCTAAGGTCCCTTCCAGTTCTAAATCTGATCTTATAACTTTCTTATGTTGTTCAAACTAATAAGACTATTTGCTAAATCAGAATACTACTTTGCTTATTTGCAGTGGGGACATACCTACCACAGAGGACATTGCAGGTAATACATTATAGTATAGAACCAGAAGGGAATTTAAAGATTATTTGGTCTGGCCTCCTTATTTTATAGAGGGGGGAAATTAAGGCCCAGGGAAATGAAGTGATTTATCCAAGGCTAAGCAGATAGTGAATAGAAGAGCTGGAATTTGAAGAGCTGGTTGTAGTGTTACCTAGGCTATTACATCTTACTGACCTCAGATCAATCATGTTTTACATCCCATCCAGTCTTCCATCATGGCCATTTTGTTGACTACCTGCTGTCACACACATACTGCACAAGATGCTAAGGTGATCCACTGCATCCCAAGACTTTTGTCCTGCCACTGGACTTTGATGACTCTAGAAGAGGGAGTGAGGCTAATGACTTTGCCCAACTCTGCCTCTCTTAAATCTGATTCACAAGTCAAGACACCCCAACATCATGGTGCCATTTGTCCTCTTCAAAAATGCAGGACGAAAACAACAACAAAAACTATACAAGCCCCCTTCTCAAAATCCCTCCTACCCCTTGTTCTGGGAGCAGTAATCAAATCAATTTACTACTGCTTCTGAAAATGACTTGTCGATTGGCTGCCCTATAGATCAGCTCGCTAACTTTCAGACTCCTCAGAACAGAACTCTTTCCCTATCTACTGTTTCCCTCTATCTGTTTTCTCCCCCCGATTAGAATGTAAGATGGTGCAGGGATCGCCTCATTTTTGCGTTTTTGTCTTTAGTGCCTAGCACCATGCCTGGTAGACAGTAAGTACTTAATGCTTTTGCATTTGTTCATTCATTCCATACTCAGTTCTCTTGTAGTATACCACCATTTCTTCCTTCTCAATTTTGAAAATTCCTGGGGAACCAATCTGTAATAACCAGGAGGTTAAGTAATATGGAATCAATACAAAGAGACCTATTGTTATATGTAGGCATTTCAGTTACTGTACGTAATTATATATTAGCAAAAGGGAAAAAAAAGCATGGTATAGATAGAGAGCCAGGATTGGAGCCCAAATACCAGAGTTCATTTCCTAACTCTGCCATATGCTGGCTGTGTGGCCTCAGGTAGGTCATTTAACCTTTCAATACCATAGGCAACTCTCTAAAGCTACCAATTATAAAGAAGGTGTCAGTTAGCATTTTTAGAGGAAGTTCACTCATCTGGAAGTTCCCTATAGCAGCAAATTCATAGGTCTATTGCCCATCCTTTTATATACTATAAAGGGTGCTTCAGAATTAATGTGTCCTTAAGGGGGTTTTCATCAAACTGTAGTAGTCAAAATGTAACGTTCTGTCATGTCTGACTCTTAGAGACCCCTTTTGGGATTTTCTTGGCAAAGGTATTGTGGTTTGCCATTTCCTCCTACAACTCATTTTATAGATGAAACTGAGACAAACAGGGTTAAGTGACTTACCCAAGGTCACACAACTAAGAAGTGCCTGAAACCACATTTGAACTCTGGGAGATGAGTCTTCCTGACTCCAGGCCTGGCACTCTATCCACTGTGCCACCTAGCTGCCCAAAGAGATAAACATATACAGTGTCTACGCACACTCACACCAAAATAGTCATATTGGCTAATCAGGGCACCCTTTCTTCTCAACACTATAGGAGACCCATTGATATGTTCTGCCTTTCTACCTCTTCTTTTTCTGGGACTCATAACAATCCCATTTACAAATCCCACACCCATACATATTCTCTGTCTTGCCTCACCCTCCAAAAGTTACCTGACCCCCTTCTTCTGAATTCCCTATTTCTGTTAATGTTACAACTTTTCTCCTAATCTCTTAGACCGCCAACTTCAGTCACCTCTGATTCCTCTCTAACCTGAGCCAACCTAGTCCCCCACACCCAATCAGTTGCCAATTTCTATTCCCTCTTTTAATTACTCAATTTAGTCCTAGACAATTGTAAAAGCTTCCTAACTTCATTTCCCTGGCTCTAGCCTTTCTCTAATCCAATCTATTCCACGCACAATTTTCACATTAATATTTCTAAACCTCAGTTCTGCTCATGTCATTTTGCTAATTGTAAACTGTCTTTAAAAGAAAACAAACTCAAATTTATTTATTTTAAACTTTTAAAAAATTTTTGAACTCTGAATTTACTCCTTCCCTTCAGTCCTTCCCCTACACATTGAGAAGACAAGTAATATGGTATCAATTACACATGTGAAATCATATAAAACATTTCCATATTAGCCATGTTGTGAAAAAAAAGCAAGAAAAATAAAGTGAAAAAATTACACTTTGATCTGCACTCAGAGTTCATCAGTTCTACCTACGAAGGTGGATGGCATCTTTCATCAAGAGTCCTTTGGGACTGTCTGGAACCATCATATTGATCAGAGTTGCTAAGTCCTTCCCAGATAATCACCGTTACAATATTGCTGCTGCTTTGTACAGCGTTCTTCTGCTTCTGCTTACTTTACTTTGCGTCAGTTCATATAAGTCTTCCCAGGTTTTTCTGAAACCATCCTGCTTGTCATTTTGTGTAACATAATAGTATTTCATCACAATCATATACCACAACTTGTTCAGCCATCCCCCAGTTGATTGGGCATCCCCTCAATTTGCAGTTCCCCTCTTTGCAAGCACAAAAAGAGCTGCAATAGATATTTTAATGCATTTAAGTCCTTTTCCTTTGATCTCTTTGGGATACAGACCTAAACATGGTATTGCTGGGTCAATGAGAATGCATAGTTTTATAGCCCTTTGAGTATAGTTCCACCAACAGTTTATGAGTGTCATAGTTTTCCCACATCCCTTCTAGCATTTGTCATTTTCCCTTTCAATCATATTAGCCAACCTGATTAGGTGTGAGGTAGTACCTCAGAGTTGTTTTAATTTGCACTTCTTTAATCAATAGTAATTTAGAGGATTTTTCATATGCCTATAGATAGCTTTGATTTCTTCTTCAGGAAACTACTTATTCATATCCTTTGACTATCAATTGGGAACTGCTTCTTATTTTTATAAATTTGATTCAGTTACTTTTGTAATGGAGAAATATTACCTTTATCAGGGAAACTTGCTATAATTTTCTCCTAGTTTCCTATTTTCCATATAATCTTTGCTGTATTGATTTTGTTTGTACAAAACCATTTTTTAATTCAATGTAATAAAAATTATCCACTTTACTTCCTGCGATCCTCTCTGTCTCTTGTTTGGTCATAAAGTCTTCCCTTATCCATAGATCTCAGAGGCAAAATTTTCCATTCTCTCCTACTTTGCAAATGCTATCACCCTTTATGTTTAAATCATTTACCTATTTTGATCTTATCTTAGTATACTGTGTGAGATGTTGGTCTATACCTAGTTTCTCCAAACTGTTTTCCCTGCAAATTTTTATCAAATGGTGAATTCTTGCCTCCCTAAACTTGGATCTTTGGGTTTATCAAATACTTGATTATTATGGTATTTTACTACTACTGTGTATTATATACCTGATCTATTCCACTAATCCACCACTCTATTTCTTAGCCAGATTTTTTTGATAATTACCAGTTTATGATATGGTTGAAATCTGGTGCTGTTATGCTGCCTTCCTTCACAGAAAACTTTTCTGTGACTCCCTGCTGTCTTTTAAGTGAGCTCCAAATTTTTTAGTTTGAGATTTATTGCCTATTATGCACTAGTCCCAATTTACCTACCGATCTTGCCTTGTTGTCCTTGTCCAGCTGCCTCTCATGAAAGAATGAAGAGATGAATTTCTCGTAGGAGAAACTCATCAGGTAGATTAGGTGGGTGTAACACCAAGCACAAGCAGCTTCAAAGTTCTGTTTACAAGCATAGTCCACATTTATTCAGTGACAGATTAAGGTAAAACATTCACAGAATAGAGAAAATCAAAATACAGAGTAACTCAATAATTTAGCAAGTCCTCAATTGGAGATTAGTTTCCAATCATAAACAAAGTACATTCATTTGGTCAGTCACAAAGTACAAAGGTCAAAAGTTTTCAACCCCTGGATCACAACTGAATTACAATAACATCAGTCACCACCAAGCACCCTCTCAAGGGGCAGTGGAAAGCATAAAAGCCATCTACCCCTAGGTCACAACTAGGTTACAATATCATCACAACATTCAATACCCAAGGAGAGGTCTTTTCTTCATCTTGACTGGAGGCAAGTTCTCAGCAATTTCTGTTCCTGGGGGGACAAAGCTTAACAAAGCCACAATAACAAACATGCACATGGCCAGCATCCTCATCAATTCACTCTCTGCCTGTGAAATCAACCTAGACCCAACAACAAGGTCTGAGGAATCAGCACAAATCATCAGTATAGTCCCAGGACCCCTGAAAACATCAACAAGACCCTCCTCCAGGATTTTTGTAAATATACAGCAAGAAAATCCTCTCTCAGGGCTTCTGAACCAACAGCAAGGTCCTGGGACTTCTGCAACAATAACAACGTCCTCCATCAGCAGACGAATCTGACAAAGTAACATCAAAACAGACAAAGTACCAGCGCCACAGTCATGCTTCCTCCCAGTTCTCATCGCTTCTCATTTCTCAGGAGTTCTCAATTCTCAGTTCAGTCCTCAGTTCTCATTTCTCATTTCTCTCTCTCCAGCAGTGGCAGCCCAGCCCCCAGATGCTGGCTCCCAGAAGTTCTGGCCTCTCTCAGCTTGGGCTTCTCCCTGTTCCACCCCTTCCTGTTATGTCAACAAGTTCAAGGGGCATGGGAGATCTTCAAATCCCATTACCATTACAGTAGGTGAGGCTAACTCTTTTACTTACTGTCCTGATTGAGGGGAGAATCATAGGGCCCATCATATCTTGCCCACCCCAGTCATGCTTGACATTCCAGCCTCAGCAATTTCCTTACGGTCTTCTATTCCGTCCATGTCCTTCCTCTCTCTCTTCCAATTCTGGAAGCATAATCAGTTCAGTAATATTATTTATACTGAAAAGGGTGTGCTAATCAAGTCACCTAATACTTCACTTTCCGTCCCTAAGATTTCCCAAATGGCTCTGATTTCTTCTTCCCTATATGTGTCGTCTCTTTCTATTAGAATGGAAGCTCATTGAAGGAAGGGGCGATCTTAACTTTTTTATTTGTATCCCCAGGGCTTGCCCTATAGTAAGTGCTTAATAAGCACCATTTCATTTATTAATCCATCTATCCATGCATCCATGCAAAATATTTGGATTTCTGTGAATGGCAATCACAGAGAGCAATACTTTCCAACAAGAGATCTCCTGATACTTGCTTTGGTTATGGCCTGACCAAAAACTTCACTCATGGTGGCACAGCATACATTTTAAACATCCAATTTGGTCAAAACATTAATTAACCATCTATTATATACAAGACAGTATTTTAGATGGGGGAATACAAAAGATAAGACACTGCCCCAAGTTGGTCATGGTACCTATCATGGGGGAAAGAAAAGAAGATAATCATACTGTCTAGATAAGAGTTAAGTTTGATTATCACTCTTACTCCAATTGAAAGTTCTTCCCATTTTCCTAAAGAGAAAAGTCTTGAGAAATATTTTTAAAAATTATACAAATAATAAATAATTTCATTAAGGATAATGACAATAATAAGACAACATACCAGAATTTTTGACATACAGTCAAAGCAATCCTGAGGGGGAAATATATATCTATAAACACTTTTACTAATGAATGAAAGAGAAAGAGAGAGAGAGAGAGAGAGAGAGAGAGAGAAGGAAAGAGAGAGAGAGAGAATAGATAAATGAATTGGAGAATACAACCAAAACACTAGAAAACCAAAAAATTTTTAAAAACCCAATTAAATAGCAAAATAGAAATCCTGAAAAATCAGATGAACAAAATTAAAGCAAAGAAATTCATTGAATTAATAATTAAAATTAAGAGCTCTTTTTTTTTAAAGACAAAATATTCTAGGAAACTTAATTATGGGAAAGATAACTAAGCTATCTAATGAGGAAAGAAGCTTCATGGAGGAAGTAGCACCTGAGCTGACATTTGAAGAACAAAAATATTTTATCTCACAACGATAATAAAAGCTACTATTTGTGTAGGACCTACTACATGCTCTGTGAAGTAGGTGCTATTAATATTCTCATTTTACAATTGAGGAAACTGAGGCAGGCAGAGAGGTGACTTGACCAGTATCACATAGTATCTGAGGTCAGATTTGAATTCAGTTCTTCCAGATTCCAGGTGCAGTGCTACATCCACTGTGCCACCTAGATGCCTCATTTACTTGCTGAAAACAAAGGAAGAAGTGCTTCAGGTATTTCAGGCATGGAAATCTCTGCTGTCTGTGCAAGTACAAGGAGGTAGGAAAATCCAAGAGAAAACTGAAAACCAACTAGTAGGATAATCTAGTTTGGCTTGAATAAGGAATGTATGGCAGGAATTACTGTGCTAGGTATAGTGGAATTCTATCCTATCCTATCCTATCCTATCTATCCTATCCTATCCTATATTATATCACATTACATTACATTATATTAATTTTTATTATATTAATTTTTATTATATCATATCATATCATATCCTAAATGCCAGGCTAAGGAGTTGTAGGCAGTGAGGATGCTGGAAAAGTTTAAATCATGGAAATGACATGCTCAGACCTGTGTAAGAGGAAGATTACTCTGGCAGCTTGATGGATTAGAGAGGAGACTGAAGGCAAGGAGGCCAGTTAATAAGCTTTAGCATCATGTAGGTGAAAGGACTTAAGGATCTAAGTCTGGACTGTGACAGTATGAGTGGAGAGAAGTTGTTGGTTGTTATGAAAATATAATTAAAAGGACCATGGTGATAAGATCTTTGGCCAGGCTAGTGCCAATGTGAATGGACAGGAGGCTACTAGTGTAACAGATATTGTAGAGATAGAATCAGAGAGATCTGGCAATTGACTGAATGTGAGACTGAAGGAGAAAGAAGAATAAAAAGTAACTCTGGAATTTCTAGCCTGGGTGATAAAAAAAATACAAAAGCAATAAATGTCATAATTGCTCTTGCCTGCTGTAGGCCCAAACATCTGATGGGTATGCCAGTATGGTCCAGTGGAGAAAGCACAATGGATTTGGAGAATTAGAGAATAAAAATTGGGATGAACAGGCAACATATTAGAAGGCAGGCTCAAAATCAAAACCATCTTGACAAGACAGAATGTTGGGCCAAAATTAATGAAATGAAATATAAGAGGAATACATGCAAAGTCTTATACTTGGGTTTAAAAATCAGTTCCACAAATACAAGTTGTGACAAGGCATGACTAGACAACGAATAGTCTATAAAAGAGTGGGGGATGGGGGGAGTTTGCTAGGTGGCACAGTGAATAGAGCATCAACCCTGAAGTCATGAGGATGTGAGTTCAAATCTGACCTCAGACACTTTGACACTTACTTTTATGTGTGACCTTGGGCAAGTCACTTAACCTCAATAGCCTTGCCCCCTCCAAAAAAAAAAAAAAGATCTAGGGCTTTTATTGGATTGCAAGCTCAATGTAGACAACTGTGACAGTCAAAAAAAAGGTATTGTGATCTTAGGCTGCCCTAGGAGAAGCTGTCCAGGACTAGGGAGGTAATCACCCTACTTTATTCAAACTACTCTTGGTCGGACTACATCTTGAGTAATAGATACTATTCTTGGTGCCACATTTTAGAAAGGGCATTGATGAGCTTCAGAGGGATAATAAGAGGGCAAACAAGGTCATAAGGCAGTCCTAGACCATGTCTTATGAAGAAGGGTTGAAGAAAGCAGGGATGTTAAGCTTGGAATGAAAACACTTGGAGACCGGAAGAACACATGGTAGCTACCTTCAAATATTTGAAGGAAGAACCATCACGTGTAAGAAAGATTAGGTTTGGTCCTAGAAGATAGGACTTGGAGAAATGAGTCTGCATCCTAAAGGACAGATTTAGGTTTGATATAAGGAATTATTTACTAAGAATTATCCGAGCATACAGCACACTGTCTTAGGTGATAGCAGTGGTTCTCAACCTGTGGGTCACAACCCCTTTGGGGGTCAAACAACCCTTTCACAGGGGTTACAGGGGTCGCCTAAGACCATCGGAAAACACATATTTCCGATGGTCTTAGGAACCGAGACATTGCTCCTCTATCCTCTATCCATCTCCAAGCGGGTCTGTCCACATGCAAGTATTAAAGGGTCATGGCATTAGGAAAGTTGAGAACCACTGTGATAGTGAATTATCCCTTCCCTAGAGGTCTTTAAACAAAGGCTGTATGACCACTTATCAGGTCTATAGTAGAAGAGATTCTTAGACTGGTATGGACTAGACTAGATAACTTCTGGGGTACCCTCCAGCTCTTATATTTGGTGACCTGGATCTGAATCTTCAGTCTGCAACCATCTATTTTTATGATCTTGCTTGTTTAACATCTCTGTACCTCTTTCTCTTTTTTTTTTTTTTGCTTTTTGGAGGGGGGGGGAGGCAGGGCAATTGGGGTTAAGTGACTTGCCCAAGGTCACACGGCTAGTTTTTGTGTTACGTGTCTGAGGCAGGATTTGAACTCAGGTCCTCCTGACTCTAGGGCCGGTGCTCTATTCACTGTGTCACCTATCCACCCCAAGTACAAATATCCTTCTTTTGCTGTGTCTAAGTAAATCTATTTTTTGTTAAAGAATGATTTACAAGTGTTTTGTTCCAGTATCAAATCTAAACTATCAAGAGACTGGCCTGATCACTTGTCAAGAAAAGGCAAAATAAGAATACATGAAAATCTCTGCCTATGACAACTGCTGAGGACACTGTGATTATCATGAAAGCTATACAAATTATATTGATGAACAGAAAGTTACAAATAAAGAAACAAGATAGTTCTTGCAGTGGCCATTCAAAAGAACTTTGACTACATGGTTAATGAATGAATCTTCAGCTGGATGAAGCAAGAATAGGAAACAAGGACTGAAGAAACCACCTCTACTTCCAAAGCAGGCTAGTAGCTGCTCTGCAGTTCATTGTCTTGGAGAACTGCATTGAGGGTTAAATTGACTTTCAAGGGAATCACACAAACTTTAGGTGTCAGAAATTTGACTTGAACCCAATTTAATAGGAAAAAATATGAAATTTTGCAGTTGGGCTCAAAAAAGCAAACTTTTGAATATGAAATCTGAGTATAGAAGATGATCAGAAGACTGTGGCTGGAATGCCATTCATATAAAAGAGGCCTTGAGGTTGTATTATATTATTGAACCTGAGGTTGTATTGAACTATATTCAATAACAATCATTGGTGTGGTGAATCAAACACTTCTAAGAAATGTGCACCCTTCAACACTTCCCTGACTTGGTAAGTGGTCTTTGAGAGTTGCTCTGATCCTCAGACAATAGACATATAGTCCATCATTGAGCCAATACCTGCAGCCTTTGCCGTTTGGTAGGACCAACAAGAGTTTGTACTGGCACAGCTTTCTAGAGTCCAGAGTCACCTACATGCCACGCTGAGGCATCAGAGTAGGATTTCCATGGAGGAGGTAAAAACTGGATAAATGGTGTCCACAGGTTATATCCCATCTAGAATACTGTATCCAGCATGGAGAACTACTTTTTAAAAGAGACTTTTCCAAGCCATAGGGAATTAATAGATTTAGATCTGGAAGGGCTCTTAGAGGGCATTGAGCTTCACCTTCTCTGGGAAACTGAGGAAACTGAGGCACTGGGAGGTGACATGCCTATGCTAGGGTCACAGAGCTAGTGAGTGTTAGGTACAAGATTTGAACTTAGATTTTCCTGACCCTAAGTCTCCTTTTAGATCCACCATGTTAAGTTGCTAGGATATTGAGGAGTTATTTGAAACCATGACATAAGGAGAAGGATCTATGACTATTTTGCTTGGAGGAAAGTCTGGCTAAAAGTCTGGTGATAATTATCATGGGAGAGGGATTAATCTTGTACTACTTGGGCCTGGAAGGCAGAGCTAGGAGCAATGGGTGGATTTCACAAGGTAAGAGAGATTTTGGCTTGATATAAGAAAATATTTATTGGTAATAAAAGTTATCTAAATATGCAATGGGATTACCTCAGGAAATTCCCTATCCCTAGAAGTCACATTTGTTTAGGGTGTTGTAAATAGGTCCACGTTTGGAGCAAAGTTTGGAGTAAATGATTTCTGAGTTCCCTTTTCATTCTGTGCTGCTGTGAATAAAGAAAACAACTATTTTTATAGAAATCATTCACCTTCATATCCTCTATATCATGTGCCAATAAACTAGTATCCATTGGAGGATACTGATGGAATAATTTTTCTATATTTTAAATAATAAATATTGTTATAAATAAATTAAATAAATAAAAATAATACAATTCCAAAGGTGTATTTCTCACTGTCTTATAATAGCCTAGGAGGTCTGCACTTATTTCAAGGAGTGTCATAAAATTTTCAAAAGAAAACTAATTTTTTTTTGATGTTCCGCCTGCCTCCCCCCACCAAAAAAAAAATTAAGAATTGAGGTGGGAAGGTCATGGAATCTGTCAACAACAGTAAGATGTTAAAATTCCAAAAAGGTTAGGAATAATTGCCCTGAAACAAAGGGACAAGTGATCATAAATTGCTTCCTACAACCTCTTGAATGGTGCCATGTTCAAACAGGAATTCTGTGTCTTCCCTCAGGCTGTGGGCCATGCCTGGAATACATTTTCCCCCTCATCTCCAATGCTCAGAATCTTTGCCTTATTTCAAGCATCAGCTTGAGTGCTTTCCCTCGTGGGGAATCTTCACAAATTCACCCCCACCCCCTCAGCCCAGTTATTATGTTCTCTCTTTACCAAATTACCTTGTATTAATCTACATACGATGGTTCTGTTCTCCTCTTCCTGGGAGACTGTAAACTGCTTGAGGACAGGGATTTGTTCATCTTTGTCTTGATAATTCTAGCTTCTCTGCCCCCCTTACTTGCATACCATAGGTATTTAATAAACATATGTTGAATTGAATTGTTTTTTTCTTTAAATTTAAATTGAGTTGAATTAAATTGAGTTTCTTTTCTTTAAATTTAAACAATAGGAAAGGAATAGAGAAAATGATATCAAGACTACAAAAAATACTTAGCAGCTGAAACCTGGATTGATTGTTGTAGATCCATTTTACTCATCAGCAGGCATTTCAGCTTTAGGGAGGCAGAATTTTATCTGCTTGAAGGTATGAGAAGGCTTTATTAGAAATTTTATAGCAAATTCTATTAACAATTACTAAATGAAAGTGCTAGTCGACACGTCAGACATTAGTAGTGGGGTATTACAAATAGAAAACGTCAGAAACAAAATTAAGAAAATAAACGTGATATGAAACTCGTATATTATTCATGTTATTTTGACATATAGTACTATTAACATGTGGGTGCCTAGGTGGTGCAGTAGATAGAATGCTGAATCTGGAGTTAGGAAGACTCGTCTTCCAAGTTCAAATCAGACCTCAGACACTTACTTGCTATGTAACTCCAGGCAGATAATTTTACCCAGTTTGCCTCAGTTTCCTCATCTGTAAAACGAGCTGGAGAAGGAAATGGCAAACCACTACAGCATCTTTGCCAAGAAAACCCCCAAATGGGGTAATGAATAGTTCAGACACAACAGAAATGACTGAACAACAACAATACTATTAATATATAAAATACAATATTTTTGAAAAGGAAAACTCAGATAATTGATGATTCATTTCAGTTTCAACCACACTTTGGGAGGCATTAACTAGAAATCATTCCTGATTGGGGTGGCTGGGTGGCACAGTGAATAGAGCACCGGCTCTG
>CM053580.1:406831357-406846766 GCA_028627135.1 Pseudochirops cupreus
AAAAAAAAAAATATATATATATATAATAATTATTATTATTAACTACATCCAACTGGAACTTGAGATACACAGGCACTGTGGTTGGGAGATCCATCCTGCCCTACCGAAAAGTCAGAGGGGTGAGGGGGGAAGACATAGGAGAGAATAGATTGGGGGAGGGGGGATACACTGGGATGGCTGTTTTGGGGCGGTGTGTAGGGGAAAGATGGGGAGAAAATTTGTAACTCAAAATCTCGTGGAAATGAATGATGTAAACTAAAATAAAATAATAATTTAATTAAAAAAAAAGAAAATAATAAGTATGATGCCTTTAATATGGCTCACAGACCAATAATATCTGTTATATGGCAGTGCTGTTCAGGGCAATATAATCCTATGAGGAACAAATAACAGTCTAATTCTTGAAGACATCAGTTAGCATTGATATAATTCTTTTTTTTTTTTTTTGCTTTTTGGAGGGGGGAAGGCAGGGCAATTGGGGTTAAGTGACTTGCCCAAGGTCACACATCTAGTAAGTGTTAAGTGTCTGGGGCCAGATTTGGACTCAGATTCTCCTGACTCCAGGGCCAGAGTTCTATTCACTGGGTAGACTCTTAAGGAGCCTAGGTATCTGTGATGCTTGCATTAGGCAAGCAGGCCAGAGTAAGTCTGTTCAAGGTCATTCTATGGCGCTCTCACACACATCAGGGCAAGAAAGGATCTTATAGACAGGAAGGTTGTGGGAGGAATCTAGGGGTGGTCTGGAGGAGGAGTTTGGGGAAAGTCTTCGGAGGAGTTAATGAGGTCGATGAGTGACTAAGGGTGGGAAGTTTCTGGATGCTAACTGGAGCCAACCGACAATGGTGAGCTAGGCCACTTCAAGGGTGGATTGATATTTTGATAGGCTCAAGGGTGGGAAGTAGATGGACAATGGAGGGTGAGGCTAGTAACAGAGGTCTGGGCAGAGCCACAGTGAAAAGTTTACGGCCTCTGCAAATGCCTCATCAAGTGGGAAGATTCAGTCAGAGTTCAAGGGGTTTCCCAGAGCCTTTACCTCAAAGATTCAAGAACAGCTCAAGAGGGTTCCCAGAGCCTGCACCTCATCATTTCCGCCTCAAACAAATGAGACCCAAGTTCCTTTGGGGTGAAGGGCAAGGGGGTTCCTAGAGCCTGCACCTCATCACTTGAGCAAGTCACTTTATTTCTGTTACCCTCAGTTTCTCCTCTGTTCTGTAAACTGAGGAGACTGGATTAGAGAACCTCTGAGATTCTTTCCATCTCTACATCTAGGATTCTATAGTCCTATGGCCATACCTGTCATGACCTTTAAGAACCATAGAATCTATTATATGCCAGAGTAAGTCTTTAGGGAGTTAAGATTTTTCTTTTTAAGAAAATGCTTTATTATGGGCTTATTTATATCCTCATAAGGTTAAATCTATTGACTATTACTATCATAAGAGTTAGAGTTGGAAGGGACCCTTGAGATCTAGCCTTACCCTCAAAACCACTCCATTTTTTTTTTTGGACTACACTTGGGATTTCACATGTATAGGGTGCTCTTGTGGGAGAACTCTGTGCGGATGCAGATCAGTAATTGTTCTACAACCTTACAATTTTAAACAGTTACCTGGGGCATGGACAAGTTAAGTGACTTGCCCAGGGTCAGAAAGCCAGTATGTGTCAGAGATGAGATGTGAAGCCAGGTCTTTCTAATTCCAAGGTGGGTTCTTTATCCATATTTCTCATAGTTATTTCTGGTATAATTCTATTGCCTCTTCCTTCACTTTAAAAACAGTTTTCCTGACTCTTGGAAAAGTTTGAGAAAATGTTACTCTTGACAGAAGGCTTTATTTTAAGAAACTTTCATAACAATTGTGTATAGTATGGACCATATTTGCAAGTGAAAAGTTTTCAAATCTTTGAAAAAACTTTGCCCTAACCTAAGACTTCTGCCAGGATGAAGTTCCCTTGTATGTAGTGTGTATTCTTTCTCGATAGAACTTATTTTGTGTTGAGTGCTTGTCATGGGGTAGAAGCTTATCTTGACCACCCTTGGCTTTAATTGATGGCATCTATGACAGAGGGTCCCAGTCAGGGCTCAGCACACAGTAACTGGCAAGCTCTGTTCTCATGAGGGCAAGCATAATATATACTTAGGAAATGCTTAGGACTCCCCTAAATGGAAAACATTATGTGGATCCAAGGCACAATTAATTTAAATCCCAGTCATATTTGTTCTAGCTGAGGTTCAGAGCATCGCCATGTGCACCGAAAGTGCAATTTTTCTCTGGAATGATTGGTGAATGTGTTCCAGGTGGTATTAGAAAATGACTGTTCTGGTTTGTGTCGTGATGAACAGAGGGGGTTATTACACTCTACAATCATTACTCTGCTTCCTGTCTACAAGAAATAACTTGTTTTAAAAACTCTAAGTACAGGATTTTAGCTTGAGAAGGATGATACACAGTTTAGTGAATGAATAAAGGTTTTCCAGATACAGAGAGAGGATGATAATTAGCATTTTCCATATAAATATACACTCAGGGACAGCCCTAGGCAAAATTGTGAAGATGGTAAAATTTATCTTCAATCCGATCTACCTCCCATTTCTGAATGCTACTTCCTGTTTTCACCTCTCATCTGTTCCTGTTCACCTCTCCTCTAGTTTTCCTATACTGTCTTCCCATCCTGTCAGGGAGGTACAGGACCTGATTCACTTATTCACACTAATGTATCAGGGACTTGATAAATTAATGCATGTTTTCCTCTTCCCAGGAATTTTTATGCAACAAGATCCTTCACTCCAAATCAAATGCCAATTGAGAGTAACCAGTCTGACTAGGAAAGGAGTAATTAAAATGTAGCTAGGTTTTAGATATACCAATGCTTGTGTTACTTTTTGAGAAGACACTAAGACTTGAAAAAAGTACATTTGGCCTCCAAGCCATCTAGGTAAGCTGGCGTTTCTGCAGTGAGGGATACGATTATGAAAATTCTTTGGATTTGGGAGAAACAGTAGGTTCAGATAACATAAGGAGACCTTAGAACAAGAGCTCAGAGAACTGGCCAAGGGCCATGTGCCCAGAAAAGGGGGGCATTTAGTTGGAGAAACTGTGAATGAGATCTGTGCTGAAGTCTGGGCAGTTTTTGAGGCTAGCACTTTTGACTTGGAGTGGCATGGGAGATGAAGGCCCAAACAAAAGGGCCCTCGCTTACCTAATGACCGGAAACGTGAAGGAAAAGGGAATGCCATTAAGGTAGGAGTGTTGTTATTGTTGTTGTTTGTCCTTTGATCTCAAAGAGGACCGCGATGCCAGGGAGGTGATGCCCATGCACATGAATTGGATTTAAGTGAGGGAGGGTTGTGCAGAGTCACCAGCCTCACTTTCTCCTTCAGAGCCATCTGGGTGCAGTAGCCAGATATAAATCAGGATGACTAGAGATGACCCTGGATGCAGTGGGAGACCTTGGCTTTTTTAAGCTAAAGTCTTTAACAGGTCCCAATTTGACTGAGGCAATGCCCATTCAGTAATTAAGGTTAGGTAAGAAAGTAGGTGGAGAGTGGCCACTATTACTTAGTCAAAAAAAAAAATCAGTCTAGGAGGGAAAGACCCTCAGGCTTTCTGGCTAAAACAGAAACAATTTCTATTGACATTCACTCTGAGTCAATCTGAACCCAAACAATGACCAAGTGGGGCTTGACCTGGGACCTATAGTTGGCCAATCAATGACAGCCAGAGTGATTTAAGTTTAGGGCATGGTCCTTAAGAAAAATATCTAGCCTAAGGGTGAAGCTGGAACTGGGAAGCACTGAGAAATTCCAATTTGTCTGTAACCTTAGCCAATCTGAATTGAGAAGGTGAACCTGCGTGACTCTAATTTGTCTAATTTGCATATAGTTAATCAGTTAACAAACACACAGTCAGTCCACCAATTCTTCACTAACGTCCCACCATAGTGTGAAGATGACCTTGTTTCTTCAAAGGCTATGCCAGGGAAGCACAATCTCTGACTGGTTTTCTCTACACTGGACCCCTGGTAGTGCCCATGCAGCTGGCTCCGGAGGGGCTACGCCTGGCATTTCACTGCCAGAATGGATGCTGCCTCAGGTAAACAAAAATGTCATTTTGTCTACCCTTGGTTAGTCAGTCAACAAGCACTTGCTAATGAGGGGCACAGGATCTGGGAAACCCCTTAAATTCTGATTGAATCTTCCCACTTGATTAGGCATTTGCCTGAGGCCATAAGACTTTCATTATCATTAGGCCCAAATCTCTGTTACTCTTAACCTAGCTTAGCCCTCCATTGTCTAGCTCAGTGGTTCTCAACCTGTGGGTTGAGACTTCTTTGGGGTCAAATGACCCTTTCACAGGGGTCACAGGGGTCACCTAAGACAATCAGAAAACATCTCATCTATGTCTCCAGGCGGGTCTTCCCACATGCAGACACGCCCACATATGACTATTAAAGGGTCTCGGCATTAAGAAGGTTGAGAACCAGGGCCTAGCTGCTTCCCATCCTTGATCCTATCAAAATATCTACACCCAAATCTATTACCTTTAAACTAGCCTAGCCCTCCATAGTCTGTCATCTCCAGGTAACCCTCAGCTATTTCCCACCCTTATCCCATTCCTGGAGTCTGACCTCAGTTCTGTCAAAGAACCTCCCTAGACTCCTCCTCAAGACCCTCCCCAAACTCCTCCTCTAGACCACCCCTAAATCCTCCCATGATCTTTTTATATATAAGATCTGTCTTGCCCCCATGAAAGGGGCTGAGATTAATCTAGTACAGATTTACTCTGTGTCAGATTATTCTGGCCCACTTGTCAACACACGTGCCAAAAATAGGCTCCTTAAGACTACCCATTATGGCAAATGTCTAACAAACTATGCTTTTCTTTGGCTGAGAGAAGGCTTGAGTAGAGTTCATTCATTAGGACCCAGCGTGTTGGTATTTTGGGGTCTCGTGCACCTCTAAACCTCAACCCTAAGAGCCAGGCACTCTATGCCAAGGGCTGAAGATAAAAGAAAAGGACAAAAGATAGTCTCTGCCCTCAAGGAACTGACAATCTAACGGGAAAACAACCGCCGGATAGTTGAAAATAGGAAGCAAAGTAAAGTGAAAGAAGACAAGAAAGGTAGGAAGGGGCCCCGATTGTGAAAGGCTGTCAATACCGAACGGAGCTTTTAAAAACGTGCTGATGAACGAATGGTGAGCCCCTGGGGTTTACTGAGTAGAAAGATTGCATGGTCAGATCATGGTCTTCTGTAGGAAGACCGCTTTGACCACTGAGTGGAGGACGGATTGGAGTTAGGGAGACAAAGCAGGGAGACTGCCAAGAGGGCTTGGGGTGATGTGATGAGGGTCTGTAGTTTCTCTCACCTTTGTCATGCTCTCTTAGTCCCAACCTCCCACTCTGCTCCACTGCTATGGACTCCTTAACTACGATGCCCAGCTCTTTGATTTTGCCACCCCTCTGTGAATTCTGGCTTGGTCAGCAAGTGTAACTTCTTGATACAATGCATTTTTCTCCCAGGATCCTTGTCCATGACTATATGGAGCAGCAATAAAAAGTCCTGTCTCATGGATTTAAGACCCTCCTGCACCTGCAATACAGGCTATGCAGAGTGGCTAGACTGGCCTACTCTGTAACACCCCCACCCCCATCCTATATGAAGGGCCCCTGAAACTGAGGGGCCACACTGTGGCTCTGAAGTAGATCTGGGGCAGCTCCAGGCATGTTCGATGCTTTGTAAAAAGCAAAGGGTTGACTCTGAAACAGGCCATGTGACTTGTGTGTATATGTATGAGTAATATATAATATATGTGTGTATGTATATGTACATATATACATATTTTAATAACTATATTTCAAAATAATTTATTTCCTTCATAATCCTCTGTGTTTTGCGTTTAAAAAATTATTTTGAGAAGGGGTCCATAGGCTTGCCCAGACTTTTAAAGGGGTCTATGTCATAAAACAGGTTCAGAACCCTGTCCTAGAATCAGGTAGAATCAGCTTCCTGCCTCCCAGGAAATTCTTTCCCTGTATTTATAGAGAAACTTTGGAGGTCTCTGACCCAGGACAAATTGTTTATGGACTTCTAACCCAGGCCAGGGAGGCCCCTGTCGCATAACGTCTTGCAGAGGGGTTGCTAGCTAAGCTATCCCCAGTCTCACAGGAATCACTCCCCTCTTAATTATCACCGTAGGTCCTTAAAGAATGCAAAAAAGATTTCTTTGAGCTATCCACCTTACTCCGAGCTAAAATGGCCAATGCTCTGATTCCCAGAGTCAAGTTGAATAAGAAATCATGATTAATGTACACACTTCAGTTCAACTAATTCTCATAGTCCTTTCTATGGCTGATCTTTTTCTAACTACCAAAATCAAATTTCCCTACCTTTACGTATTGTGGATTCCAGCTTTGTAGACTCAGAGTTCCTTTAAGAGCATGGATAGGGGTAGCGCAGTGAATAGAGCACCAGACCTGGAGTCAGGAAGACCTGAGTTCAAATCCAGCCTCAGACACGGAACACAAAAAACTAGCCGTGTGACCTTGGGCAAGTCACTTAACCCCAATTGCCCTACCTTCCCCCCTCCAAAAAAAAAAAAAGCAAAAGAACTTAATGGATACAACTCTTGCCCAGGGAAAGCAAGTCCTCTTATAAACCACACCTCCTGGTAGTGGTAGTGGACACAATAGATGAGTGATCTTTTTGGTCTGAACCTGTAACAGTTGAAATAGCATTGTCAACCTGATTAGCCCAGGGGTAGGCAGTATTTCAGTAGAGAGTGACCCCAAATCCTTAGGCTTGAATTCTAAGCTTATAGATTGGACCACGATAGGTCCCTGACAAGCTCCACTGAACGGCTGTATTTTGGGCCCTCCGGCCTTAGAGTGAATGTCCAAGCTAAGTGTTTCACTTTGAAACAGCAACCCAGAGGGTCTTCCCCTCCCAGCCGGATTTTTTTTTCTTTTATTTCTTGCTAATTAAAGAGGCCATCCCTTGACTCATTCTTAAAGAGGCTTATTCACTGAATGGGCCTTACTTCACCCTGAGTACCTGAAAAGGCCTCAGCCTAAAAGGGCCAGGGTCTCCCAATGCATTGTGCGTCATCTCCAGTTATCCTGATGAATATCTGGTCACTGGGTCCAGATGGCTCTGGAGGAGAAAGTGAGGCTGGTGACCTTGCATAGCCCTCCCCCTATCAAATCAAAGTCTACCGCAAGTCATGTCATCATTCCTCTGATTCCATGGTCCTCTTCGAAAACAAAGAACAAACATAGTCATGTTCCATGCCCTTTGGTCTTTTACTGTAGAATCTGCTAAATCTTGTGTTATCCTGACTGTAGCTCTGCAGTATTTAAATTGTTTCTTTCTAGTTCAGTGTAGTTTTTTCTTCTTGACCTGGCAGCTTTGAAATGTTCTTAAGAGTTTTCATCTTGAGATCTTTTTCAGGTGATGATAGGTAGATTTTTCCAATTTCTATTTTGTCTTCTTGTTCGAAAACTTCAGGGCAATTTTATTTAATAATTTCTTTAAGTATAATGCTAGACTCTTTTTTAAAATCATGATTTCAAGTAGTCCAGCAATTCTGTATAATAATATTGTCTTTCCTTGATCTGTTTTCCAGGTCAGTTGTTTTTGTAACCAGATATTTCACATTCTCTTCTATTTTTTCATTCTTTTAATTTTATCTTTATTATTTTTTGTTGTCTATGAAGTCATTGGTTTCCCCTTACTCAATTCTAATTTTTAAGGAGTTATTTTCTTCCATAAATTTTTGGATCTCTTTTCTAATTGGTTGACTTTCTTTTAATAATTTTCTTGATTTTCTTGCATTACTCTTATCTTTTTTCCTGATTTTTCCTCAACCCCTCTTATTTAATTTTTAAAGTCCTTTTTAAGTTCTTCCAAGAACTCTTTTTGGGCTTGTGACCATTTTACATTTTTCTTTGAAGCTTTAGAAACAACTGTTTTGGGGTAGCTAAGTGGTACAGTGAGTAGAGCACCAGTCCTGGAGTCAGGAGCTCCTGAGTTCAAATCCAGCCTCAGACACTTAAAACACACACACACACACACACACACACACACACACACACACACACACACACACAAAACTAGCCATGTGACCAACTTCACCCCAATTGCCCTCCAAAAAGCAAAAAAAAAAATAACTGTTTTGACTTCACTGTCTTCATCTGAGTCTGAACCCTGATCTTCTCTATCATCATAGTAGCTGTCTATAGTCAGATTCTTTTTCTTTTGTTACTCATTTTTTTTAGTAGCTTATTTCTTGGCTGTTAACTTTATAGGAGAGTCAAGCTCTAGTCCCAAGATGTGGGGGATAATATCTCAGGCTTCAGGTTTTTATGCTGTTGTTTTCTGAGCTCAGCCTGGGGGCCTGAACTCAGGCACTACTCTCTATTCCTGAACTGAGACTAGGGTCCCTAGCAATGCTGTCACTGCAAACACTCTTACTCCCTGAGGTTGATCCAGTGGCTTCAAGCTTCAGCTTACCCCTTTGCCCTATAACCAAAACCAGGGCCTCTGCTCTCCTGCAAGTGACCACAGCCTACCAATCTTTCTGTGACCACACTTATTGGGGTGTGGCTGCTCTTCCTTTCCCACAGCCATAGTCCTGGACAATATCCAGTCAGCTTGCCAGTGTCCCTCATCCAGTGCCATCCAGTGGAGGGCCCTGTAATCTCCTCCTGATCAGCCATCTGACTCCCACACGGTCCATGGGGCAAAAGTTCCTGAAGCTTAGACTGCCCAGACACAGTTGTTTCTAGGGCTTATTGTTTGTTTGTTCAGTGGGCATCTGCCCAGAGGTATCTGCACTTCAGTCAGGCCAGACCACCATCCTGGGAGGTCAGAGCTCTCTTAATGTCCTCCCAAGTTATTTTAGGCAGATAACTGCTTTACCATGACTTTTAATTGTTTCTGTCTCTCAGAGTTCACTTTAAGACATTATTTTAAATTATTTGTGGGGGAATTTGGGAGTTAGTTAATCTCCTGCCTTATTCCACCATCTTATCAGAATCCTCCTTGTGTACATAATAATTGCTATATAGGATGATACATGGTATGAATAATGAAAAAGTCATTGGTGCTAGGTAGCACAGATGATAGAGTGCTGGACCTAGAGTCAAGAAGATCTGAATTCAAATTCAACTTTAGACACTTGCTAGCCATATGACTCTGGGCAAGTCACTTAACTTCTATTTGCCTCAGTTTCCTCAACTGTAAAATTAGAATAATAATAGCACCGACCTCCCAGAGTTGTGAAGATCAAATGAGATAATATTTGTAAAACACTTAGCACAATGCCAGGTGCTATATAAATGCTAGCTATCATCATCATCATCATCATCATCATCATCATCATCATCATCACCATTATCTGAATCTGTTGCTGTGTTATCGTATTAAGCACAGCATAGTAATCTGAAAGAGCACTGTTGTTGTAGCACTGTGCATTTATTGTCTTCATCAACATTTGTGTGTTACTGTGGGCACATCTGGAGAAATACCTAAAAAAAAAAAAGAAACTAAGAGAGATGAGGGCATTGTCTTCTTTTTGCAATTGAAATACATAGAAGTTTCCTAATGTTAAGAGTCCATCTAGGCCTTAAGAAAGAGAACAACTGGAGCAGCTAAGTGGCACTGGGGCAGCGAGGTAGCCCAGTGAATAGAGCAATAACCTTGGAGTCAGGAGGACCTGAGTTCAAATCCAACCTCAGATACTTGACACTTAACTGTGCGACTTTAGGCAAGTCTCTTAACCCCAATTGCCCTGCCTTTCCCCACTCAAAAAAACCCAAAAAACCAGAGAACAATTTGAGGATATTGGGTAGAAAAAATGGGAGAGTATATATTTAAAGCCACTATCATTAAGGCAAGTGAGACAACTCAGGAAATTTTTCTGGTCCAAAAATTTTGGCCATGGAGATATGACTGAGAAATCAACAGCAAGGAGATATTCCTGGAAATTTCATATTACTTCACCCTAAGAGGAAGAAGAATTGCTTAAAGAAGTAGGACCCCTTCTAATTAAAAGAGGCATTCCCTCAGAGAAATTGAATGTTACAATTAAATCCAGAAATACTGCTTCATCTGAGTGGAAGGTAAGGCCATATCCCCCACCATGGTGGATGGATTCAAAATTGTCGTTTTCTCTGAACATGAACTGTGTCTCCAGGAGAACAGTATTGGGAGGCTTGAGTTGGACAGGCAAGAATGGGTTAGAGATACTATAAGGTCCCTCAGCCAGGCACTAGAGGAGACTGACAGAGAGTCTAAGTAAGACATTTTCAATGACAGTGAGTAATCTGTTTGATGTCAGATGTCACCTGGAATGAATGTATACAACTTTAACTGAATTGTATGAGTGGGGTGGATCAGAAGGTTATGCTAATTTTATCTTGAATACTGTGGATTGTAAAGGAGAAAAGCATGTCGAATTCCTCTTCAGGGTGGAGCAACAGGTCTAAGACTAACATAGATGGCCACTGTGGGTGCTGAGAACCCAAGCAAGAGTAATGGCACTTTGGAGACTGAGCTAGAGCTTGGTACATGATCCTCGTGCCCGCAACATCATCACAGCTGTGCAGTTACAGAAAATACTGCCAACAACACCTGAGGTGAGACCATCTACTGAACTTCAGGGTCAATCAAGAGAAATGAGCCTCATCAGGCTTACTCAAGTGAGGGCTACAGATGCAAAGTAGGGGAATAGTATCATCAATGCAGAGGCAGAGGCGACAATCAGATGAGAGATGGAGCAATGAACAGTGAACACACTGATTTTCCTTGGAGAAGTAGAGGGCCAAGGAAATGAAGGGCACCAAGATCTGACCCAAGAACACTTCCAATTATCACCAGAGTGATAATTGTGGATCAGAGGGGCATACATATAATAACTGTACAAGTGCCAGAAACTCTAAGTTGATTGCAGAAGAGATGACTTCTTTTATAGCTTCTAGAAAAGGTAGAGGTAGGAAAGGAGATAACTCTGGGCCCACAAGGACAGTCATATCGACCTCATTGTTAATTTTATTGTTGGTTAGTCATTTTCAGTTGTGTCTGAGTCTACATGACCCCCTTTGGGGTTTTCTTGGCAAGGATATAGGAGTGGTTTGCCATTTCTTTCTCCAGGTCATTTTATAGATGAGGAAACTGAGGGAAACAGGGTTAAATGACTTGCCCAGGGTCACACAGTTGTAAATATCTGAGACCAGATTTGAACTCAGGTTTTCCTGACTCTAGGTCCAGCACAGATTCAACTAGATGTCATTTCTTTCAACAATCTCATTAGAAAGTCCAACTAACCCTACTATGTGCAAGTAGAGGCACTAACAGTGCCTCTTCCATTTTCATGCACTGTTCCTAGTTCTGCCCTCTGGGGCTATTCAGAATAAGTCTCACCCTTACCTTTACGGGACATCTGAGCACTGGCTCTGGGGTGAGAATTCAAATTCCTGCTTATGTGACCTTGGGCAAGGTACCTCATGTCTGTCTGTCTCTGAGGTCCTTCCTAGCTCCATGATCTTATGATATGCATGATGGGTGTTGTTATGTCATTATCATGCCCTTACTCTTCTTGCTACTAAACATCCCTAGTTCTTATGGTCTTTATATATAAGTTGATCATATCTGGATCACCTTCTGAATGTAAGACAGCCTGTCAATGCCGTCACTAAAATGCAGGCCCCAACGCCACCACCACCCTGTAGGTGTGGTCTGACCAGGGCTCAGTACAGCAAGACTTTCCCAGTCCAGGACTCCACCTGTGCCTCCCTCTGGGATGCACAATTTAATTACCCTCGGTTCTTTGTATGCTAGGTCACATTTGATCTGACAGTCCACTATAAAGGTCAGATACGTTGTGGCTGATCCCTGTAACCTCCAGTGCTCAGTCAGTGCCTGGCACATAGTAAGTACTTCCAATCCAATCTAATAAACATTTATTAAGCATCTACTATCTACCAGGCATGGTGTGGAAAGTCAAAATACCTGATCCAAGGCTCAGATAAAATCTTGTCAGCTGCTCGAAAGGAAATCCTTTGTGATGCAGTTTTCAAAAGCTTGCTCCAGAAATATTCCTGTAATATGCACTCCATTTAAAAGGATGTCATCTGAGTTTTGAGACCAAAGGCTCTACCCTAAGATTTTAGTGACCTAGATGACAAATCCTTGTTAAGTTATCCATTCTGTGCTACTTCCAGGATATGACAGACTAAGATAATGAGAAGAAAACTTGAGTCCTGTTCATTTGTCTCCTTGCTCAATAAAAACCTTGTCCTAAGAATCAGTAAATGGAGTTCTTCCTTGAACTACCCACATGGCCTAATTCATTTTCATTCATGTACCCGACCATGCTTAGTGCTAGACACTGAGCAAGTCGCACAGCACTGTGCTAAGTGCTGGGGATACAATTAATAAGAAGAAAGACAATCTTTGCCCTGAGGAGCTTACAATCTAATGGGGGAAACACACAAAAGAAGGTAGGAAAGGGTAGTGGTGTTACTGTTGTTCTCTATGATCTTGTTTGGGGTTTTCTCAGCAAAGACACTAGACTGGTTTGGCATTTCCTTCTCTGACTCATTTTACAGATTAGGAAGGTGGTAAGTGACTTACCCAGGGTCACACGGCTAGTAAGTATCTGAGGCTGGATTTGAACTCAGGTCTACCTGACTCCAGGCTCCATACTTTATCCACTGTGCCCCTCCAAGCTGTCCCAGGCAAGGGTGAAGGGAAGTCAAGGTATTCCTGGTTTGGAGGCATCTTGTTCTATGGAATTGAGACCACATAAAGCAATAGGTACAGAGAAGAATGAATAAAAAAAAAAAGGTCCAGTTTCTCTTTTGGAGAAGGGAAGGCAAGGCAATTGGGGTTAAGTGACTTGCCCAAGGTCACACAGCTAGTAAGTATGTCACGTGTCTGCAGTCGGATTTGAACTCAGGTCCTCCTAACTCCACGGCTGGTGCTCTATACACTGTACCACCTAGATGCCCCATCCAGTTTCTGCCCTATATAAAAGAAGACATTTGGTACTCTACCTTCCAGTCTTCTGATAAGAAGAGAAAGGATACAGAGGGAAGGGGTGTCAATCAAGGCTTGAGCTATCAGGTGGTGATAAGAATAGAGGTGATGAGCTTAGCCTGGGAGGGGCATCTTGTTTCTTGGAGTTGAAACCAGGTAGAGCAACAGATACAGAGCAGAAGTGATGTTTATTGATTACTGATTTACTGATAAACTTCCCCATCTTTTACTTACGACATTGATTTTTAATCCAAGTATGAGACTTTACATTTATTTACATATTATTACAAATTTACATATTATTTGGATACTTTACATTTACACTTCCTTCCTCTCATTAGATTTGACCTGATGTTCTAGGCAGTCAAGATTTTATCTATCAAGCTATCCCTCCTAGCATTGTATCATCTATATATTTTGGTTAGCATACTATCTATGCAACTGACTGATAAAAAAAATGTTAAAATGAGTAGGGCCAAGGACATATCCTTAAAATCCTCTTCTTAAGAGACTGCCCTCCAAGCTGACAATGAGCCACTAATGACTGTTCATTGTATCAGTTGTGATTCCATGTAATTGTCTTATCGTTTAGCCCATGTCTCTTCAACTGTTTCATAAGAATAAGAGTCTTTGTCAAATGCCTTGTTAAATCTAATAAGTTATATTTATAGCTTTCCCCTGAATGACTGGTTTAGCAACCTATTCTGAATAAAAAAGGATTTCACCAGCTGCCTTGCCAAAGATCAGAAACCATGTGCTGGAGAACTTAATGTTTTCTTCTCTGATGCTTCCATCCCAGGGCCCCAGTGTCCTGGTTGGTGGGTGCCTCAGGGTCCCTACTATAGTTAGGCAGCCATGCTTTACTTAACTTCTCTCCTGACCTCCAGGCTCACATGTCCAACTACATATTGGACATCTCAAACTGGATTAGGCTGGATTAGGCATTAAGATTAGGCATTTTAACCTCAACATGTCCAGAATTTAGCTCATTCTCTGTCAGCCCAAACCCTCCCCTCTTCCTAATTCTCTGTTACAGTAGAGAGCACCACCATTCTCCCAGTCTCCCAGGATTGACACTTTAGAGGTCATCCTCAGCTCTTCAGTCTCACCTCCTGCCCCAAACCCAATCAGTGGTCAAATCCTATTGATTCTACCTTAGCAACTTCTTTCATATATGCCCCCTTATTTCCCCTGACACTGCCACCACCCAGGTGCAGGTCCTCATTACCTCACACTCAGATTATAATTGCCCTGGTTAGTCTCTCTGCCTCAAATCTCTCTCCAATCCAGTTCATCTTCTACTAAGTTATCAAATTCAGCTTTCTAAAGTGCAGATCTGAATATACCTCTGATGGCTCCCTAGTACCTAGTATAGGATACAAAATCTTCTCTTTGGATTTTAAAGCCCTTCATAACCTGGATTTTCCCTACGTTTCCTGTATTATTACACTTTACTCCCCTTCATATACTTTGTGATCCAGTGACACTGGTCTCCTGGATGTTCTTCATAATTCCTTATTTCTCTATTCTGAACCTGGCTGTCCCCTAGGCCTGGAATTCTTTCCCTCCTCATCTCTGCCTCCTGGTTTCCTTTAAGTCTCAGCTAAAATCACACTTTGTGCAAGAAGACTTTCCCAGTCCCTCTCCTCTCAATGCTACCTTTGTGGATTATCTCCAATTTATCCTGTATGTATCTTGTTTGACATTGTATCCTCCATTAGACTGTGAGCTCCTTGAGAAGAAGGGACTATTTCTATCTTTCTTATATCCCAAATGGTAGAATAGTGCTTGGTACATAGTAGGAACTTAATAAATACTTTTGAGATATTGTGACTTTACTTCTTTCCTTGGTCATCTTTTCACCAGCCATCTTGCCACCAACAGTTCTTTCTTCTCCACTCCCTCTCCTCGCCTTTCAGTACTGTTGTTTCTAATGGAAAGGGTGATTCTCTTACGGCTATTCACTATCCCATAAACTAGAATAACCTTCTCTAGTTACCTTTCCCCATGTGTATTGGCTCCCTTGTTTAGAAGGTGAACTCCTTGAAGGCAGGAATTAGCTTCACTTTTGCATTTGTATATCCAGCACTTGATACAGTGCTTGGCACATAGTAAGGAACTGAAAAATGTTTTTCCTTCTTTCCTCCCTCCTTCCCTCCCTCCCTCCCTTCCTTCCTTCCTTCCTTCTTCCCTCCCTTCCTTCCTTCCTCCCTTCCTTCCTCCCTCCCTCTCTTCATTCCTTCCTTCCTTCCTCCCTCCCTTCCTTCCTTTCTCCCTTCCATCCTCCCTTTCTCCCTCCCTTTCTTCCCTTCCTCCCTCCCTTTCTTCCTTCTTTCCTTCCTTCCTTCCTTCCTTCCTTCCTTCCTTCCTTCCT
>CM053580.1:406847266-406915665 GCA_028627135.1 Pseudochirops cupreus
AACTTGTTCAGTCATTCTCCAACTGCTGGGCATCCCTTCGATTTCCAGTTCTTTGCCACCACAAAGAGAGCTTCTCTAAACATTTCCCTGATCATCTTGGAAAACAGATCTAATAGTGGTATTTCTGGGTCAAAGGGTATACAGAGTTTTATAACTCTTTGGACATAATTCCAAACTGCTCTTCTAAATGTTTAGGCACCAACAGTGTATTAGCATACCAATTTTTTGACACCTCCTCTACATTCGTTATTTTCCCTTTCTGCCATTTTAGCCAATCTGATAGGTGAGAGATGGTATCTTCAAGCTGGCTTAGCTTGTATTTCTCTCATCAGTGATGATTTAGAGTATTTTTTCATATGACTGTGTCTTCAGATATCTATTTCTATCAGGTGGTGTGCATCTGAATGACTTACCCTGTTTTTATGTATTCTTTGATCAGTCTATTTGTTATGCTCTGGCTGGTTTTCTCAACTTCACCACTGTCATGGTGGTAGTATAATGTCTATAACCTTTAAGGGACACATAGAGCACCACAAACTTTTTAGACTATTTAACCCACAAAATGGGACCCCATTCACTATACCTTTCACAAAATGCAAAGCAGGGAATGATTCTATGGAGCACACCAAAGTATCATCTATTTTCTAGCAAGTGAAAATTTCTAGTCACCTATTAAAGAGGAAGGCCATACCTAGTACTTATTTGTATCTTTGATCCAGGAATCAATCAATCAAATCTATTTGGAGGAGAGGAAAGGGTCAAGAACCCTTGAGAAAATGTGATTCTATGGAGACAAATTTCCTAGGGTTGGGCTATTGACAGTTGTGGAAAGCAGAGCAAATTTTTGCTTTGAGAGAAGAAAAACCTTGGGCAAACTAAGAGTTTTAATGTCATAGAGCATTCCCTCATTGGTGGTATATACAACATAGTAACCAACAACTACCAAAGTGGGAAGGGCTGAATGATGAATTGGAAATTCACTGAAAACCATTAGGAGATTTTCGGAAGGATTCTCAACAGAGGTAGGGGATATTCCAGGTTTGGAAGAAACAGGGTTTGCATTTGCCAAAAGGCCTGAGTAGTAGTGTTCAACTTGGACCAAAGTTCTCAGGTGCATCATCCTGGAGTAAGGTTGAAGAAAGAGAAAGGGCAGGCATAGAGGACAACAGACACCAAAAAGTCATAGCAGCTTTTGCCACAGCATCAGCACATGCATTCATTCCCAGTAGTGACACTGTCAATGCCAGTGGTATCAGTTTGGCACCAAGTAACTGAAATGGCAGAAGGCAAGAGATGAACAGAAAATTGTTCATTCATAAGAAGAACATGGAACAGCAAAGTCCCTCCAGCTATAAGAACCCTCATTTTTTCCAGATATGGCAGACACCAAAGGCATAATGGCTATCAGTACAGATTATAGTTAACCAAAGGCCCCTCAGGGTAGAAGTACAGGGTAATGCAAAAATTTGGGTGGCTTGGGCCCTGGTATTAGGAATGCAGTAGGACTTAGCAACAACAGTATGTGGGGAGAAAAAGCATAAGCACTAATCAGGGCCCCAGGCAGGTCAACTTTGTAAGACCCCTTGAAAAAAAAAAGGAGGAATTAGCAAGATGAATAACAGTAAGGTCAAGGTGACTGGAGAAGAGGCACACAGTGAGATTCCCCAATCTTGGAAGTAAGGAGTCATGAACTATTTCGATATTAAGTAGTACAAGAAGGCATTTCTTATTCCTAGATAGTCATGAGGTGAAAAAGTATTGAATCCTATTATGGTTGGAGAGAGTGTGGATGGCATGAGGAACTACCACATACAAATAAATGGTATTTAAGACTAGATACCTACAGTTTTGTCCACAAGCAAAGTTGTAGTTGCAACTTCTAGAAGGCATGGAGACCTGGCAGCACTGGATCCAGGAGTGGACTAAAATATGCAAGCAGTCACAGCAAACCCTTACAAGGGCTGGGTTCCTCTGAGGTATGGACCTCGTGTCTCTGACTCAAAAAAATGTAAGAGGTTTCTTGAACTCACACATGGACAAAACAAGCAGAGAGGAGATATGAGTCATAAAGGGGACAAAGGACTCCTTGTGTAAATCAAGCAGCAATATAGGGTCAAAGAAGTCACTCCTGATCAAATCTGTGTGAGGTCTAGTAAGGGCTAAAATGTTAGGGAACTCATTGCCTAAAGTAGTTCAGAGTTTCTAGGAACATGAGTAACTACTTTTTGTTTCGCAGTCTAGGCACACATGCAATCTACAGCCAAGATCTTAAGACCTTCCGAGATAACACTGAACAGTGTAGACAACCTGAGTTTGGCAGAACTGAAGTTTGGATTTGGAGGCCTTATGTCCCAAATAGACAAGGTGGTCCCTCAGAGAATCACTAGCACAACCTTCTAATGAGAAACATACTGCACAATGATAGATTATCCAATAGCAATTCAAAGTTTCGCCCAATACCTGATTATATACAGAAGGATTTCAATAGAACTCTTAGACAAGTCAAGTCCAAGCTAGCAAAAAAGAACCAAACTAGAAGGAAAGAGATACTGAAAGTCCCAATGAAGAGGTACAGGAAAAAAAAAGACATTAGATATTTCCAGGTAAGTGAAATACTTTGTAGTTGGAGGTAGAGATGAGAGTATTTTGGCTGGGTTCCAAACTGTTAGGAGGTTGTAAATAACAAAATCAGTAATAGCACTGAAATCTTGGACAAATCTATCAACAGAGCTGTCAGGATGACTTAGTTGTTTTCACTACAGGCAGAATAGGAATATTATACAATGATGGTAGAAAAATGTCTTGTACCCTAAGGTCATTAATAATAATCCCAATGTCATCCAGAGACTATCAGAAAGGAAGATACTAGGCAACAGAGGTAGGGGATATTCCAGGTTTGGAAGAAACAGGGTTTGCATTTGCCAAAAGGCCTGATCCCATAGCTGCTTTTAACCAAAATGACTCTAGGACCTGGTTCAGCAACAACAGAGAGCTATAGCACAAGTATAGTGAGAGTAACATGGGCGTCAAGGTAAATCAAGGAAGACCCTTTCAGAATTACACATTATCGTAACATTCAATTTACTTAAGAGGTCCCCCCCAATAAACTCAGGCCAGTAATCAGAGAAGAGAAAAGCATTTTTAGCTACAAAGAGACCCACTTGTACTGAGACAGGACAAGAGAAAGGACAGGTGAAAATCCTTCCTTCATCATCCACAGCCCACATCGTATCTGCTATGATGGGGACCCAGGGATGAAAATCAGAGGAAAGTATATAAAATGAGCCACCCCAATATCTCTCAGGAAATTTCCATGCATCCCATATATAACAAGTATGTAGGACCAAGAAAGGGTGTCAAAAAAAAAAAGCCAAAAAACCAAGTGAATCTCAGATTCCAAAATAAATGTGCACTGGATCATGGCAGGCAAGAAAGTAATTCAATTTTCCAGTGGCTAGGTATTTTTTCAGTAGTTACATGCATCACATTTATAACGATGGTGGGCTTTTCGAATTATGACTAGGTTAGGAAAGATTTTCTTGTACAAGCCTTTTCAGTTTGAATTGGCAGAGCTAATTGTGCCTTGTCCTGTGCTGACCTTTTTACTTGTTTGTTGTGAAAGAACACTGTTGCCACCACGACCTTGGCAGTGTGTTTTGCTTCCCACCATGTAAGAGCACTCTGAATGACCTGGGAAACAGTCTTTTGGAGACTAGTGACAATGCTTTGTAACAGCATTGGTTTGAATGAATTCTCTGGGTCTGGACTGTTGAAATGTGTTGTTCTTGTTGCTAGTGATGATGGTGCTGTTGTTTTTGAATGGCAAGCATTCTACTATAGTAAGTCAGATGGATATTATGCTTTTGCTTATAGCCTCCTATCTGGTCCCAGTCAATTGGGGAAAAAAGACTAGATACAATAGGATTGTATCAAGGAGAAGTTGGCATGTATCTTGGAGACCCTTATCAGTATTGGCGTGTAGCACTTGCCCAATCTGCAGGCATGCCGAGGTCTAAGAGTTGTTCTCTGGACAGTAATTCTGATAGCAATCGTTTTACATCTTCCAAGGTGGGTTGGTATACTGCAAAGAGTTGTTCTAGCCTATTTCTAAATGTACCTGTTTTCAGATTATGGGAAGAAATTGGAACAGGTGATAATATCTGAAAGTGACCAGGATACATGGACTAAAGCAACCCCTTCCCCACCTTTGACCCATCACTGAGGGTTTGGACAATGCTAGAGAAGTGCTTGATTGGCTGGGTTGATCCTTGTCAAAGCAGTCATCTGGAGCACTGAACGACCTTGGCTATCTGTGAGGTAGCTTGCTTTCTTATTGTTAATTTCAATGGAGTGCCCCAAGAATCTTAGTTCCATTTGATTATCTCCAAGGTTTGTGCTCCTCTGCAGTCAGAGTCATATCAATATGTCTCTTTGGGTTATGAATTGTAGTGAAAAAAATCAGATTCCAGTTTGGCTTGGCCTAATTGTGGGATATATAACCACTGGACATATAAAGCACAGGCAGAGCACCTGGGGTCAAGATCCAAAAGGTCCTCATTAGGTGTAACAGAGGCTACTGGGGGAGATTTTAGGGAGTTATGGATATACAAGGCTCTGATGAGGTAGACTGGGAACTGGCAACTTTTGGATCTTTGTTCTGAATTTCTCTTCATTATCTTGAAGGCTAACAATAATGTTTTGCTGCTTTCATTCCTCTGATTCAGCCTCCCACAAAATCCACATCTTCATCTGTTTAGGGTGATGTATTTCCAAATATTTATGGAGGTGTTTAAAAATTTCAAGATTTCAAGGGGGAAACTGCACTGGGGATATGTTAAGTATAAAAATTCTATTTCATTAAAAATCTAGTAGATTGGGGGCCATAATGATTATACAATCAATTTTGGGGTTCCCCTTTGGGCAATCCAGACCCAATAACCTGGAAAAGCTTTCTCCTATACTTAATAAGGACCCTAAAAGGGGAGGCTATTAGATTGTTCTTGATAAACTTAACAAATAGAGGTTTTCATAGGACCGGAAAAGCATGCTCCTCAGTGTTCTGCCTCCTGGGGTCCTATCATTGGTCTCACTTCTGATACCTAGATGATAAAGGAAACAGGACTTGATCTAATACCAGGAACCATTCAGAAATCACAGGGAATTGTGTCAGGAACAAACTTTACTACTTACACAGAAAGAACCAGAATACTGAATCTTTCTTTGATTAAGAGGGTACAGACTTTTTAAATAGAAGAAGCAGACATATGCAATAGAAAACTACCAGTTAAAATGGCTACACCTTAGCAAATTTCTAGCTAAATAACAGTTTGTGGACCAAGCAGTTCTTCTTCAGCTGTAGAAGCCCCCTGAAATTTTTAATGGTCTGCTCTGGGTGTTGTGATTAGTTTTATATGTATAGACAAAGAGTAGGACTTTTTTTTTTCAAAAAATTTTTTTAATTTTGATAATACTCAAAAGGGACACACAAGAGATTCTACGTGAAATCATGAATCTCCATGTCATACCACTTGCTTAAAAAAACTATCAAACTATATTATGATTTATGAAACTGAAGGGGCAAAGAAGAAATAATGACATGATACAGACTCTCTTCTCAAGCATCTTACATTTTTTTGAGGTGCCAATAAATTCTATTATTTTATTTGGCATCTTACATTCTAAAAGGGTTAAAGATATATACCTATATAACTATGATTCAAGGAACAGTGATTTAAGTGTAAAGAGAGGGTCAGACAAAGTGCTATGAGAAAGGAGAGATAACTTTTGCTAAGGAAATGGGAGTAGGGAGGGATAACAGAAAAGGCTTCAAGAAGGAAGTGTAACTTGAAATAGGCTTTAAGGAAAAGGAAGAACTTTATAGATGAAGCTAGATTAGAAGGAAGGGTTCATCCTAGGCATGAGTGATGGTACGAGCAAAGGCACAGAGATAGGAGAAAACAGCCTAGGCACAGTAAACAGAATACAAGTCCAGTTTGGCTTGAACACATCAAACAGGAAGGGAAGTAGTATGAGATAAAACTGGAAATATAGGTTGAAGTTGAATTGTGCATTGCCTTGATTGCCAGGATCAGAAGTTCTGGCTTTGTTTTGCAAGAAAAGGGATAGGGAATGCAGGATTTTTAATAGAGGAGATGATCAGTTTGGTGCATTATTAGGTTATTTATCAAAGGACAGATTTGGAGAAGGAGGAGAATAAAGACAGACACACTAATTAGGTAGCTTTTTCTAGTACTTTAAAGGTAAAAAAGAGATCAGGACCTGAAGAATAAGAGGTGAAAATTGGGACTGGATGGGAGATAAGAGAGGTAGAATTCACAGGATCTAGCAATTGGTTAGAGGTAAGGGAAGAAGGAAAGAGAAGAGTTCAAGATGACTCGAAGGCTATTAGCCTGGATAACTGAAAAGCTGAAATGGAGAAGTTAAGAGTAGGTTAGATAGGTTTTAGGGAGAAGTTTCAGCAGGGAATTATCTAGCAGATAGAGATATGGATGGAACTAGAGCTCTGGGGAAAGGTTGGAGTAGAGAGATTTGGTAGTAATCTTTATGTTAATAAATAGAATTTTGGGGGAGACTGGATTTTGAAATCATCCTTGTAGGGAGAATCATTTCATCTCCATGGGCTTCGGTCTCCTTATCTGTAAAATGAAGAGATTGGTTTAAATAATTTCTATGGTCCTCCATGATTAAAATTTTATGACACATGATATGGCCATACAATTCAAAAGAGATAGCTCTTCTCTTCCCCCTCCTCTGGGTCCCAGCTAACATCCCACCTTCTTCCAGGCGCCTCTCCTGACCCCACTTTATGCTAGTGACATCCTCTGTTGATTGTATCCAGTTTATCCTGTATAGATCTTAGCTGTAACCCAGTTGTTTGAGTGTTGTCTTCTTGTTTTGGTCTTGGTTGACTTTCTTTGTATCCCCAAGACTTAGCACTGTGGCCACCACAAAGAAGGTGCTTAATAAGCATTCACTGACTTGATACTGTACTTCCCCCCATACCTAATAGTCTCTGTAATAACAATTATTAAAAGAGCTAGCATTTGAGGCCTGCAAATTATTTTATAAGTTATCTCATTTGATCCTCACAACAACCCCAGGAGGTAGGTATTATTACATCTCCCAGCTGAGGACAATGGGACTGAGAGATTACGTGATTTAACCAGAGTTGAACAGCTAGTGTCTGAGTCAGGATTCAAATTCAGGCCTTCTTGGCTCCAAGTCCAGCACTCTATCCACTGTGTGGCCACCTTGTAAAAATCAAGGAAGTAGCTTAGAATCAGGGATTCTTTGTCATAGTGAAACCTGAATGGAAATGTATGAAGGAAAATACATAGGATTACAAACAAAACCAATTATATTGAAACAGCAAAGTATTTTAAAAGCCAAGTTCACGTATACCAAATTAAGAACACCTAACCTAGATAATCTCTAGAATCCCTTTCAGTTTTAACACCTTGGTAAAAAAAAAATTTGAAGGGAGGAAGGCTTTAAAGCCCTCTTTCAGCCCCTTCCCTTAAAATATGTTTAAAGTATTACAGTCTGATAGGATAGGGCAAAGATTTTTTCTCTTTCTCTTTTTAAAAAAATTCCTGATGTCTAGCACACAGTAGTAGGATTAATAAAAACTTGTGAACTGATTGTGTTATCACTCCACTTCTGCCTCATAATAACTAAACTTATCAGACGTCAAGCTAAACAAATAACTGCCCTTAGCACCTGCTTGTCCAAAATCATTACTTAAAATAGGGTCAAATTAACTAATATAGGCAACCAGACCGGTGGAGGTAGCATCCTCCCTGATGGAGTCTCTCAGTTTGAACCTCTCCCCCATCATGCCAACTCCAAAATTTATGATGCTAGATCAGGCTGCAAAAAATCCTGGGTATAGCTCTGCTTCCAGAATAGCCTTAAAGAACCTAGAACCCTTGCTAACTGATGATGGTGAAAAACACATATTTAAGTGTATAATGCATGTTAAGGCAGGAGATACAAACAGGAAAAGCGAGACAATAACTAACGGAATCAATAGAGGACAAAGGCACTGAGTATTGGAATAGAAATCAAGAATCTGATTGTCTAAAGCACAGAACCCTTTAGCACAGTCAATCTTTGACAGGTAATTACCTATGAGAGGAAATCAGTTCACAGAGAGAGAATAGTAATAATTCAATACCTACCAGTATATAAACTTCCTGAAGGTTGTTCCTAAGTAGGGAAGAGATATGATAACTGGTCCAACTAAAATTAATTTTTAAAATTATCATTTAGTTTTTTCTTCCCCAAAATGAAAAAAAAAACAAGCCCTTCTGACAAATATGTATGGCTAAGCAAAACAAATTCACACATTGGTCATATCCAAAACTGTGCCCCCTTCAATGTTATTCTATCATCTTGTTTTTGGAAGGCAGATAGCATTCTTCATCATCAGACCCTTGGAATCATGGCTCATCATTTTGTTGATCAGAGCTCCTAAGTCTTTCGAAACTCTTGTTTTTGCATTATTGTTGTTATAGTACAAATTCTTCACCTGGTTATGCTTATTTCATTCTACATTAGTTCCTTCAAGTCTTCCCAGGTTTCTCTGAAACCATCACATCATCTCTTACAGCATAAGTGTTCTATTACATTCATATAACATAATTTGTTCAGCTTTTTCCTAATAGATGGGCATCCCTTTAATTATCATTACAAAAGTAACTACAATAAATATTTTTGTATGTATAGGACCTTTTCATCTTTCTTTCATCTCTTTAGATTATAGGCCTAATATCAGGCTTGAAGAGTGAATGGGTATGCATACGTTAGTAACTTTTGGGGCACAGGTCCAGACTGCTTTCCAGAACAGCTGTACCAATTCACAGCTCTACCACCACTGCAATAATGTGTCTGTTTTCTTACAACCTCTCCGACGTGTCATTTTCCATTTTTGTCACCTTTTTCAATCTGATAGGTATGAAATAGATACTTCAAAGTCACTTTAATTTTAACTACTCTAATTATCACTAATTTGGAGCATTTTTTTCATATGGCTCTAGATAGCCTGAATTTCTTTTGGGAAGATTTTAAAAAGAGCTAAAGAGATGGGACAGGTAACAGGGATCAAATATCCAAGGAACAAGTATACCTTTTCTGGTAGCCAGGAGGGCAATTGCCCTTCAATACTATTTTACAACTTCACAGGAGTAAGTTTTGCTTAAAATTATAGAATTTTAGAGCTACAGAAATCTTCATTCCTTAGAGATCATTTGGTCCAACCCTCTCATTTTATTTTAAATTTTTAAACATTTACAAATACTGTTTTGATAAAGAAGATACTTTCCAAAAAACATTCAAGTTAGTTCTCTTTCAAGAAGAAATAAATTGGTCCCCCAGCTCTGAAGGACTTATGATGAAAAATGCTACACATCGCCAAAGAAAGAACTGATGGTATCTGAATACAATGAAGTATGCTTTTTTTTCTTACTTTATTTTTCTTGAGATTTTTCTTGTCTGTTTTCTTTCACAACATGACTATTATGGCTATGTTTTGCATAACTACACACGTATAACCTACATTGAACTGATTGTCTTCTTAATGGAAAAGGAGCAAGGGAGAGAATTTGGAACTCAAAGTCTTATAAATGAATGTTAAAACTTGTTTTTACATGTAACTGAGGGAAAATTCATTAATTTTTAAAAAAGGGGAAAAAATAAAAATGAGTAAGTCAGTCCTCAGAAGATGCAGTCCCCAAAAGAGCTAAGTTTATCAATTGTTAACAGAAAGGATGTATCCTTTAACTTCGACAGTATAATACTACCAATGACTGTTGTATTTTTCTAAAATGTTGTTGCCTGTCCATGATGACTGTGTATTTGTGTATACTGCCCTCTTAGTCATTGTGGATATTACTGTCTTTGATTTTCTTCAAAGCTTCACTTCATAAAGGTTTCATATTTGTCATTGCTTAATATTGCAGTGATATTCCATCACACACACAAGCATGAGCTCAGTCACTCCTCAATCACTGGGCACATGCTTGGAGGCTTTTTATCACAAATGATGCTATGAATATTTTTGCAAGTATGAGTCTTGCTGATAAGCTCCTTGAATAGAGATCCAACATAAACAGAGAATCTAACAAAGGTCACTAGGGGGCGCAGTGAATAACTGAGTGCTAGATTTGAGTCAGGAAGACCCGAGTTTGAATTCTAACTCATGCTTACTAGTTCTGTGACCCACAGCTAGTTTTCATCATCTCTGAAACATGGATAATAATAGCATCTACTTCACAAGACTGTTACAAGTTTCAAATGAGATAACATATGCAATACACTTTAAAGGTTAGTCAATATGGGGGCAGCCAGGTGGCACATTGAATAGAGCACTGGCCCTGGAGTCAGGAGAACCTGAGTTCAAATCCGACCTCAGACACTTAACACTTACTAGCTGTGTGACCTTGGGCAAGTCACTAACCCCCAATTGCTCTGCCTTCCCCCCTCCAAAAAAAAAAGTCAATATGCTAGCTATTATTATAATCTCTGGGTCAAGGGGTCTGAACAATTTAGCAACACTTAGATAACTCCAAATTGCTTTCCCAAAAGCCAACTCTATAACATCAGAGGCAGGAAACTGAGGCTGAGTGATTTGCCTAAGGCCACACAGCCATTCCAAGTCAATCTGACTGAAATTCAACTCTTGACTTTGACCCAGCCACTACTCCAAATATCAATGTATCTCTTTTCTGTTAATTAGGGCCCTCGGAATTCAAATTAGGCCTCTGGGTTATGAAATATCATGACAAATGGAGCTACTCCAGGCACCGTAACCTTGCCCAGGTCAGTCCCACTCTATTCCTAACACCCACATTTCACTGTGAGCTCCCTTTATTCAGGACAGCTCTCAGAGAATAACTTTGATCTCAATTTACTTCAATTCAACAAGCAGGCTCACATGAGACTAAAGTAAAGGCAGGAGGGCAGGAGCAGAGCCTACTGAAAGGCTTCGAGAAGGGGTGACTGATTTCAAAGAGCTGAGGAGGCAGTGGTTTCAATTATTCTGCATCTCTTCTGAGGGAATAAATACGCAGCATCTCTCCATGCTCCACATATCCTCTCAGCAGCCCTTGTCTGTCTTCTCTCTACCCTTAGAAAAAGCTTATAAGCAGCTGAGATGTAATAACATTACTCAATATGTTATCATATTCTAAATATGTCTCTAGGTCCCAAGAGAAAAAGAAGATGCGATCATTGGGGGAGGGAAGATTTAAAAAGACCTGCTAATAGAGGGAGGGGCAGATAGGGGACCAAGTGTTTTTAAAAAGTGATGATGATGAAGGAGCAAATATCATTTAGTACAAGAAGGAGAAAGGCAATTCTGACAGTGCTTAAGAAAACTTTTGCTAAGTAAACTCATCTCCACTGTCTTAATTATCCACCCTGTGCCTTCTGGTCCTCACCACCCTAAACAGCCCTAATAATGTAAGGATTTCCTAGAGTGCCTCGGAGGCAGATGCTGTAGGGCCTCCCTTGGATGCTGGGCATCACTCCAGGTCACAGAATCACAGAAGGGACTAGAGCTGTAAGGGACCTTAGGGGTCATCACTGTGTTGGAATACTTCTCTAACTTGGAATTCCAAAAAAAGAAAACTATTTTAATAATTCATCAGTGTTTTTCCAGGTCTTTCACCCTCATACAGAAAAACTGCCACAGTGGCCTATCTATACCTATTTCTATTTATCTGCCTTTACAAGTTTACCTCTATGAGTTTTCAGTTATTAAAGACTGCACAGAAAGCACTGTAGTAAGTCAGTTTTAAGCAACTGTTTCTTTTCTTGGCCTTGAGGCAGCAACAGTAGATAAGCAGAAATATATGTGCCTGGGGGAAAGAAATAATGGTAAGAGCACAGAATTAAGCATTTATCAACCACTTCCCCCAACACTGTCTACATCGGTCTAATTTTTAAATAACATCTCTAAAACTACTTACTGGGAAAAATAGCAATGTTTGGTGGTCATTAAGAAGCCACACAATATTCTGAAGTAACCTCCCATTAGGTAAATGACTATACTTTCCCACACACTCCATTCTCCCCCGATATCCCTCAAAGTGCCCAATAAATTTTTAAATTCCAGTTTTTTGGTACCTCTCACCCCCAACTTGGCTTTCTCTCCCAAAGGTCTAGTTTCATTCACACTAGGCAACTCCTAAAAGTGCACTTAACAAACCAATTCTGCCCCAGAGTTACACTCCCATATTTTGGGCACAAACTTCTTTAGGTTGTAGGATTTGGGGAAAGGGAAAATTGGCTTGGGCCAGGGCAGCAAGGCCTAGCATATTTCTAAACTCTACTCTGCCCTAGAATTTCCCCTGATTTAATTATCAACTAGATTTGATTACCTAGAGAAAAGGTGTGTGTTAGCAGGCTCACCTAAGTACAATGGTTAAGATCGGGTTGAATCTGAGACTCATACACACACACAAAGGTTAAGTACCAAAGCCTGAATTTTTTTTCCGTCTTAATTTGGAGTAGTTCCTGTGCCCCCTCCCTCTACACTGGCTTTATCCCTTCAGTTTTTTTCTTTATTTTCAAGCTTGGGCAGATCTAGAAACTTGGTTCTACTTTCCCAGCAGCTACAGGAGAAGAACCAGCGATTAAAAATCTGAAGAAGTATGAAAAAAATACAGTTGGGTGAAAATAATGAGAACCACCCTGTGGCTAGAGACTAAAGCAGTGTTTGTGGGGTTCTTTTTTGTCGCAGGCAGGGGAGGGTCTGGAGAGGGTTAAAGGAGCCCAAAGTGCTATTTTGTTTGGTAACTTCGAAAGCTGCCCAGGGCAGCCGAAGCAGCTTTCGAAGTTACAAAACAAAACATCTCCTCAGTAACAACTGTACAAGCCAAGGCCTCCCTGCCATTCAGACTGTTGAGTCAGTATGTCTGGCTGGGCAGGGCCTCACGTCACTGCTCACTGCCCGCCTCCTCCTCCTTTCTCTTTCTTTCCTCCACCCCTCCTCCTCAACCCGTCCCCATGCGCTTAGCACTCCTAGCCGGATATGAGCCACCAATCCCAGCAACAAACAACCCTTTAAATTAAATGAAAAAGAAAACCACTAACTGAGGCACGCAGAATGCGCCAGCGACTGGTTCACTTGCATTATTCTACAGTCTTCCCCCACCCCCACCTTCCCGCCCCACATCTGTCCCTCATTCTAGATACAACAGCTGTTTTATCTCTAGCCAGGGCAATGGAAGGAACTCTGCTACATAAAGAGTTACAACGTAGCTTCCACGTTGTGTGTTTGGTCTTTTTTTTTTTTAAGATCATGTTGTTTTTCCCTTGCGCTGCTTTGCTTGTGAGTATTCCCTTATGTGCTCAGCAGCCTGGAGCCCACAGGAAAGATGCGGGAATAAGGTGTCTGACTTGCGACTGAAGCTTTGCTTGTTCATTTAAAGTCCTGTAATTGAAAAGCCACCCTTGATTTTAAAACTCTGTCCTTAACGCATCCCCGAGGTCTTTCGCTTTGCCTGGGGGTGGGCACTGTCTTTAATTTATACACCAAATCTAAAACAGAGGTCTTAAGACTTTTTTTTTTTTGGCTTGCATGAGACCTCCACGGACTTAACCTTATTTCCACGGAGCGTGTGCAGCCAGCATCCTTGTGGGCCTAACCCCAAACAAAAACACCCCAGTGCTGTTCTGGACAGCTTACGTCTCTACTGGGCGATTTATTTGCCTGTTTGTTTAAGTAATGGGGAAAGTATTACTATGACATGTGACAGGTTTGCTTCAGAAAAAAAGCGGAACATATGCATATAATATATATATTAGGGAAAACTAAATCTCGAAGAAGGGGGGAGGGGACAAGAGTGGGTGGGCATGCATTTCTTGAAATCAGCAAAAACAGCATCTGGTATTTAAAAGGGTAATTTCATCAAGGACCTCCTGTTGGAGTCCTCATAACTCTCAACCAAAATAAACTTGCAGGAACATGTGTTTACTTAATGGCTAGTTTCTGTTTGAAATACCGGAGAGAAGGAGGGGGTACCCAAGCAGGGTTGTAAGTCCTAAAAGTAGGAACTGTTTACCGAACCAGATGAGCAGCCACGATGTTTTCGCCCGTTTCCCATAAAGGCAGCAGCTGCCCCGAGTGGGGGCGGGGGGAGCTGGCGAAGGTTTGGGGGGGAGGAAGAGTCAGCTCCTCTGCTGCTGCGGCAGCTACTGCGGCCGAGTTGAATCAGGACATGCAAAGCGCGCGCGCGCACAAACATACACACGCAGAGACGTTTAAAGAGCATGTGGGCATGACAGAGTGTCTGTCTCCAGCGTGCTCGGGATTTCGAAACTGCCTTGCAATCCTTGTCCAGGGCTAGCAACCACGGAGGACGGACGGGAGGTGATCGCCGTTTGGTGTGTGGGTCTCCTCTTATCTACTTCCCCAAAGTAGTGTAGTTTTGTTGGAAAAGCACTTATGGAGAGAAAAAGGAGAAGCGGCGAGAGCCCAGGACGGGGGTAAAGGGTAGAAGCTGATTCAGTAAGCAAGCAGTGCGTCCTCACCCTGCAGCATACTTTCCCTTCTCTCCTCCCACCCCTACCCCATTCACAGTCAGCCTTGCGTAGACCTCAGTCCGCTGCCACTGGTAAAGCTAAATTAAAGGTAGCTGTCAAAAAAAAAGGGGGGGAAGGGAGGAAAGGGGAGGAAAGAGGAAGGGGCATCCTTTAAAAAAACAACAACACCCCCTTCCAGTTTAATGATCAAACGAGAGCTACCCTAAGGAAGAAAGGCCAAAAAAAGTGGGGGAGGGCTCCTCTCCTGACTGGCTGCTTGGTCACCATCGCCACGGTGCCAGTGATGCGGGTCCCTGGAACTGAACAAGCGGGGAAGGGTTTGGTTTCTTTTCTTTCCTCCCCTCCCCTTTTACTCCTATGCCCTCCCCCCTTCCCCTCCCCCTCTTTTCTCTTGTATCTATCTGTCAGAGTGACAGCAGCTTGGGAGGAGGGAAGAGTCAGAGACTGCTGGGGCGGTCGGGGCTGCTGCTCTCGCTTACTCTCACTTACTCATTGCTGGAAGGTGCGGGTGTGTATGTGGGGGGGGTGGAGAGTAAGGGGGGGTGAACTGTTGAGGGGGAGAAGTTGAGGGGGTGGAGGAAGGACCTCCTGTACCTTCTCCCCTTTCCTTTCTCACTCTGACAGGCTGGGGCTTAAGGCGCTGTGGAGCACCGAAGCAGGAGGAAAAGAACAAAGGACGAAAGTGGGGAGGGGAAGCCGGATTGGGAAGGGGACGAGCCCCCGACCTGACTTCCAGGGAGCAGGGAAGCTCAAAGTGTCAGTTGAATCCCTTCCAACTCCAAGGCGCCTGGGATTGTAGCGCCTTGTGTAGTCCTAACGGCCGGAGCAATCCCACCACCACCACCTTCTGCAAGTTACAGGGGAGACAGTTCCGAAGGAAGCAGAAGGGAAAAAAAGGAAAAAAGAAAGGAAGAAAGAAATCCCACCCCTGGCTCTCCTTCTCCTCCCTGGGCATTCAGAAAGAGAATTATTTCCGCCTGGTGGAAGTAGAAATCAAGAATGAAAACTAAGAAAGGTAAGTGTAGCGTGCGTCCGTCTCCCCGTTGGTATGTGTGATTGTATAGATGTTTGTCCGTATCCCATCCAACTGAGTGTGTTTCACTTTTTTTTGGGTGGGGGGGAGGGACGTGCTTGGGCAGTTAGGGCTGTGTGGACTAGTAATGAGGTGCCTGGACTTTGGGGTTACTTTATTTTTTTCCCTAAAAGTGCCCCCCACCACCACTCCTACCCCATCCTAGGAGTATGGGGTCCTTTTTTTTTCTTTGTTGAGGTCCAGTGTATAATGGCAGTTGGTTGATGTTTCACTTCTAGACACAACATGAGGGGCTGTTGTTTAGAGACTGGTTTCTCCATGCTGCTGGCGCGTTGTCAAGAAGCACGCTCAACTGCCTTGTTTGTGCTCCTCAAAGTTTCATTGTCTGCCCCACCACCCCCGTGCTTTTTGAAAACGCGAGCCGAAGCTTTCCTTTTCCCCCTCCATTCGCGACCCCTTCCCTCAGCCTTTCCAAGGCAAACTTCATCCCGTTTCTTAACCTGTGATGAGACTTTTATTTCTTAACTTTCAAAACGAAAGGCTCCTGCCAAACAAAGTCGTCTCTGTTTGGAGTGGGAGCACCCTGGATGGCAGGATCCACTGAGTCTTTGTTTGAAACTTAGGCTTGAAGGACTCTCACTGAGAGCTTGGGTTTGGACTATTCTCCCCACCTCCCCCCTCAGTGAAATGTGATATTTCTTTTTTGTAATTATACTAACTTCTGGTATACTTTCTGTTGTATACTAACTACCCCCACACCATTGAAATGTAATATTTCTTTTTGTCATTATACTAACTTATGTACACTACACACTAACTTCTCCCGTCATTGAAATATATTTCTTTTTTGTAATTAGGCTACTTTGTATGTTACATACTCTGTATAACTTATTCTCCCCCCCCCAAAAAAAACACCCCAAACTTCCTGGCATGAAAGGTTGTACTTTTTTAAAAACCTTTTTTTAAGATTCCTAATTTGGGGGTGGGCGCATTTTTAAAGGGTTCAATTGGAGACCAAGGGAAGAATATTTTTTGAATGTCACAAAACTGCCCTCCGCCGCCTTTTTTTCAAGAATGTTTTAGACTGCTGACTCTTCCGTTTTGACAGGCAAGTTTGCTTGTAAGTGCCAGAGTTAGGGTCTGTGATTGTTTCTATAAAAGCGCCCTGGAAGTTTTTAAAAACTGAAACTTGGCATCAACCTGTCTTTAGAAAACACTCAACTTTAAAATTCATTGGTAGTGGGGGGGCGAGTTGGAGATTTCCCCCTCAAGTCCTGGAGGAACGCAAAAAAAGCTTGGTTCTCGGCTTGCTGAAGCTAGAATTGAATTTTCCGTTGTGATTTATGTGAGTGGGGTTCAAAACATAAGTTAATCGGGTCCTGCAGCAAATGTTCCAAAGCGAGGTGGGAAGCCTCCTACTGCGCATGCTCACCAACTTCCTCGAGGCATGGCTTTTTTTTTTAAACTCCACATTCTTTCAGACTGGTAATGCCCAGAGAGGGATTGGGGCAGCCTCCCTCCCCCCCGGGGGTGGGGGGCGCGTAGTATAAGTTATGAGATAGAATATTGTTGGAATGGAACGCCACGAGGCGTTGGGTTCTTCCTACCGAACCCCCCCCACCGGAGGGTTCTCTTAGTTTGATTCAGAGACTTTGAAAGCCTTGGGGAAGGTCGCCCCCTACTCCTCCCCCCTCCCAAACTTTCCCCTGGAAGCTCTGAGGGAGTTTAACGTCCGAGATTAGGTTCCGAGCAGTTTGGGGCTCGTTTCGCCTCCTCCACTCTCCAGTTTTCAGCATTCATAAGGTGGTTCATTGAATTCATTGATTGGTGATAATGCGGCAATTTCCCAACGCACGCTCTGGGAATGGCGTCCGAGACGCCAGAGTGAAAGAAAAGTCTCCCCCTCGGGTGGGCTTGTCGGGGCTTGGCCGTTTCAGTGGCGGCACTTTGTGCTTTTCGGCGGAACTGACCACAGTTAGGGGTTGTTGTCTCCCCCTCCCCCCCCCTTTTTTGTTCCTTTAAAATACCCATTCGTGTTCCCTTCCTCTCTATGAGTAGATTTCCGCCTTCTGCCCGTCCCATTGTTTGGGCTGTGCCTCGGGGTAGGGACTGTCGAAATACCCAACTTCGTAGGAAACTCCTAACTCCCTCCCTGCCCCCGCATTCTTCCCCCCCCTCCCCCCCGGTTCCCGCATTCTTCCTGATCCCTCCCCCTTCCCCTTCTCCACTTAAAATAAAGAATTGAGTGTGTGAAAATGCTGATATGATTAGTGTGAGTGTTTGGTAATCAGTCTTATGAGCTGAAGTTCTGGTTATTCAGCACTGCAATAACGCAAACAATGAAAGGTGACATGTCGGAGGGGGAAACTTGGAGATTATAGGAAGAAGGTCACTGGTTTAGAGTTCATACGGGGGAGATGAGACTGTGGATGGTTGATGTTAGGACAAAGGTTTTCTTTTTTTGTTGTTAAGGTTTGGTTGGCAGATTGCATTTGCGGGACACTTCACTGTTTCAGTTCTTCCTATCTTTTCTGGTTTTTTGTAATCTAAAATTCTTTTGAAATCTCTTTGAGTTGTGGTAAATTTTACTGCTTTGGGGGATGATTGAAGTTCAGGCCGTGGAAGATGGGAACAAAAGCTAGATTGCTTGCTTCCCTCCCTCTCTCCTGCCCCTCCCTTCTCTTCCTCCTCTTTTCTCCACCCTCCTCTTTCCCTTTGTAAAAACTACCTTTGAGGGATGAAACGGTTTTCATATTCTGTGTTACAGGAAGATTTAAGGCTCTCTCTGGCCAACTGTTGCCAATGACATGGTCTGTGGGATGGGTTTGTGGTTGTTTTAATGTAAAAGTTTTCTGTCAAATATTTTTATAGCCCACTTTAATAAAAGTAACTTGGACCAAATCACAGAGAACTGGAATATTATAAATTGATTTTCAAATTAGAGGACTGTACTTCACAAAATTGCAGACTGTTGCAAAAGAATCTTTGTAAAAATGGCTAAAAAGCAAACAGGTAGATGGTCGGATTAGAAAAATTCCAGTAGTTCTTTTAATCCTTGCCTTTTGACAGTGTTATGTTCTTGCTTGAGAGACTCTGTTGTTTGGGCCAGCCAAACCCAGTTCAGTTTGGATGACTCAACTGTTAAGATTCCCATTGAATCTCCAGGGAGACCATCTTAACAGGAAACTTTTTCCTATCCAAACTTTTGCTTAATTAAATTAATGGTTAACTTTTTTTCCCCTTTAGGTTTATCACTATCACGTCTAGATTCTTTGCCTTCAACTCCTTTAGTTTTAGTTTAGCTGACAAGTCTTTTCCCCCCCCCATTTGTTGTCATCCTACTGATCTTGAGAGTCTAAGTATTCTAAGAGCTAATATTGCCTCTTTGGGCCCCCATGTCAAATGCTAAGTAACAGTCCCTTCTGACCCTTTGAGAATAAGGAAGTAGGTAGAGTAAAAGCAGTCTGTTCCTTTGTACTAACATGACCTATGAATTCATATTCGGGAAACAAGTCATCTCTGGGAAACTTTTCCAAATCTGTTACAAAAGGAAATGACTAACAAAGAAAAATGAAATAGATCTGAGCCATAATCAATAGGCATGGTTTCAATGAAAACAGTCTTGACAGCAGCAAACGTGGTTATGCTGCACTGAACATATCAGCTGGTATAGTCAGGGAACTCCAGTCCTAGCTTCCTGTTACTGAAGCTTTTGTGCACATATTGGAAATATTTGTTAAGTTCAGAGGCCTGTCATTCATTTATTGAAATGAACTCAGGATAGAGGAAAGTCTTTCAGGGCAGTTTGGAGTTGCTTAACTGAAACTTGCTTTTGTGTCAGTGTCACTAACCTATTGGGAAGGGATCAAGCTTCTTGTCAAACTGAGTAAGATCAAAGGGCGAGCTTTTTTCCCCTTGCCCTTTGTTATGACCAAGTTACAGTTAGGAACCAACTGCTCTAAAAGCAGATTTTCACACTTCATGGCTGGTTTCTTAGGAAAAAGGCAATAATAGTGATAAGCCCCAAAGACTGCCTTTTCAGATTTGGGGGTATTTAAAGCAATTGCTTTATTCACATTTTTTAGTTGCTGACATATCTTTCTCAAATTGACTTAGTGTAAAAAAAAAAATTGCTAATTGCCAGGGCTGAATACCAAGTATAGTTTTCTTCTTCCATTAATATAAGATTTATGTCTGGCCTGAACAATTAACTTGCTTTATTATTCATGGTTATTTTTTAAAAATGGAAGAAAGTGTATTTTCCTAAAAGTTTGTTTAACTATTTAATAATAAGTCTATACCTTGGATTCATCTCTGAAAAGCAACTTATTTAAATTCTGCTCTTAATAAGACTACAAAAGGGTATGACATAGTTATGGAGTTTGTAACTGTTGGCTAAACTTTGAGTCTCTCCTAAACCGTATGTATTTGCATAATAGCAGTTCTTTTCCTTTGTTAGAGCTTTCATTACTTTGACTGGCTCCTGAGGTCTCTGGCTCTTCCCTGGATACCATTTTCCCTTTTCTCTTCTCAACACCTCCTGCCCCCTGCAGTCCAAATCTAAATATGTGTGTCAAAGTAAAGCAGTGGTCAATTAACTGAGAAAGGCATTAAGTGGAATCTCATAAACAAATCTTTTAAAAATTGTGAGTAGCTTTCTTGTTTTATTATGCTAAAATATTTCATTATGTTCATCTGTGGGGGGAAAACCGAGTTAACTTTGAGCACAACTCTGTCCTTGTGATCTAATTGTAAAAGATTTTCATTAGGTCCTGTGTTTTTGAAAAGAGTAGTTTTTCTCTTTCAGATTGGGATAAAATTAACAACCGGAGTGAGCAGGAGAAACATTCAAATTGTAGGAATGGAGTTGTTTAAAGAAAATGATTGTAGGGGGAAAGACTTATGTTCCTAAATAAGAAGTGCCACTTAATGAATTGTGTTAATTGAAGCCAGTCCTATCTGTGGTTTGGATTTTACTGTGGTGTGTGAATTCCTAAAATTGCTGTTGGGATTAAAGTATTTAAAACCAAAGTAGGTTTTTCTTTGGGAATTATATTGTTTAGTTTACATTGTGCTAGAACAGCTTCAGACTGAACATGGTGGCCAAATAAAAATATTTTATGGTGTTCGTTTAATGTATAAACTGTACTAGCTCCCAATTACCAGGGATCTGCTTTGCCAAATTAATTATATGTGACTGCCAGAGGTGGAGTGGAGAGCAGGAAGTGATTTTTAAAATATTTTCAGGAACCAAAAATGTATTGAAACCAGTTCTCATAGCTAATCATATTTAGAAAATGATATTAATATGATGTAGTGATTAACTTTATATGACTATAGGGTGAGGGAACAATAAAATGTCTCTTAGAATGAAATTGAAATGCTATGCCTTCTAGGGTATATAAAGCATTTCTAGTTCTTTTAATCTTCACTCATAAGCACCAATAGAGTATTCAGGGATGACTCATTATTTAAAACTGATGAAATCAAAGGGGATGAGAGAGTAATGTGCTAGCATTTTAGAATGTATTTTAGAACACCTATTAGATTTACACTCCACCCCCTCAACTTGCCTCACACACTTTCCTTATTTAAGTGTCCTTTAAAAAAAAATTGTTAGCCACATACCGTTATAGTGCCCTTCCTGTGCAACATGTGGCACGATACTTACTTTAGATGCAATTTGTCTGGACTGCCACAGCAGATGAAAGGTTTTTCTGGGCACCAGTTAAAAGGAATGTGTGAAGTAAAATCTTCATAGGAAGAAGGTCTTGGTATTAATGGCCTGTTAGTCAGTGGGAGGACTACCCTTAGTTCACTTGACTCACATCATTTTAGGCAGCACAGTCCTTCTGGTGGCTGGAAGAAAAAAAACCAACCCAACTCCTGCTACAGTTGATCTTGTAGAACTGAGTTAATTGGGCTACTGCCTTTTGACTTCTGTGTTTTCATAGGTGTTGTTCCAGTATCAGGCAGTGAGACTGAGGATGATGACAATATGGATATTCCCCTGGACCTTTCTTCTTCAGCAGGCTCAGGCAAGCGGAGAAGACGGGGTAATCTGCCCAAAGAATCTGTACAAATTCTTCGGGACTGGCTCTATGAACATCGGTTCAATGCTTATCCTTCAGAACAAGAAAAAGCTTTACTATCCCAGCAAACACACCTATCCACACTACAGGTAAAAAAAAACAACAAAATTTCACTAAGTTAAATTTATTGAAATAGTTTCCCCCCCACACACAAAAGGGTTCCTATGTGATGCTTTATGTCTATATACTCCTTTTCACTTCTTGACCCCTACTCTTTAAAATTAGAGAATTTTTATACTGTTGAAAGGTAATCTGATTATTTGGACTTATCATGTAACAATTTCTTTAATGATATATCATAAGAGAACACTACTATATACAGCAAATATGACAAAGAGGTTAGACCTTCCTCTATTGCCCAGGAAACTGGTTTGATATTTAAACAGGGACAGATTTCAGTGAGGTAATTCATGTTGTGTCTGTTGACACAGTCATTTGAACAGGGAAAAATCAGTAACTGTGGGAGGAGTGGCTCTTTTCATAGAGGAAAGACTTGCCTGTTGTTTATTAACCTAAATGTAGGAACAATAGGTAATAGGTTAATATACAGGAGAGTTAAAAGGTAAACTCGTTTCTATTAAAAAACCATTTTCAGACCCCCAGCAACTTTTGTTTCTTCTTTGGGTTTTTGTTTGTTTTTTCACTCGGGAAGAATCACTCTTGGCTTAGGTCTGCTCACTTAAAACAGTTTTTAAATCTAAATGGACCATTTCATACCTTCCAAAAGAAAAGTAAAAAACATTAAAAGGTGGTGTTACATTTCCCAGGTCTGCAACTGGTTCATCAATGCACGCCGCAGGCTCCTCCCTGACATGCTGAGAAAAGATGGCAAGGATCCCAATCACTACACTATTTCCCGTCGAGGGGCCAAGATTTCTGAAGCTAACTCTGTGGAGTCTGCCATGGGCATCAAAAACTTCATTCCAGCTTTAGATGAGAGCTCATTTCATGCCTGTACCACTGGACCAAACCAGACCTCAGGAAGACCGCTATCTCCTAAGCCCCCATCCCCAGGATCGATTTTGGCCAGGCCCTCAGTGATTTGCCATACCACAGTGACTGCGTTAAAAGATGCCCCTTTCCATCTGTGCCCGTCAGTTAGTGTCGGACAGAACACAGATATGCAGCAGATACCAGCCAACGGTTTCACAGACACCTCTCTCCTGTGCTCAGAGGACACGGGTAAATCTGGACCAAGTGCAAATACCCAGAGTGGGCTTTTCAACACTCCCCCCCCAACCCCACCAGACCTCAACCAAGATTTTAGTGGATTTCAGCTCCTAGTGGATGTTGCCCTCAAAAGGGCCGCTGAGATGGAGCTTCAGGCAAAACTGATGGCCTAACCCTTTTTAGGAGCAGCAGAATTCTCGGAAAATGTTTGTTATGGCTGCCTGGGTGATGACAAAAGACTAATGACTGCATTATTTTATATATGTTTTTTATTAATATTTGCACAAAGGATTGCTGAAATGAAGCTTCCTGTTACTGAGATGTCTTCGATGGAATACAGTCATTCCAAGAACTGTCAACTTAAAAGCTACTGTAGAAACAAAGGGTTTTCTTTTTTAAATGTTTCTTGGTAGGTTATTCATAATGTGAGATGTTTCCCAAGATCATGTGATTTTTTTTTCTTATTCCCACCTTCTCCCTTATTTTTGTTGGTATTTCTTTCAGACTGTGCAATACTTAGTAAAGCTATAGTCTTCTTCTCATTCCCATGTGGAGCAGGATGCTGACATACTGTCTACTAAAGAAATTTTCAATTTTTTTAAGCAAGTATGAACCTAGTTGATTGGTGTTGCCTTTTTCATGATGTAATAAAATATTTTCTTTAAAAGTGATGCACTGCAGAGTATTTTATTGAGGAGGTACTTCATAACAATAAGTAGAAACTTGGATATCATTGAAAGATAGAGTATCCCATGTGAACCAGGAATAGGGAAATGTAGAAATATCATTTTTCACTCTTTGAAGGACCTGGGACCACACCAGGGTACATGTAAACCACTTAGGGATGAGTCTTAAAACTTTTTTCTGCTGAAAATTAATCATTTCGTCAACCTTTAGCATCCTAATTTTCTACCATTAATACTCTGCCATTCGAATAATAGTCTAGTGCTCAGCCATTAACACTTTTAAACATTTCAAATTGTGCTGGGAACCATTAAAAAACAAAAGCACTCTGTATTATGTGGTTGTGACTTAGGCTGTGAGTTTGCAAGCTAACTTCTCCCACTGCCTTCTCTGCCAGCCTCTTATGATTTAAAATATACTATACTTGTTGATTAGTGCATTTCAGTACAATGTTTGCAGAGAGAATGCGGTACAAAACTAGAACTCAGAGATAAATTAAAATATCTTACAACTGTTTCTTAAGGCAATAAAAGAAACAGTTCTAGCTAAATTAGGACTATTAATATCCTATAATCCTGTCATCCATCATCAAAGGTTAAGATTACTGTGCATTGTTACATTGCCACCAGCTTTGTGATAAGAAACTTAGGACAGCTAAAGGGAATCTACTGGCATTTTCACTTAACATACTTCATCATCACTGAAAACCCATTCTTTGCAGTTATAACATGGGGCTGTTTGGTCATAGAAGTACCTAACTATATCCCTCCCATCTCTAGCATGAGTTTTTAACCTAGGATAAATGGGCGGATTTCAGGAGGTCTGTATACTTGGATCGGGGCAGGGAATTACATCTTTATTTTCTCTAACCTCTAACTAAAATTTATCATTTCCATAGATTAGGAATGTTGGCAACCAAACATTCTGACAAATCGATCCATAGATCACCAGAGCACCAAAGCAGGAGATCGTGATAATTTAAAAAATGTTAGGAAGCCCTGAGTTATAACCTGCTCTGGAGCTCTTCCTGAACTGTTAGATTCCAGGAGGAATTTGGCCAAAGAGAAGATAGCTGAGTCTGATACAGTTTCTCCTTTCTTTGGATTACTGATCAATTGTCATGTTGCAAAGTAATGTGGATTCTTTTGAAAGATTGAAAAAAGAATTTAGAATGTATAAGAATGTAATCAACTCTCAGGATTATAACTTCTTGATACTCTAGCTAGCATTTGAGGACATTTATCTCCTTTGATCTTCACAACAGCCTCTGGGTTAGGCTGGGCAAGTGTTTTCTCCATTTTGCAGTTGAACAAATGAGCCCCAAGGAATGACTTGCCCAAGTTTCCCCCTCTAGGCAAGTGAGCTAGGACTAGATGCTTGATTTTTTTTTTTTTAAGAATCCTAATCCAGTGCTTTCTTTGTACTATTATCACAGGTCCCTCTGCTTATTGGATTATTATTTTGTTGCTATGCAGATTATCAGAAGTCAGTTTTTCATTCCCAGTTTGATATTCTCTCACCTAGGTGGCCCATGTAAACTAATTTAAATATTAACTTGAAGTAAAATGTAATTCCTTTACTAAAGGCCTGTACTCTCACTTTAGCTTGCCTTGTGACCTTGTGTTCTCCAAGCCTGTGCCAATATAGTATGAGATCTGTCAGGTCCAATCTATAGAAATAAAGAGGTGTCAGCCATCATCCAATCTAGTCTTAGATCTATAAATTCAGAATGACTGGCCACCAACTAATGAATGCTTGGGGTTATAACACTTCATGAACCCTCCACAGTGTGGAGGGGTTGAGATCTGTAGATGAAATGACAGATCTTTAAAGTATTGAAATATAAAATGTAATTGGCAAGGTAATATGAAAAGAAAAAAAAATTATTGAAAGCTCACAACAGTCTAAAAGAGCCCTAGATGTGAAATTAGAAGACCTGGGTTTGAATCCTGCCTCTGTAATTTGGGCAAATCATTTCATCCTGTGGGCCTCAGTTTCTTCAACTGTAAAATGATGGGATCGAATTAGGTGACCTCTAAGATCTCTTTCAGCTCAGAGTTTATATTCCTATGATCTAGACAATACAAATAACTTTTTAAAATGAAATTAATCACTTTTTTTCCATACCGCAAATATTACCATCCCCACCCTCTACTTTACAAACAGCTCTTGCGTTTTAGGTATTAGATAAGTTTTAGTATTATTGAAAAGGTCATTTAATTTGTTGATTTAAAGCAGTTTGTAATGTCATCTAGGTAAACTTGATTACTGTTTGAAGTTTCTGGTCTAAAATCTTAAAAGTTTTACTTAAAGTAACTGACTCTGGATCAGTTTGAAGCCAAGGCACTAATGAGTAAGCCCTAAAGGATCTTAGGGAATTGGTAATTACTCATTTCTGTCAGAACAAAGTTTAATTTACCTCTGGAAACTAGCCAAGGAGTAAAAAACAACGTTCAGAAACTGGAGTTTGAGGAACAGTAAGGACATTTTTGATGGTGGGTAACTGTTGGCTGTTAAGCTAATTAACAAGAGGATGTGGCAAGCTTTGACCTAAAGTGACCTAAAATTGAAATAGCCAATAGATTGCCTTTTGGACTAAGCTTAGGATGCCAGGTCTAAAAGCTAAAGATGCAACAACTGCTATCTGGCTGAAAGGGAAACAGTGATTTGTGATAGCTGTAATAGGGCCCATGAGGGAAATTTAGAATAGATGAGTATAAAATAGATAAACATTGGTTTGAGCAAATTTCAACAAGATGGCAGTTTAAAAAAATTTTTTATTTTTAGCATTCGTTTAAAATTTTGAGTTCAAAATTCTATTCTTCCCACTCCTGTCCCCACCCATTAAGAAGGCAAACACTATGATATCAATTATATAGGTGCAATCATGCAAAACATTTACCTATTAGCTATTATTTTTTTTAAAAGCTAGAAAAATAAAGTGAGAAAATTATGCTTCAATTTGCACTCGAGTTCATCAGTTCTATGGAGGTAGATAGCATTTCTTCATCACTAGTCCTTTGGAATTGTCTTGGATCACTGATTCATTAAAGCAGCCCAGTCTTTTGTAGTTAATTATGATTACAGCATTGCTGTTACTCTACACCATGGCTTCTCACTTCACTTTGCTTCAGTTCATATTGGCCTTACCACGTTTTTCTGAAACCATCTCCCTAGTCATTCCAGCAGCAGCACAGTAGTATTCCATCATAATCATATACCACAACTTGTTCAGCCATTCAAAGCATTTAGAAATAGCACTTTTGAAGGAATGACTGCTTAAATGTTTACTGGCACTAAGTAGAAGGGACAACCTCTAAAAAGGTAGTTGGATGGCCTCCAAGTTGGGGTGAGGCTTGCTCAGATCTTGTAAGAAGCCTAAGGAGGATTTTTAACAATAGCATCAAAGTGAGACTAAGAGGTAGCCTTTGCTCTTACCTTACTTAGTAAAGGTCTCCAGAAGACAAATTGGTATTCTCCAACTAGATCAAGATTGTTTTCATGTTTTCCTTTCTTAAAAAGCTTGCTTTCCCAGATCAGAAGGATCCAAATCTTTGAAACCTCTGATAACATTCATATTTTGGCACTCTTTCAGATACTAATTGTAAAATTTCTTAGCAGTTAAATGTCAGTGTATCACCTTTACATTGTCATCCAGTTACCAAGCAGAAATAGTTCATACACATTATACAGATACGGTTTTATGTAATTTTTTTAGTTCTCTTGTTAGCTTGATCCATTAAGCAGGAATTTTGTTGCCCATTTCTAATATTACCTTTGAAAATGGATTTAAATGATTCAGCGCAAAACTAACACGTTATTACATTGGCCATCTTCCTCCCCGCCCCCCCCCCCTGCAGATGGTAGTAAATCTGCACCATCTGGAATAGCACTTCAAAAAATTCTCTGTTCAACATTCTTAGTTTTATGTCATTATCTGGTTTCACTTGTTTCAGTTGATCTCTTCATGTAAATCTAGTATTTAAATGAACATGATGAGAAGTTACAGTGCTACATTTTCACAACTTCTACAATAATAGTAGGACAGAATATTAGCGCTAGAAGGTCCCTCGTAGGGACCTCGTACAGCTCTGTTGCCCAAGAAATACAGTGCCGGATGCCACAGAACTAGTAAGTGGGTTAGACCCAGGCCTAGAAAGCAACCCCTCTAAATCCAGTATCCCTGGACCACATTGCCCCCCAGCTTTCTAAGTACTAGGATTTCTTCCAGGCCACAAAACCATCATCTCCACACTCCATTTCAGTTTGGCAAGGGCTCTTTCTATAGGAGGCTTTCAGGATCTGATATACAGTATGCTAGTTTCCTAAATTTTGAGTGACCGGAATTTAGTGACTGAAATAATCTTGGAATCAACCAATACCAAGAAATCAGTTATGGTTTTATGCAGTCAGCATTCGCCTAATACTTACACCACTTTCAATGCGTTTCATTTCCCTTATTAACTCATAGTATTCTGACCCTGGGACCTTGTGCTTTTGATTTGGTCTTCCTCCTTTACATCTTGAAACTGGGCTACTTTTAGAATATTATTGTCCTTCAAGCTAGAGTTTTTTTAGTGTTTTAACTCTTCCCTTTCTCCCCACCCCCATATCAACTGATTTAATTTACTTATCTGTTAACTAGTCCTCAGAGGTATTTCAACCAGGCTGATGGGAATCAAGAATGGAATTAACCAAATAGAATAGAAAATTTAGTTATCTTACACTGGCTTTGGTGTCTGGACTGGTTTTCTGACTTATATCCTAACTCCATTAAAAGCAGCAGATTAAAAAAAAGGTCAAAGCATTCTAACACTCTTCTTCCTCAAACCATTTCTGTTCTTAAAGGAGTCATTATCATCTGCCCCGACCAAAGATAATTAATTGCTTGGGTCATAGTTTTTTTGCTTTTGGGCCTTTGATAAGGCCTAAAACAAATAGGACGCAAGGATCAGTCCAAACGAAGGAAGCCAGCATTTTCCCTGCTGTGAAACAGGACCAGAAGAACTAGCTGGCTTTAGTTTCATAAAAGGGCTGCTGCCTTCAAATTTAACTAAAAGATTAACCTTATCAGGTGGGATGTATTGCTATTATAGCAGGCAGGTGCTGCTCTGTGTTTCACCGTCTCTCTGTTAATTTGAAGTCTGTTGAGGTACCTTTGATCAGAGCTCCTCAGCCTTTCTCTAAGGCCTTGCCTGTGTCCATAGAGGCTGGCTCAGGGAAACATCAAAAGAACTGTAAGCCAGACTCTAATCTCTGTTTCTTCCTGTTTCTCTGTCTGCTCCACTAGGTTCATGGAACAGGCTTTTCCCTTGAAGGCTTGTCCACCCTTTACTCAAGGCCATAAGCTTTAAGAATAATTGATTATACTGGCAGTATCAAAATATCCACGCTTTTGAAGGATTACTTTCTTTTGTAATTCAAAATCCTTGCAAAATGGGCATCATGACTGACAAAGGAGTTAGGGAGATAGGAAAATTCCTACCTAAAGGCCTGTCCTAGAAGTAACTGTAGAGCAAACCCATTGCTTTTTGAAAGTCCCTTTAAATCATTTAAGCTCTTAAGGGATCTTTTAGTGATCCATATAACTTGACATTTATATGGAGATACATTCTCATTTGAACCTGTGAGAACCAGGTCGCAGGTTACTGTACACCGTACTGTGGATACGGGTCATACTCTTATGAATAGTATCCATTTTACAGATAAGGAAATGAGGTTTAGAGTGACCAGCCCAGGATAAAACATAGCTAACATGTATAAGAAGCAGAATTTGAACCTAGGTCTCCTTAATCCAAAGTGACAGCATTCCATGTACAGTACTGGAATCTATCTGGCAGGCATCTAGGGGGTGAATCAAACAGAGCACTGGGCCTGGAATCAGGAGGCCCTGAGTTCAAATGTGAACTCGGATGTTAGCCGTGTGACCTTGGACAAGTCACTTAAATCTGTTTGCTTCAGTTTCGTTAATTGTAAAATCAGGATAATAATAGCAACTACCTCTTAGGATTGTTGTGAGAATAAAATGGAATATTTACAAATTGCTTAGCATGTGGTAGGAGCTATATAAATTGTAGTTATCATTACTACTATTGCCTCAGAACTGCTTTCCCTATTATGCTCATGGATGCTGTACCTGGGAAAGTTCATCCAGACTAGTTGAAACAATCACTGATTAATCACCTACCACTTGCAAGATATCATGCTAGAGGCTAGAAGTAGAAAGATGAAAATGTTAACAATTCTGCCCTCAAGGGGTTTAGACTCTGGTGTGGCCCTAAGACTACTCAAATAACTATTATGCAAGTTAAAATATGCTAACAGCCAAACAGAATGGCATGAGGAAGGAAGATCACTTTTGAAAAGGCATGGCTGGAGGAGAGGTTGTAGTCAGGTGAAGAGGTGTCACTTGAGCTGGGCTTTTTAAGGAAGGGAAGGATTTGAATAGGTGAAGATTTGGAGGAAATACATTCTGGTTTTTTTGGTTTGTTTTTTTTTTTGCGGGGGAGGGGGGGGGAGGTAGGACAATTGGGGTTAAGTGAGTTGCCCAAGGTCACACTGCTAGTTTTGGTGCTAAGTGTCTGAGGTCGGATTTGAACTGAGATAGTCCCGACTCCAGGGCCGATGCTCTATTCACTGCACCACCTAGCCACCCCAAGAAAATATATTCTGGGCATGGTAGATGGGTAGGTTACGTAGAGAAAGGACTGCCGGAGACAAGATTGGGGGACTGTGAGCTGTCCAGCTTGCCGGGAACATAGAGTGTGCAGAAGGTAGAATGAAATAAGGCAGGAAAAGTCAGTTGGAGCCACATTGGGGAGCGCCTTGAATGTCAGTCTACGGTGTTTATATTTTATTTGATAGGTTTTTGAATGGAGGTATGACATGAATAGACTCGCGTGAGAAAGATTATTCTGGCAAAAGGGGGAAGGATGGGATGGAGAAGGTAGAGGCAAGGAAACTAGCTAGGGACATCCAACCAATATTCACCACCAAAGGGAGACTCTTGCCCAAATGCATGTCCAGAGAGTCCAGATACCTTGGGAATCGGTGCAGAACGAGTGCATAACAACATTAAGTAACCTGCTCAACTGGTTAAAAGGTAGTCACATCTAATAGCTAACTCAAGATGTTTTATCTGATAGATTCCAAGTCCTAGTTCAAAACAAACTTTAAAAAAGTAACTGCTACTTTTTAATTTTATGAGAATTTTGGTTGGAGTAGAAATTGAAGTTAGGATTATGTATCAGTCAGTCTATATGTATTTGAGAGACATTTCTCCTACTCACCCATTTTCTCCTGCTGGAGCTCACCCTTAACTCTTCTCTCTGACTCTCACACATAACCCAGGGTTGGGGCTATGGCCTCATTTTCTTCCCTTGGCTTATTTTTCAGATGAAGAGGCCAGTACTGCTGTTTCCCAAATCTCTCTACTGCTTTTGGGGGGTGAGTGAGGGGTCTTCTTTAGTAATCATTTTGCTATCACTGCCATTTTCCTGGCCTTTGATGCTCAGATGAGGCCCTCACTCTGGAAAGTTTAGTTACAACTGTAAAATCATGGCTTAAAGATCAGCTAAGGCAATCAGCTTATTTTATAGATGAAGAAACTGACATCAGAGACTGGATCTTACTGTCCTCCCCTCCCCAATTTCATAGTTAGTGGCCCAGCTAGTAAGAATGTCCACAATCTGTAGCGCTATGGAATTAGATTAAAATGTAATTAGGAAACATTTAACAAAATTATAAAAATGCAATAAAACATAGATAATATGTGGTTTCCTAAATCCTATATGGCTGAAATTATGTGTAATTTAGTGGCTTCATTTCAATTTGAGTTTGACATCACTGTCATTCTTTCTTTCTTTCTTTCTTTCTTTCTTTCTTTCTTTCCTTCTTTCTTTTTTGCTTTTTTGGAGGGGGGAAGGCAGGGCAATTGGGATTAAGTGACTTGCCCAAGGTGACATGGCTAGTAAGTGTTAAGTGTCTGAGGCCGAATTTGAACTCAGGTCCTCCTGACTCCAGGGCTGGTGCTCTACTTACTGTACCACCTAGCCGCCCTACAGCATATTTATTTCCAACAATTCACCTAGGTTCAATAAGGTCAACTTTGACAAGGTGGGGGGCAGGCCTGACACAGAAAAATGGGGGTTGGGGGAGGGTGGGCAATGATGAGTATTTAAGAAAAAAACCCTAGTTCAGGGGATCTTAATCTGGGGTCCATGAACTTTTAAAAACATATATTAATTGATTACTGTATTTCAATATAATTAGTTTTCTTTGTAATCCTATGTATTGTACTTTACACATTTTAAAACATTATTCAGAGAAGAAGTCCATAGATTTCACCAGAGGAAAGAAAAGGTCCTTGACACAACCAAGGTTAAGAACCCTTGCCCTAATTGATTATGTTCTAACCATGCATTAAGGAAGCAGAATAGTAATCTCTAGCCTCTTCTCCCGCCACCATTGTCCAAAGGGGACTTTATTTCCTGCCAGGAGGAGAAGCAGGAGGTCAGAGACATAAGCTTTGCCACTCTGCTCTCCTCAGAGAGAGAGAGAGGGCAAGGTGTGGGACTAAATTATATCTATCTGCTCTATTAAATATTGTTAGTCTAGGAGAGGTAGTTTTCAGGTTCAAGTTAACTTCTGATTACTGAGATTTTTTTATTGGGAGAAGCAGGACCCTAAGGTTGATATCCAAAGCTTAACTCCTTTCCCACAAATAAGTCCACAATGAACACATTTAGGAAGAAGCAAAGAAGCCCATTTATCCAAGTCAATAGCAAAACAGAAATCATAGAAGGTATACATAGGAGAATATATATACCAGACAATAAAGAGTGAAGGAGCTCTCTCATGGGGAGTGAAGTAACAGCTCAACCAAGAGAGAATCCCAGATCTCACCAAAGGGGAAACTCCCCAAAGTCTCTATAGTAAACTGGGTCTATGGACACGATGGAGACGGCCAGCTCCTCTCACATCAGCTTCTTCCCAGAATTTTTTTCCTTCAGCAACCAGAAGTAGGGTTGGTGTCATCTATATTCTTTCTTGAAGCTGGAAACCAGAAGCACCCAAAGCCTGAAGAAACTGAAGAGACTTACAGAGACTGAAGTTCTTGACTGCCTTGCTCCTCGGACACTGATCTTCACCCGTGAGAGTCCCAAACCCAATGAACTTGGGGAGATATATACATACACACACACTTGTGTATATGGGTATAACACATACATGTACATACACACATGCATATGTGTTTCCTGTATTACACAACATACTTTTTACATATAACAACTTGTGTGTATGCATGTATATGTACATGTGTTTATATGTCTATGTGCTTATAATAGAACGATAATAACAACACAAATAATAGCCGATATACTTTTATACAGTGTTTTAAGTTTGTGAAGCTTGTTTATATGCCTGATCTCTTTTGGTCATTTGATTAACAATAATTAGTATCATTTAAATAGGCTTTGCTCTTTACAAAACACTTTACCTATAATGCTTCATTTGATCCTCTCAGTAACCCCGTGAAGTAAATAATGCAAATATTATTCTCTGTGTTTCATAGGTGAAAGCTTAAGTGATTTCCTCAAGAAAACTGCAGAATCAGGACTCCAGTTCAAGTCTCCTGATTCCAAGTCTAGAGCAGAGAAAAAAGAGCATCAAAATCTAGGAAATGGGAAGCTTGAGTCTAGAGCTGGTGCCATCTCTAATTTGCTTAATTAACCTAGGACAAATTTCTGAACCTTTCCAGGTTGTATTTTCATCTATAAAATAAGGATTTAGACATTTATTTGGGTAGGTCCCAACAACATATGATTTTGTGACATACTTAATGGCCTTCAGAACTACACCAAAGGATGATACCATGTTTATTATAAATACATATAAAATGATTTGTCTTTTCTTTCTTTTTAAGGGAGTCAAAACAACACTTAAGAAAATAAAGATAGGAAGAGGAACTAAACCAGACTAAGTTCATAGGGAAGAAATCAGTGCTGGAGGTGAATTTTGAAAGTATATATAGAGACTGATTTGAAAGATCTTCACCATTTGAAAAGGGCAAGAGTTTGAAGATTGGGGGGAAAAGTCATAGATGTATTAACAAAAAAAAGAAGTCATTGCCCTCCCTCTCAAACTCCCTTATATTTAACTTCTTTGTGTTGACTACTTTATACCTATTAAAATTATATTTATTTTTATCTATTGCTGCTTTTCTTGTATCCCCCAAAAGAATATAAGTTCCTGGTGAGTAGAGAGTGTTCATTTTTTGTCTTGTTTATTCTCAGTACCTGGCATAGCATCTGGAACAAAGGATCCTGTTGCATATTGATTGATTGATTGAATTACTGACTCAAAAATCAACTTTCACCTTAGTATAAAAATACTTTTTATTATTTTTTTTAAAAAGTGTTATTAATGCTTTTTTTGTATCACAGCCTTAGATATAACCTTCCTTTTTTTTTTTTTAACTCCCACATTCTTCAGATGATGCTATGTGACCATGAGTCATGGAACACCATAATGTACAATGAATCAAAAGTACAGGTGTCTCAAAGGGTACTGGAGAGGCACATGGTAGATATAAAATGACATATTACCAACAATGACTCGTACAGAAGAAGTAGTATAAAAAAATCTTATCAAAGAAGTGTCTGACCTGAAAAGGGGGTGGACCAGTACTGTAGCAGGTATTCAGGATGTGACAGAGAAGTTCCTCAGACTCATAAAACATGATGGTGACTATACATATAGGGTAAATTGCCAGGAGCAGAAATGATGGTAGATGTCATTGTGAAGGATTACAAAGTCTAAAGCAAAATACTGAAAATTTTAGAAGCACAGGTGGTATTTTTATCACCACCTACAGTAAAGAACTTGTTAGGAAGATGGTATCTACGTTAAAGATTTGGATTTGTGAGCCACAGTTTAAGATATGGGAATGTTGCACTCATGGCCAGGGATAGACATACCAATACAATACTTGAAACATAGTAGTTACTTGATAAATATTTGTTAATCGATTGGTAAGGCTGTTTTTACCTGAAGCTTTGTAAATCTAACAAAAAGAGCTTTGAAGAGCCTAATAGAAAACTGCCTACGTATATCCATCCATCTGGAGACCATAGTAAGAAGAAAAATAGCATTAAAGATGCTCCTAAACTCAAAGGAGTGTTATACTTGGGTTCTGAAAATTCAGCTTCAAAAGCAAGGGAGGTGCGGTTGGGTAGTAGTTAATCTGAAAAAGATTTGGGCATTTTAGTGAACATCAAGCTGAATTTGAGTCAACAGTTTGGCATGGCAGCCAAAAAAGCTAATATAAGGTCTACTCTCCAGGACTAGGTATGAGATAGTCCCACTAGATTTTGCCCTTGTCTGTTCTACATATCACCTTCAAGAAGGACTTTGATAAACTGGAATGGACTCTAAGCAAGCAAGATTGTGAAAGGCCTTGAGATTATCATGTAAAAACAGTGGAAGGATCCAGAAGAGTTTAGCTTAAGGAAAAAACAAGCACTTATCGGGGACAGGATAGGTATTGCCAAGCATTTGAAGGGTTGTCATGCAGAAGGATTGGAGTTGTTCTTGGCTCCATAAGACTCAGGAGTGATGGGTAGGAGTTGCAAAGGCGCCAATTTAGACACGATGTCAAGGAAACCTTCCTAACAATTATAGCTGTCCAAAAGCAGAACGAGACATCTCTAAAATAATGGGTGCCCCCTTCAAGCCAAAGCTCGATGTCCACTGGTTGGGCATGTCATTGAAGGCATTCTATTTTAGATTTGGGTTGAGTTCGATGGTCTCTGGAGTCTTCTCTAAACTCTGAGATTGTGTCATTCTGCAGCCCCAAGTAAGACCTCTAACACACTAGATTCAGTATTGAGAATTTATAGAAAACGTGGACAAGAAGTGAACAGGGTGAAAAGATGCAAATGGGTAGACAATCTGTAGGGAGGGAGTACCCATGTCTGGGAGATCATGCTGCCAATAGAATTACTGAAAAATGAAGATTACCAACCCCCCCCCCAAGTTATTGTGAGAACCAAATTAGATAATATTTGCAAGGCACTTTGTGAAACACTGTACACACACATGTGTTTACATATACATACATTTGTGCGTATAAATGCTAGCTGTTACTACTTTTTTTTTTTGCAAAAATATAGACACTGAATTGAATGAAAGCCACTGAGAAAGCTGGAATGAAACTATCCTTCAAGTTAACTGTTTTTTTCCCTGAAGGTAAGTTGAACAGAACTTAGACATATTCTTATACATTGGAGGCTCACAGGAATCTGACTGGAGCACAAAAACCTACTGTCAGCAGGCAAGATTGGTTCTAGCAGCTACATTTTTTCAGTAGTTTTTCTTTGTGACCTCATTTGAGGTTTTCTTGGCAAAGATACAGGAGTGATTTGCCATTTCCTTCTCCAGCTCATTTTACAGATGAGGAAATTGAGGCAAATGGGGTGAAATGACTTTACCCAGGGTCACACAGTTAGTGTTTGAGGCCATTAAACTCAGTCTTTCTGACTCCAGGCCAGCACTCTATCCACTGGGTCACCTGAAAAGCAAATATTTTAAAACTGATGTTTAGAGACATGAGGATAGTGGCCCACTTGATCTGATTTTTAGTTGACCAATTCCAGAAAAAGATGGGTTATCTCTGTACTAGGTGATTTTTTGAGTTCCTTTCTGAGGCAATGAATTCTCCATAAGAAATAAAAATGAATTTTGTCTTACTCCAAAGGAGAATGAAAGAAAAGAAAAATCCTTTCTGTGTCCTTTTTTTTAATTGCTGGAGAAAATTTTTACTATTAAAAAGCATTTTAATGAGAAATAAAGAATTCAAGGAACATGGCAAGAGGAACTCACAATAGAATAACTGAAGGTGATTTTTTTAAGAAATCACTTTTCAACAGAGAATCCTTCTCCTCCTCCCCCTCCTCCTCCTCCTCCTCTTCCTCTTTCTTCTCTTCTTCCTCTTCCTCCTCCTCCTCCTCCTTCTCTCTCTCTCTGACAATCAGGGTTAAGTGACTTGCCCAGGGTCACATAGGTGGTGAGTGTCTGAAATAGGATGTGAACTCAGATCCAATTACTCTACCCACTGAGCCACCTAATTGCCCCATCATTTCTCTTAAGGTTGGTCATAATCTAATAAACACAGCCTTGACATTTTGGTAGATATAAGTGGTAAACATGGACTAGGACAAACAGAGATTTCTTTTTGTCTGATTTTAGTCCTTTCAAATAGTGGCTTGAATTTGTCAGGAGGTGAGGAAGGCATATAGCAAGATTGTTCTGCCATAAATGTGGGTTAGATAACTAGAAAATCTCTCCAGGCTCTCCTATTGTGGGGCCTGACATGGGGCTACAGTTAGTAGGAAGATTTGTAAAAAAATTTCAATGAAAATCACACAGCTAATGGACTTCCTCTATAACAGGGAAAGATGCCAGAACATTTCTTCACTTTAGGATTCCTAGACTGTCTCAACTCTTTACTTCTATTCCAAATGACAGTAGTATTTTAGTTTCATACTGGGAATTTGCAGTACCATGGAATGAGAATGCTTCATACGTTTGTGTTTAAACTAAAAGATTTTTTAAATTGTCCCTTCCTATGGACTACAAGGGGAGGCAATGACAAAAATGCTAGCATGAGTCAAGTCCTATCAGTAACAACAACAAGACACAAATTCAAACTCCGTAGATTCTGGACATGGCCACTGCGGGAATTTGCTTAATGTTTAAATATGCATATTTGTGCTTGTTTTCTTTTTCCCTTTTTTCGTTCAATGAAAAATTAAATTAAAATTTTCAAAATGACCTCACCTATTTCTGGGTTTCTGCTTTGCTTTGGCCAGTTAGTCCCTGAGTGTGGCTGGGCACTGAAACAATTCCTGCTCAACCTTTCATTACTCATCAGACATTCCCAAATATTTATTGACTGAGGGCTAAGGATGTAATCTAGACCAATGGGAGTGTGATCTTAAGATTAGACATAGCTTTTACCCTCAGTGAATTTATTAGATCATGGGAGAGAACAGGAAATATGGCACTGTATCAACAAAAATAGAGTTAATTCTCAGTTACCCATTTGGGTACTCAACTAACCTCATTCTAACACCCTTCCTGGATGAATCCCAGGGCATCTTCTTTGCCATTGTGTACCCTCCAGTGGATAAAGCACTGGACCTGGAGTCAGGAAGATTTGAGTTCAAATCCACTTTCAGACACATATTGGCTGTGAGACCCTAGGCAAGTCACCCAACCTATGTTTACCTCAGTTTTCTCATCTGTAAAATGGGGATAATAATAGCACCCATTTCATAGGGTTATTGCGAGGATCAGATGAGATAACATACAATGTCTGGCACATAGTAGGTGCTATATAAATGTTCATTCTCTTCTCTTCCCCAATCAGAAAGACCAAGAAGAAAGCTTCAAGTAAACTGAGGGAATGAACCATACTTTAGGTAGGCTGGCTTACTTTGCTAGGGGATAGGTCTTCTGAGTACTAGGTTCTACTGGGTTACAAGCTAATCCTCCTTTTATACTGCTAGTTTGGTTTTTGCTGATTCCCCCCTCCAGTGTGGTCATTCCTTCCCCTACCCCCTGAATGAAGGAACATTAAAAAGCATAATTAATTGCCTCTTGTGTGCCTGGCACTGTGCTAAATACTGGGGGATGTAAAGAAAGGTACAAGACTGGTGCTCACTTTCCAACAGGAGAAAGAATATGCAAACAGCTAAGGCCAAAGAAGATATGTGCAGGACATATTGGAGGTAATCAGCGGAAGGGAGAGAGATCAGGAAAGGCTTTGTAGAAGGTGGGACTTTAGCTGGGACTTGAAGGAAGCCAGGAGGCAGAGAGGAAGAGGGAGAGAATTCCAGGCATAGGGAACAGCCAATGAAAATGCAGAGTCCAGATAGCATCTTGTTCAGAGAAGATCAAGAAGGTCAGTGTCACTGGGTGGTAGAGAATAAGGTGGGAAAAAAAAAAACTGGAAAGATAGGGAGGATTTTATATTTGATCCTAGAGGTGATGGGAAACCACTGGAGTTTATTTTAAAAGGCGGTTACATGGTCAAACCTACACTTTAGGAAGATCATTTAGACAACTGAGTGGGAGCTAGGCTATAGTGAGTAGAGACAAAGGCAGAAGACCAACAAGTAGGTTATGCATGAGTCCAAGAATGGGGTGATAAGGACCTGGACCAGGGTAGTAACAGTGTCACCAGATAGAAGGAGGCTAGGAGATATTAAGGAAGTAGAAATCATAGGACTTAATAACTGATTTGATCTTAGAAATGAGAGTATGGAATCCATGATAACTAAGAGGGTGTAACTGAGTAACTAAGAGGATAGTGGTACCCTCCCCAGTAATAGGGAAGTTAGAAAGAAGGGAGGATTTTGAAGGAAAGTTAGTGAGTTCAGTTTTGGACATGATGACTTTATCTATGATGTCTATGAATCATCCAGTTCAAGATGTCCAATAGGCAAATTGGAGGTACAGGTATGGAGGTCAGGAGAGGGGTTAAAGCTGAAAGATAGATTTGAGAATTGTCAAATAAGAGCATAAGAGATGATACTTGAATATATTGAAACTTATGAGATCACAAAGTAAAATAGTATTAAGGAAGAAGAGAAGAGAGCTTAGGACAGAGGCCAGTTTTGAGGAAGAAGAGAAGAGAGCCTAGGACAGAGGCCTGCCCTCAAGGACCTTACATTCTAACTAATCCTACTAACTTCTGTCTCTTGGAGGAAGGAGATATGGTTTCGTGTTGTGCTCTCCTAATCCAGGATCCAAGAGTGAGTCCTTCAATAGATCAGAAGGAGCCTATAAACTACTTGACTTCACTCCCCTCTTACCTATTCCTCTCAGCAGTGAACAATCCTCAGAAATAATAATAGTGGCTTACATTTATATAACATCTGAAATTTGCAGAACATTTTACAAATATTACTTCATTTGATCCTCACCACAACCTAGAGAGGTAGAGAAGGATTATTATTCTCATTTTCACAGATGAGGAAACAGGCTCACAGAGTTTAAGGGACTTGCTCACGGTCACACAGCTAGTTGAACCCCGGCTCTTCTGCATACAGTTCCAATGCTCTTTCCATTATGTCTTTCATCCATCATTCTTTGCTTAGTCAGTCAGTGAGCATTTAGTAAGTGCCTACTGTGTGCCATGCACTCTGCTAAGCTCTGAGGATACAAAGAAAGCAAGAGACAATAGTAAAGGCTACACCTCCTGAGGCTTTGGATCCAGTGTTTTCATTACCCTGTTTTCCCAGTGCTGTCCCAGTTTCTTTCCTTTCCCCCATCTAATATTGGGCTCCCTGGAGGTTCGCCACTGCCAAGGTCTCCCTTACTGCTGGCCCAGCTGGCTGCCTTAACAGCTTGCAGCAGACTTTGCTCAGCTAGGACGTGGCTGCCCTCTGCTGGTGTCTGCCACATTAACCCTTCACCTCTGGTGCCCTCCAGCCAGACCTTGACGTGCCCAGAGGTGACTGAATCAGCACAGAGGTGTGACCCTGGCACCTTCCACTGGCAGAATCTATTTGTAACTGCTAAGACTGAGAAGAAACTTATTGAGCTAAAGATAACAGACAGATTAATTTTGTTGGATATATAGAAATTAATTGTATTATTTGGAGAGTATTCATAGGGATTAAAGATTTAGGAACAGAAAAGAATTTCGAGATCACCTAGTCTGAGACCATCATTTTACAAATGAGGAAACTGAGATCTAAAGATGTCAAGTGACTTGTCTAAGGTCACCCTGATTGTGTGTGGCAGAGTCAGGATTTGAACCTGTATCCCATGACTCCACTATGCCAAACTGAATCACTCAGACATTTTCCCCACCATTATAATTTTGTTGTTTTATGTGTAGTGATACCTCTCACTCTACATATAGCTGTATGAGTATACATGCCATGTCACTTGTCAAATTTATTTCTCTAGTTAACCAATACAAATTATTCCCATCTTGAACTACAATTCTGTAAACATTTACCAGGAGCCTACTATACCCAAGGCATTTTGCTTTGTTCTGGGGATACAAAGACAAAAAGAAAAAAAAAAAGCAGAGTCCCTGCCCTCAAGGAGTTTATAGTCTGACAGGAGGGATTAGACACATACATAAGCATGACACAAGATAAAATGTGATAAAAGGACAAATGAAAGATTTATCCAAATAGCCAATGATCATTTTCAATTGGAGAATAGGTGGAAGTTTTATATAAGAGATGAGTTGGGCCTTCAAGAAAGAATGGGAAATATAGAAAAAGAAAAAAAAAGGAAATGTGGCCTCTAGAATGACATGCACCCATACACAGTGAAGGGAAAGAGCTGGTAGAGCCTGGGAAACAACCACCCATCCAGTTTGGCAGAATTGTAGATTATATGCAGGTAATAAGTCTAGGAAAATAGTTTGAAGCCAATTTGAAGAGAACTCTAAATGCCAGGCAAAGGGATTTTAATTTTATCCCACAAGAGACCTTAAGAGAGACGAGAGGCAGCATGGACAGCAGCACCACCTTGCCCACCATCCCCTCTAAGACCCTGATGGAGACAGTGCAGAGTGCTAAAGATCTGGGGCATAGCAATACTGCCAGCCTAGTGTCTACAGTCATTCTCCTTGTGGAGGTGTGACTCGGAAACTGCTTCTGAAGGTGCGGCAGTCGTGGCTACTGAAGACCCAGAAAAGAGAGTTCTTTTCACTGCGGTCTTTGTCAGAATGGTTCAAAGTCAGAAGCTGATAAAGAACTGACCAGTGAAATGACGCTGAAGAGGAGGCATTAACATCTGTTTTGCTACTCTTCTTAACGTATTCAGGTTAAATCCCAGCGCAGGGAAGAAGGAGGTGTTCCCAATTCTTCAGCCGAGCTGAAGCTTGGTTCCATGGCTGTTTGGGACCTCAATATCTTTTTGTAATACAAATACTTTCATTAATATTTGTTATCATAAGAGCATAGATTCTGATTTACTCTCAACTCACCATGATGGTAATAACACCTACTCCTCCTCTTACTAGCCATGTGACCTTGGGCAAGTCCTTAACTTAGAATCATTAGATTTAAATTGGAAGGGACTTTGGAGATCATGAAATTCAACCCCTCATTTTTGTAGGTTTGGAAATTGAGTCTGAGTGCTTAGGTGATTTGTCCAATGTCACACATGTTGTAAGCTACAGAGCTGAGATTTGAACTCAAGTCTGTGTTTTGGGGTTTTTTTCCCCAACAGAACATGTCTTCTCATCTGTAAAATGTGACTAAGGTTTATGTTACTGACTTCATGGGGTTGTTTCAAGGATTAACCAACTCAGCAAGCATTTAAGTTCCTGGAGATATAAAATTAAATTAGTCCATCTCAATGGGTGAGACACTATGTACATATAGAAGTTTATACACAATAAATACACATTTTGAGATAGGGGAGGCATAGAAGGGAGTGGGGTGGGGTAGGGATCAGAACAGACATCTTGTAGGCAGCTACAAGGTAGGAAGTGGTGATAATAAGAGGCGGGGGTCAGAGGGAATGACAAGTGAAGAACTCCAAGCAGGCCGGTTTGGCAGGAGCCAATCATCTATGAAGGGCAGTAAAGCATAGTGAGTCTGAAAAAGGTAGCCTGCTTCTAAAGGATTTTAAATACCAAATTTAAAAGTCTGTATTTGTCCTTAGAGGTAGTAGGGAGACACCTGAGTTTACTGAGCACATGGTCAGACCTGTCTTTAAGGGACATGACTTTGGAAGCTAGATGGAAGATGAATTGGAGAGGGGAGAGACATCGAGAGGGAGACTGATTATGATGCTATTGCAATAATGCAGGTGGGAGGTGGCGGGACCCTCACCTTGTGAGTAGAGGTGGGAGGGGAAGGGCTGGAGTAGGACAGGTGTAGGAAGTCTGATAAAGACTAAACTGATGTAGATGGCAAGCGATTGGATGTCCAGGGTGGGACGGAGAGTAAAAATGTCCCCAAAGCATTATGTGTATGTAAGCTAGTATTTCTATAAAAATAATAGTACTGCAGCCTGAGTGACCTTAAGTCCTTGTACGGCCTGAGCCACTAACCCTTAAGCTAAATCAAAAGATATGCATTAGGTAAACATTCAACCCATGCTTGTCTTAGGCAACTCTTTAGGAATGGTTTCTTCTTAAGGCCTTATAATTATTCAGAAAAGCTGGCTTATAGCAGACAATTGTAGAGCTATAGTTATTCATATAGAAGAACAGATGCAAATTATTTCCTGCAGAGAAGTATATATATGTGCTATATGTAATATATAGTCTAGATCTAAGTCTGAGCTTCCTTGTTTGCTGACACGTTCTGATAATCACTCTAAACCAGGGGTGGGGAACCTGTGGCCTCGAGGCCACATGTGACCCTCTAGGTCCTCAAGGGCAGCCCTTTGCCTGAATCCAAACCTCACCAGAACAAATCCCCTTAATAAAAGGATTTGTTCTGTAAAACTTGGACTCAGTCAAAAGGCCACACTCAAGGACCTAGAAAGCCATGTGACCTCCAGGCCTCAGGTTTCCCACCCTTGCTCTAAACTCTAAACTCACAGAAAACTTTTTCATTGCAAGAGGAACAAGAGACTTGCCCCTGGCTGTCAGTGGTTGCTTATGACAGCTGGGACTAAATCGGCATACCCACTTCCTGTCATATGTAAATGCACCTGGAATCTATAAATGCCATCAGAGATATATATTCGATTAGCTAGAGTGTCCTCCAGGTAGGTTAACCTAGCAGAGCTTTAGGGACTGAAGGGACCAACTCTTTTCCATCCAACCATTCAACAGTCCCTGTTTGCATTAACCCTGAAATACAAGAGTTAGACAGAAATATCTGAGAGCTGCAGCTTGCCAGTAGCACAGTATAAGATCAAAGTGCAGTCTTTCCTGAACAGGGGCTGAAACATTAACCAGACCTTGGGAAACTGTCCATAGATGCCCGCCTGCTTACTCAAATCTATGGGAGTGCTTTTCCAAACACAGAACCAAGAGAGCCGTGTGTGTGTGTGTGTGTGTGTGTGTGTGTGTGTGTGTGTGTGTGTGTGTGAGAGAGAGAGAGAGAGAGAGACAGAGAGAGAGAGAGAGAGAGACAGAGAGAGACAGAGACAGAGAGAGAGAGAGAGAGAGAGAGAAGGAGAGACGGAGACAGAGAAACAGAGACAGAGATGAGAGACAGAGAAGAGAGGACCAGCTCGAAAGGGTTTGCAGAAATGCATTTGAATTTGTCCTCTGGATAGCAACACACAGATCATGGCATCGAGGTATTCCAGCAACCAGGAAAAGGCTGTCTTCCTGTCCCTTTGAGAGCTGCCTGCGTATATACAGGTTGGCAGCCAAAAAGAGCACTCTCACACTATCCTAGGGAAAGAAAGATTGGCTCAGAGAGCAAACCTTATTGAAAAGTAAAGACAGGTATAGCCAGGCAGAGTTGGTGGTAGAAAATTTCTTATTTGTCAGGAATCTCCCTGGTTAAAACAAAACAAAACAAAGCCCAACAAAGGGGGAGGAGGGGGACATTGTTCACTTCCTCATGGAAAAGTCACATTCTTGGATGGAATTCCAAAGGATGTCTGATTTAGCAAAGATTATTTCACTTAATAAGGATATTTGAACTAATACCAAAATGGGGGTGGGGGTGGGGAGTTTTCTTTATTTTTAAAACTTGAATTATAAAGAGCTCCTCGTGGTAAACACCAGCCCTTCTCTCTCTACCCCACCTCCCAACAAGTCTGAATGTCTAAGGTAAGCCTGTGATACTCAACAGCCTATCAAATGATCGGATTTTCAATATAGAATATAAGGTCCTTAAAGTCAGGGACTGTTTTCTTTCTGTCTTTGTACTAGCGTGTAGCATGGACATGTGGAAATTAGGTGCTTCATAATTGCTTGTCCAGTAGACTGGATTCAACATTTTGTGGAGGAAGGTTAATCTCCCAGAAAGTCAGCAACCTGAGTCTGACTCATACAAATGAACCAGGTCATTCTCGATTGGCCACAAAGCAGTCCATTAATCAGTCAGTCAGTCAGTCAGTCAAGCCTCCTCTGGGATTTCTGGGCTGTAGTCTGGCCCCACACTACTACCTACACATAGTTTAGGTAGGGCTTTCTTCAGAGGAGGGCCCCAAGCTGAATGCCCAGCGGCAGACAAAAGCCTACCTTTTAAAATACTAGCTTGTATCCTGCAGTCCAGTCTGACCAAACAATCTTCAGCGTGCTAGGGTTTTTCTTTTATTCCATTATGGATGGCTATGGCCAATTCAGTCCATTGATGTGGCAAAATTAAAAAAAAAAGGGTACAGCTTCAGCAGATAGGGGCCTCTTAGGCCTTTTTTTTTCTGAGGGTGTGGGCTATGTTTATACATGGATGCACAGAGAACCTGCATTGATGCATGAACCAATCTTCAGCTAGTTGCACAGAAAGCCTGTCCTCCCACACCCTGGGGCTAAGCTTACTCCCTTGTTCAACTTTTGGAATCTTTGTTGTGGGAGTTACATAAAAGATGGGACTAAAGCTGCCCCCAGGTTTACTCAGGCCTGGGTTTGGCTTGTGTTTTTCAAGCATGAAAGTTGATTGGATGCTCTGGGTTTTGGTTTTTTTTTTAAAGTGTGCCCTAAAAATGTATTCTCCAAAATGCTTTGTTTTTGGAGTGTAGTGATAATATATTGTTTGTGGTGGCATGTATCTACACATATAGATTACACCTGTTTTCCATAGAGAGAGAAGAGGTTTAGAGAGAAACCACAAACGCTTTCATGTTTTCAGGTATCATTTCTTTGAGCCAGAAGTTTGGATAATTTAAATATATTGAACTTAAAGGGGTGGGAGGATTAGGAAATCAGGAGCATTTTTTTTTTAAGTTCAGGAAAACTACAACTAAAGTCTTACTCTGAGGCTTCCCCGTGGCACAGGAGTCGCTCTGGGCCCTAGCTTTCTGCCATCCTGATGGATTCTGTCAGGTCCTATCAAGTTAGGGAGGCTTTGGGGAGGTATATGGCCATGTTATCAGATAGCTGGCCTAGTGAAACCGGGAGAGACTCATTGGTATACAGTAACGGATAGTGTAATAATCTTAAAATCAGAAAGACTTAGGTTCAGATCCAGACGAAGACACTAGCTGTATGACCCTGGGCAAGTCACCTGTCTTCTCTGTGTCTGAGTTTTCTCATCTGTAAAATGAGGAGATTGGACTGAATGGCCTTCAAGGTCCCCTTCCCATTCCTCAATCTAGGTTGTTGTTAGGTTGTTTCAACTGTGCTAATTAATTAGTGACATTTGGGGCAAAGTTACTGGATTGGTTTGCCATTTCCTTCTCCAGTTCATTTTATAGATGAGGAATTGAGGCAGACAGAGTTAATGGACTTACACAGGGTTAAACTGCTAGTGTCAAAGGCTGCATTTGAACTCAGGAAGGTAAGTCTTGCCAACTCTCTACCCACTGCTTCACCTGGCTGCCTGAAATCTAGGTTGGCTCTCAGGTAATGAACATCATTTGTCACAATTACACCAAAGATTGTGATCTCTCCCTATAAGTAAAGGAAGAAACCTGGCTAATGAAATTGGTAATAAAAACATCAGAGGAAAAGGAGAATATAATGTCATCAACAGGCATTTATTAAGTACCTAAGATGAGGTGCAGCTCTGGGAGTCCCCTCGAGCTCTCCTTGAATCTTTGAGCTACAGGCTCTGGACCCCCACCTTGAGCTCTCCTTGAATCTTCCCACTGAAGGCATTTGCCTGAGGTCATGGGCTTAAGTTGTGGCTCTGCCCAAGTCTTTAGCCCTCCTTTGTTCCAACTGTTTCCCACCCTAGAACTGGCCTGACCTACCATTGTCTGTGGTCTCCAGGTAACCTCCAGCAACTTCCCATCCTTAATCACTCTTTACTGGAGTCTGACCTCACCTGACTCCTCCTGAAGACCCTCCCCAAACTCCTCCTCTAGACCACCCCTAGATTCTTCCCATAACCTCTCTGTATATAGAATCCCATCTTCTCTCCATGGGGTGTGACAGAGCCATAGAATGATTTAGCACCAACTTACTTTGTAACAGACTTGCTCGGTCCTGCTTGCCCAATGCAAGCATCATAGATACCTAGGGCTCCCTAAGAATCTCCCCCATATGGCGTACTTTTAATGAACATTACTTTCCTTTGGCTGAGAAGACTTGAGGGCAATTCTTTCAGCAAGACCCAGCATGTTGGTATTTTGGGGTCTCAGGCAACCCTAACCCTCTTTGCGTGTAACCTCTTCACCAAAACACGCCAGGCATTGTGCTAAGGGCTAGGGATACAAAGAAAGACAAAACATTTCTTGCCCTCGAGAGACACTGGGCATTTCAGCTGGTCCTTTCTTATCTGTCACTTTACTAAAGGTATTCCTGAACGTTACTTAGAAACATGTGGATCACAAAATTCTAGAAGTCCACTTGTCAAATAAGTCAACTTTACCTTATTGATTATCTGGGTTGTGGAATGTTTCTGTCAGTCAGCATTGATTCCTGTTAACTATGTCTGATCTCACTTGGTGAGAGTTGGTTTGAAACAGGGCCAAAGAGAGAAAAGAAAAGCCCAGTACCTTCCTTATTGCCTTGGCATATGCAATATAAACTGGGGAGATATGGGTAAGCCGTTGTCCAAGGAGGGAGTGGCCTAAAAGATTCCGCCTAACTCAGGTACCCTTGGTCTTGATCTTCAGTGGGGACCTCTTCTCCACATCAGACTAGCCCCATGGAAGAGCCCTATGACTTGAATAATGTTGGATCCATCCTAGTCATCTGGTTACCAATATGACATAATTAAATTATATATAGATTGCTCTTGCCAAAATTAGTTGTGTCAACAACTACAATACAATATAGTACAATAAACATTTATTAAGCACTTTCTGCATGCTAGGCACTATAATAAATACTGGTGATACAAATACAAAAAATGATAGACCTTGCCCTTAAGGAGCTTACAATCTAATGGGGAAAGACAACACTCAAAAGGAAGCTGAAAGCGGGAGTAAAAGGCAGGAGGTATGATATTAGTGGAAGTGTAAACAACAAGTGCAGCTGGTGGGAAATGAAAAATTGGCTGGAATTCTGAGCCTTCTTTAAAGGAAGGCTTTGGGAGGAGTTTTTTACTCCACCCTCCAGCACCTCACCATCTGAGGGCCAGAGGCAATTGAGGGTATATAGTCAAAAGGTAAAAAATAGCACTTGCAATTGAGTGAATGCTGATTAGGAGGAAAGGCAAGCTCAGGATAAAATGGCTGGAAGTTTGGGGTGATTTTTTTTTTAAATGGGCCACCTTGTCTGATTATGTAATCACAGAATCTCAGCCCTGGAGGCAGTTTCAGAGACTTTCATCTAGACCAGTCTAGTCCAACCTGAATAGGCCCTTGACAACATCGGTTACAGGTGATCATTCAGCCTTGTCTGAAAGCTTCCAGTGATGGGGAACCTACTGCCTCTCAACCATCCTAGGCTACCTTTACATGACACTAACTATTGGGATGAGTTTTCTGACATCAAACCTAAATTTGCCTCTGGAATTTCCACCTATTACTCCTATCTCTCACTTTTAGAGACAAGGAGAACAAGAATTCCTCTTCCACATGACAATCCTTTGACATTTGAAGACCATTTTCCTATCTCTGCCACCGAAGCTTCTCCCTTCCAGGCCAAAGAAACTTAGTTCTTCCAAATGCTTATCCTATGGCATAGTCAAGTACAGAGGAATGTGGAAGGAAAAGAATCCATCAACTAAACCTAATTTATATCATATCAGAAATAGTTATAAAGCATATAACAATCCTTGGGGGTGGGACACCAGCAGATTCCACCTGGAACAGCAGCATGACCCTTTGGGGCAATGTGTGGTTATGGTACTGTCTCTCTGTATTTGGGAGTGAATGGGTGCCTTTCCTTCTCCTTTCTTGTTCAGCCTTGGTCCTTTCTGCCTGTAATCAGTAGCCATTAAGAGGTAATAAGTGAATGGATCTGCAGGTGGTTTCCCTTCCCTTATCTGAAATAGAATGGTTTTTTTTTTAAAGTAATGTTTTATTTACTAATAACTCTAGTTGACTCATCCTAGTTTCCAAAGCAGTTAGTCTATATAACATCCGTTTGATAACTCTATAATTAAAGGGTCTATTGAGGCTCTCAGTAGCCAGGTCTAACTTTAAACATACGTGTACACTCTTATACTTGCCCCTCCTCCTCCACATACACTCCTCCCCTACACCCCCGCCCACAAAACACAACAACCCACCCTCCTCTAATAAATAACCCAAGTTTTCCCTGTTGAATCTTTAACTCATTTTTAACATCCTGCCTTTGCTGGTGAAAGAAAATAGGGGGTCCTTGACCTCCCTATGACCTATCTCTTGGTGCTCAATAGTGAAGCTAAGGCTTTATACATTAGCTAATGAACCTGGACTGTACTAAAGAACTCAAATCTCAGAATCTTTATTCCTCAATCCTTTTTTTTTTAACATTTCCCCAGAATATTTTAGATAAGTGCTTCAGTCTGTCTCCTTAACAATACTTTAAGATTTCACTTATTCCACTTGGTCTAAAAAAAAAAAATCTCCTTTTCCCCTAACACCTCCCACTGTCCTATCTTCCAAATGAAGACCCATAACTTTCTCATTCTCTCAAAGGGGTTTCATGCTGGAAATCGGATCAATAAAAAGGAACTCTGGTGTATCAGCTCAAGGATAGCCAAAAGGAGAAGAACTAACCCCCCTCAAAAATTTCTTTTTTAATTCCCTCAATGCTTATAATCCCTGTTTGTTAAGACTAAAGCAACAATAGCCACAGCTTTTCTGGAGAAGAGGGACTGTGGGTGTGGAACACTGCTTACACTGTCAGTCTCACATTGGTTAGCTTTTAAAAATGCTTTTATTTTTTCCTTCTTACTCTTAATTATGATAATAGATAGCATTTACACAGTACCTACTGCATACATAGGCACTGTGCTAAGTACTTTGCAAATATCTGTTACCTGGCTAGGCTGGTTCTCAGGGAGCAAACAATCTAGCCTCAAGCCCATTGGGGCACAAGCTCTGGAAGGTTACACCAAGCTAGACAAACAGATGAGCTTGATAATAGATTATCTGCTCTTTGAGAATCAACCTGGTCAGGTATGGAAAGGATCATCACCAGGGAGATAACATTTTTGGTTATGGAGACCCATGGAACAGATATTTTAAAAAACCCTCAGTACTATGTGGTTCCTTTCTGCTTCCACAATGATGGTGCTGGAGAAGTAGAAAAGTGACCAAAGGATGCTAAAAATCATACAGTCCTCAGAGCCTCTACAAGTAGTTTAGCTGTTGCTAGGTTGCACAGTGGTTTGAGCCTGGAGTCAGGAAGACATCCTCCTGAGTTCAAATCCAGCCTCAGACATTTACTAATTGTGTAACCCTGGGCAAGTCACTTAACTCTGTTTGTTTCAGTTTCCTCATCTGTAAAATGAGCTGGAGAATTAGATGGCAAACCGCCCCAGTATCTTTGCCAAGAAAACCCCAAATGGGGCCACAAAGAATCAGACATGACTAAAATGACTGAACAAAAAATTCTTAATGCAACTTCTTTATTGGAGCAACTAAACCATTATCTATACTGGCATTCTGGCTATAAATGACCCCAGAAAACTTAAAAGAGCTAAACTGAAAAATGACTCACAGGTTCTCCTTAGAGGACCAAATAAAAGAGTTGGTCCAGTGGACTTCATTCTGTGACCAAAGGCAACTTGATCATTTCACTTTGCAGTGCACATGATGAGTGTCAGCAAATAGAACCCAATGAGGAAATCACACCTTATATACCAACATCTGTATAGGGTAAGGGTTCATAACTGTTTTTGGTCATGAGCCCCTGAGCTCAGAATAATGTTTTTAAACTCATAAAATAAAATACATATGATTACAAGGAAACCAATTATATTGAAATTTAATTATTAAAATGCTTAAAACAAACAAATTCACAGACCCCAGGTTTGAACCCTTATAATAGATGAAGAAATAGAGAATTTCTGTGTAAAACTTGAAAAATTCTCCAATCTAAGTCAATTACATACATTCATACTCTGTGGGAATATGGGTACACAGAAAAAACTACATCTGAAAATAATTGATCAGATCAAGAAATGGAAGAGGTTGAAGGACTATTGATGACTCAGAAGGCTAACATCTATATATGATGAATATTTTTTTCAAGAGCAAGGACCGCACATCCCACACCCCTCCCACCTCACCCCGCACCCCAAAAGGAAAATGACTGGGTATTGACTGAATAGTCATTTCAGAAACTGATGACCTTTACTCTGGGCTATCAGATCATCACCCAAGTAGAAGAAATATCAAAATCCATACCAAGTTACAAGAAAAGTTAAAGATGGAAGAAGATACCATAGGCCAGTGGTTCTCAACCTTCCTAATGCTGCCACCCTTTAATACGGGCATGTGGGCTATGTGGGCGTATCTGCATGTGGCGGGACCCGCCTGGGGACGGATAGACCAGTGGTTTTCCTAAGACCAATGGTCTTAGGCAATCCCTGTGACCTCTGTGAAAGGGTCATTCGACCCCCAAAGGGGTCGGGACCCACAGTTTGAGAACTGCTGCAATAGGAAATTATAGTAGCTCCAACCTAATAAGGAAAGGGTCATGGTAAAATAAGGACATTGACTGACTATTACTATTTCTAAGGTGTTTAACTTATGCAAAAACAAGAAGGCCAAAAAGCCCCAAAAGTTAACTGAACTTTATAAATACTTGATTTTCTTGCTAAACTGAAAGGCACAACAGGGAAAGTCAGTAATGATTTATAGTGGAAGCTCATTTGTAAAGTAGAAAATTATCTTAGAAGATTATTTAAAAATAGCACTTTAACAAAAAAACTAAAAAAGCAATTATGGGGGAAAGAATTTGCAGAGCTTTGTGAACTCCAACTAAATCATACTTCCTCAAGGGAATAATAAATAATAAAATAAGCACTTAATTTTATTTTATTATGGAGTTAACTCCAGGAAATATGTGGAATGTTAAATAAAATACATATATAAATAACATATTATAGGTAATATAAAATATACAAAATGTATTTTATATGTATGTAGAGGAAGAACATATATGAAAATAATGAAATAGAAGTGAAGAGGGACATATCTATGAGTGTTTTTACAGTCATCTCTTTTCATCAGCAACAATCATGGGACTGGCAGATGCTTATTCTGCTATCTTAGTATGTTTTACATGTAAGGTCATGGTAATGGCACTCAAAAAGAGATGAAACTGAGAATAATGACTAGACCTGAGCACAGAAGAAGAAATATTTACTAGAGATAACATAAAATTTAATGTTCTCAGATAAATTTTCAAGATATCTCGAAGAGGGGAGGATTCTAAAAGAATGAAAAAGATCATTAATAGGGTATTTTAGCAAAGAAAGGAAGGAAAGGGAAAGAAAGAGAAAAGAGAGGAGAGAAGAGAATGGAGGGGAGGGGAGGGAGGGGAAGGGAGGGTAAGAGAGACAGAATAAGTTTATGCATCTACTTTCTCATTCATATAAAATCTTTATGGGAATGGTCTATTCATGCTTTGTTATGCATGTTATTTCATGCTTAATGAAAATGTGAGAAGGAAATAGACATTCACAAATGTTTTATTCAAAGCAGACCACATGTTCATAGTCACATAATTGACTGAAAGGCATAAAGAATATAAGAACCCTTTGTGTTTATTTTCCCTTGATTTTTAAAAATTCGATTTTAGTAGAATGCGATTCAGCTTGGAAGGTTTTCTTTAAATGAAGTTTTTCCCACACATATGTTTAAGTCTTACAAGATTTTATGAAACAACCACAGAAAGAACTTTATTCAATCATTCTATGAGTATCTTTATTAAGCAAGCAAGCAATGCAGAAGACAGGGAGGCATGTACTCCCCTGAAGATTTTATCACTATATTGCACAAAGTTCAACTAGAAATGGGTTCCCTATTGATCTAAGGTTCTCCAAAAACTACTCTTCTCAAATGGCATTTTGTTCCATTGAGTGAGTCCCAGCACCCTCAGAAGCCACCCCTATGAGTTTTGTAGTCATTTGGGTGATATTAGCTTAACAAAGCCAATTGTGTGGAAATTGCTTATTGTTCAGACTTATGATGGTAGTTTGATGGTCAGTGCATTGAGTTAGTTCATCGATATGTATATCTTGGACAGGCACTGAAGACAGGCAATGAGCTGTATACAAGAGAAGTGTATCAGACTGGACTATATTTAGTAAATACAGTAATACTTTCTATGATCCCTAGCTACTGTCACAAAGGCCCACTTTTTTTGGAAATACCAATACACATAGTCCACCATACTTTCAGAAGAACGAAAATTACAGGTGACCAAGGAGTCAATGGAAAAATTTTAAAAATAACCAGAACCCAAGTCAATTAAAAACCAAGGATGGCGAGTGGATAGATGGAAGTTATATAGCATATTGCCAGTGGATATGTGCATATGAAATGTAGCATAAAAGACAACATGGTAGACATTTTGGCTGGGAAAGGATGGTGGTAGATCCTAAAGCGATATTAAACAGCCCTTAGTACTGAGCTATTTACCCCCAAATGTTAAGAGAAGCTCTGTGGGAGAGTGGAAAAAGGACTGGATTTGGAGCCAGAGTGGATTTGATTCCCAGCTCTCCTACTGATTACCCCTGTGACCCTGGGAAAGTCAGGGCACTTGTCTGGGCCTTAGACAGGCCCTGCCCCCTACAAGGGGGTTGGATTCATCTTCTCCCGGGTTTCTACCTGTTCTAAATCCTATGATCCCCCAAAAGAACCGGAGGCATTAGGGGAGCCTCCATGGAGGATTTAAAGAAAGACACCGATGGAAATCACACAGGATGAGAAGGCATAGATGGATTATGAGTGATTCGAATTGTCCAGAGGGAGTATGCATACCGAAGAATCAAAATAACATGTGGAAATAGGCCCTTTTTGCTCCCTTCTATTTTGTCTAAAAATATCCCTCAGCTAGAAAATCAGTGTACTAAGCCCCCCCCTGCAAACCACTAAAGTAGCCTCACTGACACAAAATGTCATTTCACATGATTTTCTCTCTTTTCTCACACTTAGCAACACTGGTGTGAATATGCATCTGACTGTAAGGAGCAGGGTCAGCCTAAGGAGCCTCCATCCTAGGACAAGGGTCTGTATTCTCTGTCTTCCTTACAGTTTTTCTGTGTTTATAACCTAGTTTTGGGGCAGCTAGGTGGTCCAGTGGAGAGGGTGCTGAACCTGAAATCAGGAAGACTCGTCTTTCCGAGTTCAAATCCAGCCTCAGACACTTACTAACTGGGTGACCCTGGGTAAGTCACTTAACCCTCTTTGCCTCAGTTTTCTCATCTGTAAAATGAGCTAGAGAAGGAAATGGCAAAACCACTCCAGTATTTTTGCCAAGAAAACCCCAAATGGGGTCATGAAAAGTTGGATGTGACTGAACAATAACAAATCTAGTTTTAGACAAGCCTGTCTTGGTGATGGGGTGAAGTGGGGAGAAGGAGGCTGTGCTCTGTCACCTGGGGAAAAGAAGGAAGCATCTTTTGCTGGAAAAAATAGAAAACAAGATTCTAATCTGCACTTGTCATTTCTATAATTTTTGTGATGAAATGTGTTCCTGGGCCAGTAGTAAGAGCTAGAGGAGGGCAGAGTCACCAGGAAGTACTAGGCCCTACCTCTTTTCTTTGTTTCAGGAGAGACAATAGGAGGGAATCATAAAGAAATTTAAGGCCTGACTGTAAACTTCTACTAGGAAGTGTGCTGAGAGGCAGAGGGCGGGGCGGTGGGAAGGGCTTTAAATGTGGGCAATCTGAGTGTTTGCCAAAGAAGTTGATCCATCCTTGGTTAACACCTGAAGTCAAGCAATATTCTGGACAAAATACAGTAGACACACATTTAGAGCTCAGAGGAACCTTAAAAGTCATCTAGTCTAACTCCATCGTTTTACAGGTGAGGATACTGAGTCCTTGAGACATTAATTAAGTGACTTGCCTAAGGTCATAAAAGCGGAAGTGGCCAAGCCTGTAATCTTTCCAGTTTATATAGTCTAAGAAGCTGTAGGATTTATCATATTGCTTGCCTTTGACTGCATCAAGCAGAGGTGGGATGGATTTTAAAAGAAAGAAACACTCCAGTAAGAAAGTCGACTTTTACATGCATAATAGACCCTGAATCCCATCTTTCTGGGTGTATCTTGTGTCAAAGGAGATCTGCTTCGCGATCACCCTGATGTCCACACAGATCCAAATCTAGCATTCAGTTCTGTGATGGACCAGTTCCTTTGGGGAGCTGCAATTAAATGTGAGCATGAGTCTGCGTATTGTGGGGAGCCCAGAAGGGCCGCCATCCCTCTGGCCACTGGAATAGGGAGGTGCATTCACGGGAGTCATTTAATCTTCCCCATCTCACCAGCTATTCCGTCATTTGATCACTCTTCTTCTGAAGCATTTCAAACGTGCATTGTGTTATGTTGGCTGAGTCGTCAGGGGATCATATATATAAAGGGCGGGAGGCTTGCTTTTCCTCTAACACTTCCCAAGTTTGGACCAGGGTGTGCATTTATAGTAGACAGTATCTAAGAAGTGCTGACTTTGCTTGTTTATGGTTGGAGGTCCCTGGTTTTTCAGATTTTTGTTTAGCTGTTTTCAGTCGTGTCTGACTCTTCATGACCCCATTTGGGGTTTTCTTGGCAAAGATACTGGAGTGGTTTTGCCATTTCCTTCTCCAGCTCATTTTACAGATGAGGAAACTGAGGCAGAGGGTTAAGTGACTTGCCCAGGGTCACCCAGTTAGTAAGTGTCTGAGGCTAGATTTGAACTCAGGATGATAAGTCTTCCTGATTCCAGGCCTGGCACTCTATCCACTACACCACCTAGCTATCCCTTTTCAGATTTAGGGCATGCATAAGTCTGTTATTAAGAAACAATAATTTCTAATGTCTCTCTTTTTCTTCATCTTATTTAAAACATGTTACATCAATGTGGTCCATGATAAAATCGGGGACAATGGGATAAGGGCAGATATTTAACTAAAACTTTCAACTGTTTCACAGAGTCTGAGTTGTAAGAGACCCCAGAGGCAATCCAGTTCACTCTAAGAATACCCTTATATTTTGGGGGTAGCATGATAGGGAACGTGGGCTGAACTCAGATTTCAGATCTAGGATCTGTTGCTTTCTACCTATGAGACTTCAGGAAAATCACCTCCCTTCTGCAGGCTTTACCTTCCTCATCTGTAAAATGAAGGGGGCTGGACTAGATGACCTGTGGTCCCTTCCAGCATTAAAGATGTGATTTCATGATCCTGTGATGGCAATGGTAGTGACTGATGATGATAGAGGTAATATCTAAGAGTCAGACTTCTAGACTCAGCTTTAAATAATAATAATAACTAGCACTTATGACCATTTTGCAAACAATATCTCGTTTGATCCTCACAACAACTCTGGGGAGTAGGTGCAAAATGATACCTATTTTAGGGATGAGGAAACCGAAGCTGACAAATGTTAACTGACTTGCCCAGGAACATAGTAAGTCTTTCTAAAGCAGGATTTGAATTCAAGTCTTCCTGCTTCCAGGTCTAGTGCTCTATCTACTCTGCTACCTAGCTTTTTCACTTACAAGTTTTGTGACCCTGGACAAATTCTTAACGGCGCTGAATTGCTTCTTGACTACTTGAGCTCAGTTTCTTTATCTGTAAATGAGTGAGTTGGACCAGATGGTCTCTAAGATGCTCTCTGGTTCTAGCGCTTGGATGTTCAGTCATTTAGTGGCGTCAGAATCTTCATGACCCCATCTGGGGTCTTCTTGGCAGAGACACTGGAGTGTGGTTTGCCATTTCCTCTTCCAGCTTACTTTATGGATGAGGAAACTGAGGCAAATAGGGTTAAGTGACTTGCCCAGGGTCACACAGTAAGTGTCTGAGGCCTAGAATCCTATGATCTATATAAAATGAGAATAATATTGCCACATCTCCTCCCTCCAGGTTGTTATGAGACTTGAATGATATAAATATACATGAAACCTCTTTAAAATTTTTTCTATACAAAACTTTCTATATAAAAAGAGGAAATTATTACTATTTCAAATAAGAACGTTCATTATTTTTTTCCTATACAGATTCATTGCCAGGAAAAACAATGCAAACATCTCTGTTGTTGTGGGGCAGCATGGTGTAGTGCTGTACCTACAGGCAGGAAGATGTGGGTTTCAGTCCTGCCTTGGATACTGTGGGCAAGTCCCTTACCTTCTTCGAAACTCAGTTCTTCAACTATAAAATGGCTGCTAATAGTTGTTAAATTTCTCTCAGGAGGTTGTGGCAAGGCATAAATGAGAAAACGTATGTAAAACACTAGCTAAATGTCAGTTACGTGAGGAGACAGAGGGCAGAGGCAACAATACTGGGATTTGGAGTCACAGGACCTGAATTTGAATCCTGGCTCTGCTATTAATTACACGTATAACTACGGGCAAATCACTTAACCTGTCTGGGCCTCAGTTTCACTATCTGAAAAATGAGAGGGTTGTGTTACATGGCCTCTAAGGTTCTTCCTAGCTCTGATCTACAATGTTGTTATTCAAAAATAGGGAAAGTAAAAATTTAAAATTGTAGCATAGTTTTTATTTTCTATTTTTGTACAGAAATGAATCTAACTTGTTTTTAAAAGTCGATCTCATTACCATGGTATGAAGTGGAGAGGAAAGCCTAAACTTCATAGTATCACACAATCAGAATTGGAAAGGATCTTTGTCCGACCCCCACATCTTACAGATGAGGCAGCAGAGGTCAAGGGACATGACTAAGATCATTGTCGTTCAGTTGTGTCTGACTCTTCTTGACCGCTTGAACAGTACTGACCATGGAGTTTTCTTGGCAAAGATACTGGAGTGGTTTGCCATTCCTTCTCCAGTGCATCAAGGCAAACACAGGTTAAGTGATTGCTCGTGGTCACACAGATAGTAAGTGTCTGAGGTCAAATTTGAACTCAGGACTTCCTGACTTCAGGGCCACTGCTCTATCCACTGAACCACCTACCTGCCTCCTTGACTAAGACCATACAACTAGCAAATAACAGAGCTGGGATTCAAACTGAGGTCTTCTGACTGTAGGTCCAGCAACAATGCAATTCCCTTTACAACCTGAATGCCTTTTATGAATCAGGCATTCATTCAGTCTTTTTTTTTTTTTTGCCTACCCTACCAGTCAACAAACATCTATCTTTGATTATGCCATAGAAACAATGGTAGAGAAAGTATTTGCAGATGACCATCTAAATCTAAAAAATCATCTAAATACTGAAGGGTATAAAACTTTTAGGAAATATATCTGAACTTGACTGTAATGTTTGGTCTTGGGTTCCATGGCATAAAATGCTTCATGGTGTTTGGGAGGCATTTTTGTACTAATCTCCCTAGATGAAATCCAAGACAGACCTTCTTTCTACTCAGCACTGCTCAAAAATGAGTAGGTATAGCAAGATTACAATGCAGATGAGTATTAAGTTGCCTGATTTCTTACTTACTTAATGATAGTTGCTCCAGAGGGTACAAGAATATCTATTCTAAATGGACTGTCAATCTCAAATGAAAACCCACAAACCTTACAAGCAGTGCATTAATTATTTTATTAATTTGTTCTTTTTTACATTATGGGAAACATTCATCTATTTACAATTGTTTTCTGTTCACACACAAACTAGGTAAATAATCCTATGAAAATCCAATTCATAAAGCCATAAAAATGTTCCCCACCCCTCCATCTAAAGGCTTTCAAATTTTAATTTTTTTCCAAACCAAAATAATTTTTAAAATCACATTTGGGAATTCAGGTATGCCAGTGATTTCCATTCCAGTTATTTAAAATATGCATCTAGACATGTCTTAAAAAAGAAATGGTAAATTCACAAGGATAAGGTTTAAATTAAATTGATAATGCACAGCAAAACATTAAGGGGACATCTATAAATAATGGAAATATATTACAAATAAATTAGTTCTATTTTCCTCTTCAAATATTAAAAATCTGTAATCCGTTTCATCAGCTTTCTTTACAAAAAGATTGTGTGAATTTATGGAAACATCCGCAAAAATATAATAAATACTTAATTTATTTAAATAACTTTTGATGTAGGAGACCAAAACTTTCTTTTAAATCCCCCCTCCCCAGAAAATGCAAACAACTTTTGTACCAAAGTTAAACAAAATAAGTAATTTTTCTGGGTACACATATTGGCCAGGATGAACTGAAAAATACCATTACATTACTATAAATCACATCAAAAGGAACAATGGAACATATATCCTATGCTTATGGTAGTCACCTGAAGGTGTCAAGTAGTTAACAAGCAACATTCTGAGGGGCCACAGTTGTCCTTCTATTTTTCTTTTGCTAAACTGTTTATACTGTTCAAAACATGTTAATCAATGAGACAAAGATCATGATGCCCTGTCCACATGGGAACAAATAGGCATTCAGCTAAAAGATTTAAAAGGCATACCAAAAATATCCTATGAATATACAAATGCCATATTTCATTATAGATAAGATTAATCATCTTTCCCACTTCTCAACATCCTGGACTGTCAGTCTCTGAAGAAAAGATTGGAGACTGGTCTTGAACCAGTTTCTCAATCTACTGCTCTTAAGTCCAAAACTCAAGACTACCTTGGATCCACTTAACATCAGCTGTGAGCATGGAACTTGGAGATGCTCCATCCCATCTTGGCACAGATGAGTTCCAAAGAACCTCCAATTGGAATGTGACCATAAATGATCAGAGGTGGCAGTTGGCACTTTTAAGATGGAAACTTTGCATGAGCTTTCATTGCTGCTGAATGTTAAATAAAAAAGCGTGTTCTCTTAAAAACGAGCAAATCCAGTACCATGTTCAAATGGCTGAAACACCGACCCTCTGGATGCTCTCAGTGCATGAAGCTCTCTAGGGGTCGAATTGGATTTCTGCTCACTGTAGTTAAAATTTTTTTGTTTTGTTTTGTTTTTAATGACAAGTTAGTAGCCCTTTTCTTGTAAACCACAGCAGTAAGCTTGTGTCTGTGTTTTGTTTCCCCCCAAAATAAACATAGTTCAGATATCAATGGCTCTGAGAGGTAGCAAAATTCTCTAGTGGTTTGAGAACAAGTCAATGAAAATATTTGTTGTCAAGATTCACTTTTCTCTCTTAATTTCACAAATAAAATTAAATTAGCACCTGGCTATGGTTGGCTATTGATAGAGAATTAAAAGAAAAAACCTGCCTCTCTGGTATGGTGAGCATCTTAACAGATGCTTTAAATGACTTTTGTTTTGCAATGGTAATTCCAAATGCTTGAGCCTGTGAGCCAGTAGGAAATGCTAAGGATCCATTAGGGTTGCCATAATCGGAATGTTTATGCTGCTAAAAGAATAAGGGCCTTTCCAGCCAAGTCCAGCTGGATGCAAAGTGCCTGCTGTCCATCATGCCAGCAGATGGGAATCAGTGTTCTATGTCAACAGACTGTACTTCTTTTCAACGTTTAAGAATCACAACTTTTTGTTCCCCCTCCTTTTGGATTCTAAACCTTGTGGGTCATATTTCCCACCTCACCACCTGGAAACTTGTCTATTCATGACTTCAAACGAACAATGAAACAACTATTTGTAATGATGCAGCCTTGTCTGTCTTGGAGTGGAAACAGTATTTTAACAGTGTACAACCACTAGGTCAAAATCCTGATGTTTGAAATCATGGGATAGACTGTATTTACTAGGAAGAGACTCAAAGAGAGAGTAAGACATCTGAAATGTGAACTACTAGGGGCAAAGCAGTCTGAACTGTAGCATACAACTAGCTAATGGTATAACCAAGAACTTTGCTTTCAAAACTGCTATGGTCTTCATTTGAGCATCTCACAAACAGGTGAGTGAGTGAGTGTGTGTGTGTGTGTGTGTGTGTGTGTGTGTGAGTGAGAGGGAGAGAGAGAGAGAGAGAGAGAGAGAGAGAGAGAGAGAGAGAGAGAGAGAGAGAGAGAGAGAGAGAGAGAGAGAGATCTAATAGCCCCACCAGGATTAAGACATTAACAAATGAACAGAACCAAACTTTTTTCCTTTCTTTTTTTTTAACCAATATAATCCTTATAATACAACAGGAATCATCAATACATTACAAGTCTAAAAGGTCTTAACATTTGGACAAAGGAAAATCTCTTATATAATATCTTCAACTGTTCATGCTTTTTTTCCCCTCTCTTTTCCTTTCTCCATTTTATTGCCTTTCAGAATATATTCCCCCCCCCCCCCCCCCCGGAAGATTGAAATTACAATCTTCTGCTGATTGAAACATTTGAACTAGTGACTGATGAAATTAAAATGAGGCAGTTTATGCAGCTGTGAGTGCATCCTTCCCTCTCAGAAGGATGTTTTCTGGCCCAGGCATCACTTAGAGAATTTACTTCTCTCTTTTTTCCACTACACAGCTATGTATGACCCCATCCTCCATCCAGTCCATTCCACCCTTTTCTTTGTGACTTATTATTTTTCTGGTGAGAAGGTGTGATTCTGAGGTTCAGAATAAAGTGCTCCATCTGCTTTAAAAAATGATAGCCATTTTTTAAAAAAGGGAATCTGAGCCCTAGTTTCTTTCATCTTTAATAAGGAAGACTGTAGAGTCCCAAGAGATCACCCTACAATACTAGATTTCCAAAATACCCTATGGTTTAATATTGCTGTACACTAGGTGACAGAGTAGCTTTAGAGAGAACTGAGGATTGTGAATGACTTCAATGGTGTGTTTGCTATATGGGTGTGTTTTGTTTCCTGTCAAGAAAATAAAGGGTTGTATACTTTTGCAGGAGGCATGTTGACAGCATCAGTACATGGGTTAAAAAGCATGATGAGGAATATGGGCAAATTTGTCAGAAAAGCAAGGGGCCAAGGGGCATTATAGGATGTCTCTTGGAAGTGACAACTACAGCACTAGTGGAAGTTATGGGATCCTTAACAGACAATGAGAGAAAGACAGAGAGAGACAGAGACAGAGAAAGACAGAGACAGTGAGAGAGAGACATAGAGAAAGAGACAGAGATGGAGAGATAGAGACAGAGATAGAGAGGTAGAGACAGAAATGGAGAGACAGAGGTAGAGACAGAGACAGAGAGAGAGGTAGAGACAGAGATGAAGAGATAGAGAGAGATTAAGAGAGAGACTGTGAGAGAGAAGGGGAATGGGGAGGGGTGACAAATGCTGCATGGTGACTGAACAAGGATGTGGAGTGGGGATTGGTCAAGAGGCCTGGTGCCTTCAGAGCCGGGTCTGGGCCTCCGGGATGTAGATCTCGATGCTCTCGGCGCTCTCGGTGGCCGAGTTCTGGCGGACCGAAGCTGCCCGCTTGGCAGCCATCAGGCGTTTGCGGGCCTCTTGGCGTTGCGAGCTTTCCAGGGAGCGCTCCCGGATCAGCGGCACGTGGCCTTTCGCCGGCTTCTTTGGCACTGGAGGAGGGACCCTTCTCTCCTGATCAAAGCAGAAGGTTCATGACATTACACAGCTTCTCAGAGCAAGCTTGGGAAAAACTGGGATAGGTCAGTAGTTAGAACACACATTTTTTACCTAAGGGTTGTTAGTTCTTAAATCTGCATACTGTATTTTTTTTTCTTCATTGGACTGGCTTTGGTATTCAAAAAGACGTATTAAAAAAAAGAATATTGTCAAGCTTAAGGTAAAGGAAAGAGCTGGAATAGCAGGGCTAGTTTTCTCCAAGGTAATGGTGTGGACATTTAAAACACCCTCATGCTGAAAAAGGCTGAAGCTCCCAGCACATCTAACCGTTTAGTGCAGTAGTCTCTGGGGAATCCAGACTCTTCCTGGTGCCAGAGATGGGAAAAGGAAGCAGCAGCAGCTTAGGACTCTGCATCAGTTACTTAAAGGCGAGCTCATATGTGCAAGTTGGCTCAGTGTTCAAAACTCAAGGAAACAAAATACCATCACCCCCCCCCCCCCCAACCCCTCACCACTACCACCACCCCAAACACCTCTGCACCCACCTCCCCAAACAAACAGACAAAAAACCCAACCCTCCAATAACTCAAAACCCCCAAACCCCAAACAAACAAATAAACAGTTAGCAAACCCTCAGAAAGAAATTATCAAAGTAAACATCTGTTGCAGTGAATTGTGTTCTCTAGATGTAAAGAATACCACAGAGACTTGTAACTCTTTTGCACAACACACAGAGACAACACACCATGCAGGATCACCAAAGAGGGAGGGAGGACACTGGAGTTTCCGGGACATATTTCATACTGTAGGTGGAAACTAGTACACTAACGAGTCACGCCAGCTTCGGTTGGCTGCTGTAGAGGCCTAAGACGGAAATCAGAGGCCTAGAGATGACTGGCAGTCAGAAAGGCATATCCACACATAGGTAAACTTGGGGGAATTGAGCACAGTACTGAATGAGAATGAATCACACTGTTATTATCAGCAACACACTGTAAAACTGGTAGATATTTCCAAAGCTGCTGAGGAAACACATGCTATTTATCATTTTGGCAGGAAAAAGGCACTGACCAATAAGGAAATGTAGATATCTAAACCAAGACGAATTTTTAGAAAAAGGTGCCTAACTTTCAGGGTATAAATTGGTCCAACTCAGCTTTGTGTATGACTGTTTTAAAGTAAAATGCACCTATCCTTTCTTGCCTCCTTACTCCCAAATCCCCCAACTGCATGAAAATGGATTCTGATAATACAGATTACATTGTTCTGCACAGTACACACTCTATAGGACCATCCCTCTAGACCTGGAAGGGACTTTGGAGATCATTTAGTCCAACACTCTCATTTTATAAATGTGGAAACTGAGGCCTAGAAAAGCTAAGTGGCTTTGCCCCAGGTAAAGCTGGCACGACTGAATACTTTCTCATGTTTACAACTCCGGTCTCCTTCACCTGACTGGGCAGAGTGCTGAGTTAAACTTATTTACCCTGGGTATCTCCTCTCCACTTAAGGTGAAGATTATGTGCCTCAAAGAGGAGAGAATGAGAGAAAAGTGGGGACTACTTCACACGATCGATTTGTGTGTTTGTGTTGCTCTTTAAAAAGTGGACAGGGAGCAGAAAAGCTATGATTATATTCAGAGACAGTTGTTTGATCATAGAGGAATCAAGTCAAGTAATTCCCTACGGTACAAATCTCAAGAGTTTATATAATATTTCAGTTCTTTGGAGTGTAACTTCCTTTGGATATGTAAATTCCTGGTCCTAGAGTTGACCTTCTTAGCAAAGAAATAAATAAGCAGAAAGATTGACATAAAAAGGGACACAGGACTCATTGCTTATGCGTTGTAGGACTATGTAATGTGTAAATGTATACACACACAACTGTACTTTAGGGAGTGTCTTCTCATGAACAGATTAACTTTAAGAAACACTGACCTATATCTCAGGCTTAAAAAAGAAATGAAATAAAATTGAGATTGAGTACAACCAGCCTCCCCTCTTCTTTCCAGGAAAAACTTCACACATATATCAGTGATATTTCCATGCTTCCCTTTCCAAGCCAAGTGTACTGGGGGTGATGGCACTGGTGAGGGGTGGGGATGGGATGGGAGAAGGAGGGAAGAGTTATAATAGCACGGTCCTCCTGTTCATTTAGTGGCTACACACATGGGATGAGTGCTCTTAAGGGTCACTCATTCATCCCAAAGGGCACTGCTCTTATGCATGACAGCAGCAAATAGAACGGAGTTGCTGTTAACAATGGACTGCCCACAGGATATGCCAGCATGAAGGGTGAGGAAGCCTGAAAAATAGCCGGGTCACAAGTATTACAAGGACATCTCCATTAGGACATAGTTATATGGTGAATTGTCGAGGGGGCTGTCTGACCAATGGGCCAGTCCTGGACAAAGCATGAAAAAAAAAATCAAGACCTACTAGCGTAAGAAGGCAGATTTTGTTCACACGTAGGAGACTGGTGGACCCATCACAGCCAGGGCTAAAGATTAAGGTTCAACAATTAAAATGAAAGAATGTGAACCTTTATTTCTATATGACTGCACATGGGAACCCAGTGAACAATACCTCCCCCAAAACAAAACAAAAAACTTTTGAAAATCCAACACTTGAAATATGAAAATGTAAAATTTTCATGGCGTGTGTTCTTAGACTTGAGCAACAGTGATCTCTTTATTACTGTATTTGTGAAATTACCAAAGTCAGCGATGTTTTCAGTGTTTCCTATTTTTCTCAGTAACACATCTTAGTGTGCAAGGAAGTTAAAACTCTTGTTCTCTGTAACCATGCACTGTAGAAAGATGTCATTTATTTTACTTTAAAAATCAATATGTAAGGCAGTTCCTTTTAATGACTGATTTTCTAATATGACTTAACTTAAAGTTTAATTAACCAAAAAAAAGCAAAAACTAAAACTAAAAAAAAGCCAAACCCCAAAAAACCACATACCCATTTTCTGATTCACAAAGACAGATTTTCTTTAAAAATATGCCTGAAACATGTTACAGATAATATCCCAGATGATTACTATGTAAACATTGTCGTTACAATGAAATTAATCTGATATAAGCTTCATTTCACATTTTAAACGGCAGGACTGTATGCAGAGAGGCCTATTTAGTCTGTCCAGCGTTTGTGCAGGTTTTTAAATGAACCATACAAAATCTACATTGTTCTACCTTCTTGTCAAGAGGATCCATCTGTTTCCAATTATTGGCCTTTAACTGATGAAGTTCATCAAATTTCATACTAATATTTTCAATGGACAACTGCAGCATATCCCAAAACCCTGCTAAGTCCTGGGAGGTTGGCCTTGGATGAGCATTGGGATTCTGTAGAGGAGAAAGAAAAACATTCAAACTTCAGTGGCTGTTAGTGCAAAGAAATGATGAAATTTTAATCACAGTATTAAAGTGGCACTTTCAAAATGTCTTTTTAAAAAGTCTAAAGAGTCTAAAAACAAAATGTCTTTTTGGATTTTCCCTTGCACATCTTAAGTCTCAAATATCAAGGCTGTATGTTATACTCTTCTCTTCATCCCCCATTCCAGGCAGGTTGCAAGTTGTTGTCGTTGTGTAGTTGTGCCTTTTTGTGACCCCATATGAGGTTTGCCTGGCAAAGATACTGGAGTGGTTTGCTATTTCCTTCTCGAGTAGAATAAGGCAAACAAGTTTTGTAACTTGCTCAAGGTCACACAGGTAGTAAGTGTCTGAGGTTGCATTTGAACTCAGGTCTTTCTGACTCCCAGTTCAGTACTTTAACCACTAAGCTACCTAGCTGCCTCCACAGGTTGGATAAGTCCGACATATTTAAAGTCCCAGGGTGGACAAGAATAAGATGAGTATTCTCTAATACAGTTTCTAAAGACAACACCTAAATGAAAACATATTTAACAACAACAACAAAAACTCCCTGCCTTTTTTGGACACCACAGAAATATACAGATACAAAAATCCCTGGATGTTGAGAGTAGGCAATCTAGCTTCAATATGCATTGCACAGTTTAGAATGCTCACTATCTAGGTTTTTCAATGTACTATATTTTGTGTTAGCAAATAAGATGTTTTTATTACTCAAGAATAGAGTTCTATAATTCTTTTGACTATATCCTTTGGGACTTAATTGGTTTAAAACTGATATTCTTAACTTTGTGTCACAGAATCCACTGGCAGTCTGGTGAAGTCTATAGATCTTTTCTCAGAATAACATTTTTAAAAGTATAGAATGAAACACATAGGATTACATAGAAGTTCAATCATATTAAACTATAATTATTAAAAATATTTCTTAAAAATCATGTTCACAGATATATTAAGAACACCTGGTCTAAAAAAATCTTAATTAACTAATATGATAAATGTTTATATGCATCCAGACAACTGAAGGCATAAATGAACACGCAGCCATGCTTCATTAGTTTTTTGACAATGTCAGGAAATTTAGAGAAAATTCTCTGGAGGAATCCCCTGCAATGGTGACCTTGGAGAATAGCTGAATGGTAGCAGGATGCACAGACAGGTTGTGACTGGCACTGTTGGAGAATGCAACCCACAGACCATAAGAGTATAAACAGATATATTGATATATCATTAGATATCATGTAAATAGATTTATAATTAGATAACCAGACATTAGTCTGTGGGTATTCCATAAAAGTGGTCTAAGGTTTTGTGAAAATCAGAATGCCCTTTTGAAGTATAATAAGTTTAATATACCAGGTCAATCAAAGGTAAGATATGCTCCAAAACTTGATGTTGCCTTTAGCTCCTTGTAAACTGCTACCTGTGATACAGGCAGGTTAAGGAGACACAGAGGAGTAGAAGAGAGTATGAACATATGCCAGGTACTCTACTTAGGGCAGTTTAGTCCTTCCAGCTCCTGGATATAAAGCAAAATCTTACATCTGGTGACAACGTGATAGGCAGAAGTGAGTTTGTATTTTTCAAACTAAACCCCAGTGCTCAACCCCCTCTCCTCTCCCCCCAGTGCCAATTCTAGAAGTATTAGGTAGTTAAACAACCATACAACAGGCTTGCAGGAAAAGAATCTGATCCCCTCCCTCCATTACTAATGTAGGGTTCGCTTTGAAAGCGTGTTTTTGTACTACCTCTGTCTTTTAAAAATCGTGTGTGTGTGTGTGTGTGTGTGTGTGTGTGTGTGTGTTATGATTCACCTCCTCCACCAATATGTCCACTCATTGCATTGGTAGTTCACATTCAGAGTACCAACTGTCAAAGTTTATTGACAGTCTAAAATTTGTGTGACGCTTCACCTTTCCCACCACTTTGGTATCAATTATGGAAGCAGAAGGGAATTGTAAAGAACCAAGGCCCTTTAAAAATTTTTTTGTTTCCTGAATGGTTATGACTAAAAACAAAATAGGTAGCTGACATATTGGTGATGTGCCTCTCTGTGGTTCTCTAGGTTGGACCATGGAAAATAGACTCAGTTTCTTACAGGAACCATACTTAAATTATTTTCTTCACGGCATAACTGGACAGCACTTACATGCAACTAGTAAAGGTTTTTAGAATTCAGGGGGACTTCCAAATCTCCCAACTGCATGAAAATGGATTCTGATAATACAGATTACATTATTTTGCACAGTACACACTCTATAGGACCATCCCTCTAGACCTGGAAGGGACTTTGGAGATCATTTAGTCCAACACTCTCATTTTATAAATGTGGAAACCGAGGCCTAGAAAAGTTAACTGGCTTTGCCCAAGGTAAAGCTGGAACGATTGAATACTTTCTTATGTTTACAACAATGGTTTCCTTCACCTGACTGGGTAGAGTGCTGAGTTAAACTTATTTAACTTGGGTATCTCCTTTCCATTTAAGGTGAAGGTGAATTATAAGACATCAGAAGAAGCCCTGTGCAGAACTTATGAGACAATATGGCCAAGAGATACACAGGATGGGCAGGCATGCATGGATGGAAATCTGCATCACTGGAAGGAATTCTCAGAGTGGTAAGATCCATTGCAGTGAGTATGAGACTAAGGAAGGAAGGAAGGGAAGAAGGGAGGGAGGGAGAGAGAGAGAATGTGTGTGTGTGTGTGTGTGCGCGCGCGCGCGCGTGGGTAAGCATGTGTGTGTGTGTGCGTGGGTAAGCATGTGTGTGTGTGCGCGTGGGTAAGCGTGTGTGTGTGCGTGCGTGGGTAAGCATGTGTGTGTGCATGCGTGGGTAAGCGTGTGTGCGCGTGGGTAAGCGTGTGTGTGCGTGGGGTAAGCGTGTGTGTGGGTAAGCGTGTGCGCGCGTGGGTAAGCGTGTGTGTGTGCGCGTGG
>CM053580.1:406916165-406941557 GCA_028627135.1 Pseudochirops cupreus
TAATATTTTTTGTTTTATTTTAATTTCTTTTCATGTTTTAAAACTTAACATCTTGAACTTAAATACAGACAAAAAAGACAGTATTTCCATGTTTAACATAAAAAGAGGATACACTATAAAACTATGAATTTACATTGTCTACTTTTTTGAAAAAACTATGTAAGTACTACATATCATTTTCAAAGTTACTCTACTTTCTGTGCTTCCTATATAATATGTAATATCATAATTATATCACTCTTACCATATGTACCATTCTGCACCTTTCCCACTTTCCATGTTTTTCTAAAAACAATTAGCTTATCATTTCTTATAGTATAGTAGCATTCCATCACAATCATATACCATAACTTGTTTAGTCATTCCCCAACTGACAGGCATCCCCAAAATTTCCAGTTCAAAGAGAGCTGCTATAAATATTTCTGAACATACAGGTTATTTTCCTTTATCCCTAATCTTGGGAAACAGATCTAATAGTGGTATTGCTAGTTCAAAGGGTATAGAGAGTTTAGTAACTCTTTGGCCTAATTCCAGAGAATAATATTTTTAAATGCATAAAATACATAGGATTACAAGCAAAATTAATCATACTGAAATATCATGCCAAAACACTTTTTTAAAAGTTCACATACTTCAGATTAAGAACCCCTGGCCCAAGATCACAACTCTGGTTATTTACTATCATCTTCCCAGTGGAAGGGCTGAGCTGGCCCTCCTCCAAAATGTTCCAAAAGATTTCCATAGGAAGAGGGAATAGAGAGTAGAAAATAGGATGTCAGGCAATCTAGGCTCTGGTTTTAACGACCATCAGTTAGCTAGCTTTTTGACCTTAAGCAATTGATTCACTTTCGTCCCCTGTAAAATGAGATGGTTAGATCACTTAGATTCTAAAGTTCCTTTCAGCTCCAAAATGATATGGTTTTCAATTCTCTAGAAAAAATAATAAAATCACAGGTTTAGTGTGCTTGCCTTTATTCTTTTCTCAAGAAACCAAGATTAAAATCAACAGTAGCATGACATCACAAACTGTTTAATAGCCTATCATAATACTTGAGATATTTTTTTTATGCTTAGTCCCCAAGGGAAGTATAATTTCCTGATATAGCATCAGACCTTTGCTGTACCAATAGTCTCTCATCTCTCACACTGAATTTAGTAGTTATCAAGTGTCAAAGAACAGCAAAGGGAGCAGAAATACCATGGGGCTTAGAAGTAAGGAGATAGGGGCATAGTGATGGTTTTGCCACTGACAGATTATAGGGGAAGGGGCAGCTGGGTGGTACAGTGTACCAGCCCTGGAGTCAGGAGGACCTGAGTTCAAATCCAGCTTCAGACACTATCTGTGTGAGCCTGGGCAAGTCATTTAATACCATTGCCTTGTTCTCCCCACAGCCTCACAAAAATTGTGCATTCTTAAGCAGCAGACAGGTATTACAATATGTACAATTAGAAATACCCAAAGCCAAATCTGGCCTGAAATACTCACTAGATGTGTGAACCTGGATGAGACATTTAACCTCTGTCTGCCTCAGTTTCCTCATCTGTAAAATCAGGATAATAATATAGCACCTACCTGTTATTATTGTTGTGAGATTAAAGTTAGATATAGCACTTTGTAATGCCTGGCATACAGAAGGCATTTAATAAATGCTTGTTTCCTTCCTTCACCTTTCTTGAAAATAAAGGAGTCGGACTGATTTCTGAGGTCCCTTTCAGTTATATACAAAGGCAGTTTGATGTGGGAAATAAAGCTGGCACTGGGACTTGGAAGACCTCTCAGTTCAAGTCCTGACTATGACCCATACAGGCTATGACACACTTGGCAAGTCAGTGCTTTAGTTAAGGCAGCTAAGTCTATGGAATGGTACAGAGAAGGGATAAACTTAGACCAGAAGAAAGAGTTTCCTTACCTGAGAGTGTCCTATTCCAATGAAATTCCAGGTCCAGAGCCTCTCCTTCCAGCTATAAAATTCTAGGATTCTGTTTTTGGAGACCAGAAAATATCTGGAATTTTAATAGACTAAATCATAGATGTCAATAATATTCCATTTGTTGTGAGATTTAAATGTGTGTGTGTGTGTGCATCATACATACATATCTATGCACATATATGTGGATAATATATAAGGAATCCTAATAAAGGAAACCATAGGGTAAATTATTAAAAGGGTAATTAAATACAACAATATTCCTATATAGCCCTGCATCCCAAGTTCAAATAATTAAATTCAACAAACATTTATTAAGGGCACACACTCTGTCCACGACGCCATGCTTGGTGCTGGATAATTATTTATTTCACTTGGCCTTAAACGACAGGAAGGATGAATATTCGATGCATTCATTCTCTATTTTTCTTTACTTACATGGACATCCTGTTTTCCCAAGCTTATGGGTTTGGCTTTGCATTGTGTAAAAGCCTTCCTGTCTGATCTCCCCTGCTTTCCCCCATCTGCTTGATGTAACATCATACTGCTGCTTTTACAAGAGCGATGCCCTCTTCCCAAAAGCCCATTAGTTTACAGGCACTTTGTCAGTGAGCAAAGGTTACTAAGAAGTCTAAAAGAAAGTTTCAGTTCAGACTTCAGCCTGACTGGATTCCCATTAGATATTATATAATGCTTTCTACAGAGGTTATTCTAAGACACCACAGTCACTTTCCTAATGCAAGGAAAGCACTTCAATATGTATATTATAACATGCTCTCATCCAGAAACAATTGGTTATAACATCCTGGCCGAGATAGATGCATTGTTTTTTCTACTTTGTTTTCAGTCACATGGTGTGATGTTACTGGGCAAGCATTACCCTCTCCTCTCAGTTAGTCACCAGCTGTCAGGCTGGGTGGGATGATTTCATTCTTGATCATTTCATTTACTCCAGACTTCGAGATCACTTCATTCAGGTGATAACCAATTCTCTTGAAATAATGAAGTCATAAAGTGAACAGAGTTCTTAACCCTCAGATGTCTTGTGCCTTGCTCAGGCAGACAGGGAAAAAAAGGGAGAGGCAGGTGTGCTAGAAGCTAAGGAGGGAGAAAAAAAATTGAATGGCAATTACATCAAGAAAGGGGCAGTCAGAGCCACCTGCACATGCAGGTATATCTCTAGGTAAAGCAAAACAGAAAGAATTGAAGGGAATTGTGGGTGATAGGAAGAAGTAAGAGTAAAAATCACACAAACCAACAGTGTAAGGGAAGCTGAGGCTGGTGGATTGCTTTAGTGTTGAGCTGCAGTATGGTTAAAACCAACTGGGTTTCTTTCCTAAGTTTGGCAACATTATGTTGAGCTGCCAGGCAAACCAGCCCAGTTTGAAGAGAAAACAGGTCAAAGCTTCAATACAAAATGAAGGAAGGAAGGAAGGATGAGTGAGGGAAAGAAGAAGGAGGGAGAGAGGGAAGGAGGAAGAGTAGGAACAAAGGAGGGAAGGAAGGAAGGAAGGAGGGACTCGGGGACAGAGTAGAGGGTTAGTTACACCAAGGGCTGAACTGTCTCCCATTTTCCCTGGCAAATGGGAGAGACAGGCTGGCCTGAGTTTGGGGCAGGGCCCAATAGGAAGCACTTTTAAGAGGGGTAAAATGTAAAGTCAGTTCTTTATTGGGCAGTTGTCCAGAGAATAAAAAAGTATTTCCATCTACATCCTGTATAAGGCAATCTCCTTCCACCGCTTTCCTCTGGTTTCCTTCATTTTGAGTTCCTGATTCTTTCCTTCTAGGACAGATCTTCTCATTCCTGTTCCTGAACACCTACCCCATGTACAGACATAAGTAGCCTTGGTGTGCAAAGATCGTAATCAGTTAACTGGGAACCGAGGCATCTTATAAAGGGTGAAACAGCCCAATAAGCAATCCCTTTTCTATTCCATTAGAATGAATCCTCCTCTCAATGGAACTTATTAATACAAATCAAGGTCTACCTAAATTTGCAGTACAAGCGCTGGCCCATCTCAGTATCCCTGATCTATCCCTCCTTCAGCAAGCATTTATTAAGAACTGTTCAACAAGGTATCATGCCAGACAGAGGATCGAAAGACAAAAAAGGTCTTGGTTCTCAGGGAACTTGTATTCTAAGAGGGCTACAGTCCCACACACGAGTAAATCTGATACAAGATAAGGGTGTGAAGGGTCAAAGGAGAGGGGGCAGATATGAAACTTTCCTGGAAGATGTGGTATCTGAGCTGAGCCTTGAAAGAAAATTATTTTAACAGGCATAAATATAGATCAGTTCAATACTAACATTTTACTGGTGTTACTATATGTCACAAACTGGAAATATCACTGCTTCTGAAATATTAAAGATGACTGTCACACATAGTGGGGAGTGGAGAGATTAAGGACAGGCGCAGCCAGACATATAACCAACAAGGAACTCTGAAGATGAACAAGGGTAAAGGATGTCATCAAGGAATTTATGACAGGATTAGTTATGTTACAAGAGAGTGATAACAGGTAGAGTCTGAGTGCTCTACTGTATCCTTGTAATGTCGGAAGAAAATTAGGGAAGACTTCTAACACACTGGGTGAAGCCCTGCCGGTGAATATTTAGAAAAAAACGCGCAAATGCGGAACAGGATGGGCAGGCCTCAATGGGTTACAATTGGCATTGCTGGAGGGAATTCTCAAACTGATGAGATCAAAGATTCATTTCAGTATTTGAGATGGGAGGGAATACATTCTAGGACAGGGGAACAGCCTGAGAGAATCCCAAGAGGCAGCAGATGGCGGTCAAAGTTCCAAACTAGAACAGTCTGGTTAGAATACAGGATAAGGTTGGAAGGAAAGTAACCATGAAATAAGGTTGGAAAGGTAGGCTGGAGCCAGATTGTCAAAGGTTTCAAATGAAGGACTAAAGAGCTTCTATTTTATCCAACTGAGAATTACTGAAGACTTTTGAATGAGGGAATAACAATGTCCAACCCATGCATTAGTAAGTTATAGAAGGATAAATTCAGTTTTAGGCATGTTAGATGCTAAAGGGACATTCATGTGGAAATGTCTAGCAGGCAGCTGACCAGGTGGATTCTGAAATTCAGGAAGATTAGAAATTGATGAATTTAGGTATCATCTGCATAAAGGTAATCATGAAATGCATGGGAGATCGGTAAGGGGAAAGAATATAAAGAGGGCCAAGGGTAGAACTTTGCAGAACCTATATTTAGGGTACTACAGATGAGGTTAAGAAGGTAGGGTTTGACTAAGGAACTAGGAAAATATAGTATTAAGAAATGCCTATAGGAAAAGAAAAGGAAATCAGTTCAAAATTGTCAAATGCAGAAAGGTCAAAAAAGACTGAGAAAGATCCTTGTATTTAGCAATTGAAGAATTATTGATTGGGGCAGCTAGGTCGTGCAGTGAATAGAGCACTGGCCCTGGAGTCCGAAGGACCTGAGTTCAAATGTGACCTCAGACACTTAACACTTACTAGCCGTGTGACCTTGGGCAAGTCACTTAACTTCAATTGCCCTGCCTTCCCCCCCCCCCAAAAAGGCAAAAAACCCCACAAATAAAGATCTCATTTTAAAAACAAAGAATTATTGATATCTTTGAGAAAGATGGTTTTCAGGGCAATGGGGGGATAAGGTACAAACAGGTACAAATGTAGGAAGACCAGAAGAGACAAAAAAAAAAAAAAAAGAGAAAGTAAATGGAAAAGATGTCTGACAATAGCTTGAGGGGATAGGAGGGTGAAGAAAAATGTAGATTTGTTTTTTTTTAAGATAGGGAAGATTCAAAGTGTTTGTGGGCAAGGGATAAGAGACAAAAGACAGGGAGAGCTAGGAGAGCCTGAAAAAGAGAGAAGGTGATTCTCCTTTGGGGAAGGCTTCCAAAGCAGACAGGACATGCAATCAAGGGCACCAATGGCCGTGGCAAGAAGTGCTACTTCATCTTTTGAGGATGAAACAAAAGAAAGGGATGGGTGAAGTTTATACTTCTTGTAATAAGGTAGATTAGAGAGCACTCTATAGATTATAGGAATCTTCTCAATGAAGGGAGGAAAACTGTCATCCACTGGGGTAGGGGGGAGGGAAGAGATTTGTAATAACCTCTATGAGGAGCTCTCCAATAGGGAAAAAAAAAATTTTTAATTGCAGTTCAGTGGTGAGAGCCTAGGTGAGGTTAGAAAACATGTTTGTAAAAGACTTAATCCATAAAGTTTCCTGACTTCCTCTAACAACATTTATCAACTGGGGAATAGGCACAGAAAAGGTGAATGGTGGGGATGAACTGGGGTAAAGGGTATATAAACAGTGAAAAGACAAAGGGGTAAGAGAATCAAGGGTAAAAAGGTTGACTACAGAAGCAATATGATAAAGAGAAGAAAGCAAAGCCAGAATAGGGATAATAGACTGAAAGACGAGTGGAAGATTAAGGAATAAGACAGTAGTTGTAGTATAGACAAAAATCAGGTTTTGGAGTAGTAAGTGAGGCAATGAGAAAGGTACAATAAGGGATTGTGATCAATGAGGGGAAGGTGAGATTTCAGAGTTTCAGATCTTACAGTTGGAATAGTTTCAGGTGATGGTGGGAATCTGAGATATGACCATCATGAGTGTGTCAGGCAGAATGGAGATAAGGATCACAGGAATTGAGGAAGTTGATGAACTGGAAGAAAGTTGTGTTAGAAGCATCATAAATGTGAATATTAAAGTCACCAAGTTTTGAGGACTTCCAATTCATTAAGTATGGAACACTTGAAGGCTATCCAGACCACATTTGGGGAAATACAATGCCAAAGAAACACCTTGATACACCATGTGGTATAACTGACTCAACAGGTAGAACTTTTCTGTCACAAAAATTATAGAATTTTTAAAGCTAGAAAGGGATTCCCCATAAAGTGATGGATAGAGATATGGGCTAGACTTGAGATTTCATTGGCAGAGAGAACATACAGCTGAGGAAACTTCCTCTACCTTTTTCTTTCTTTCTCTCTTCCTTTTTTTTTGTAAATTTTTGTTCATTTTAAACTTAAATATAAAATGAGAAAAGAAAAAAAATTGCCATGTATATGGCAGACCATAAGGAAGAATTCAATATAAAACAATACATTTCCATTTCAAGAAAACCTTTGCATCCTTGTTGGTTTTCTTTTGTTCTCTGTTGTGTACTTTTTACTTTATTCCCCCCACACACACCCTAAATAAGGCTACAATTAAACATGGACACACACACACACATATATACACATATACATAGACATCTATAAACATACACATATATACACATAGACACTCATACACATATACATAAGACCATACTATGCTTGTTTGCTCTCTTCACCTGTTTCTCTGAAGGTTGATAACATCTTTCTTCCTAAGTCCAAATCCTTCTGTTTTTTAAAATCAGTCAGCTCATCATTTCCTACACCACAGCAATATTCCAACCCAATCACATCCTAAGAGATTGTCTATGAAAGTTGTTTTCCCCCCAATTTTCTTTATTTCTTCTGTTCTTGGATGCACGGGTTTTATTTATGTAAGAACAATTTTGATTTAAAATAATCAAAATTATCCTTTTTACACTTCAACAATGCTCTAATCTTATAATATAGTTTAAGGTCTGATATTGCTGAATCTGCTTTTGTTACATCCTTTTTTCCCCTGATTTCTTTGATGTTCCTGACCTTTTGTTCTTCCAAATTATTTTTCCTAACTCAATAAAACTGGAATGACATTGAATAAATAGATCACTTAGGTAAAACTGTCATTTTAAATATTATATTGGCTTTTCCTACCCATGAGCAATAAATGTTACTTCAATTATTTAGATCTGAGTTTATTTGTATAAAAAGTGTTTTATGTTTATGTTCATGTAGTTCCGGGGTCTGTTCTTTCAAAATTCAATGGTGCCAAACTCAAAGAGAAAGAGGACAACTAAACTTTATGTAAGGATTCCTGCAGGTCACATATTGACTTTGGAAAACATAAATTAACATTGTTTTGTTGTATTTTTATTTGTTAAATATTCTTCCCAATTACACTTTAATTTGGTTCAGCCGGTCTCCATAGTGTGGCAGGTCACAGGGGCTTAGTGTTGGCCTACTAGACTAAGTGATTTGTCCAGTCACACAACCAGTACTTTCAGGGGCAGGACTATAAAATCAGGCCTTCCTAGCTCTGAGGATAGAGCATCCTCTCTCCACCGTTGCCTCTCTAAAGGGAAAGGGAACAAATCTTAATTGGCTACTATGTGTCAGGCACTGTGTTGGGTGATTTACAAATATCTCTTTTGATGAAGTGATAGAAAGATGGAAAATCTTTATAGAGGAAACTAGCATACCTTCATGATTCAATAACACTAATTGGAAAGGTAAGGAAATAAGCTTTTCAGTGTCCTGACCATGACTCCTATTAGAAACTACCTTATAGTCCCTATTGGACAAAGTATTATTTTCAGATTCTTGTCCTATATTTCTTTTTTTTTTTTGGAGGGCAATTGGGGTTAAGTGACTTGCCCAAGGTCACATGGCTAGTTTTTGTGTGTGTTAAGTGTCTGAGGCCGGATTTGAACTCGGGTCTTCCTGACTCCAGGGCCGGTGCTCTACTCACTACGCCACCTAGCCACCCCGACACCCCCCCCCACATTCTTTCTAAATGCAAGATACAATCCAATCTACCTTCTTTAAAAATGAGAGATTACATTCAACTCAATAAAGTGCCTGTTAGGTATTCATATTGTGCTAACAATGTACTAACACAAAGATGAAGAAAAAAGTTTGCAAAGCACTTTACATACTTTAAGAACAATTCTGTGTGATAGGTACAATAGGGGTTTGTTCGCCCACTTTACAAGTGAGGAAACTAAGACTGGCCCATAGACAACGTCGGAAGGAGTCTGAAGCCACTTTATCCATTACAGCATCTTTTTTCAATTTTGCCTTTTGAAAACATTTTAGAAAGCAATTAGCTTTAAATATAAGTGTCTCTTTCTAACACTGTTTGACCTGCTGCTAAACACTATTATTCCTCTTTAAAAATACTCCAACTCAGCATTAAACAAGCCTAGATTTTATCCCAGGACCTGGGCCATCTAAAGTGACCTGCCCACAAACACCACTTTATCTTCTTTAAATAAAGAGAAAAAAAGGTCTGAATAAGATGTATATTTAATAGAAAGTCTGTTCTGAACTTCTTTTCCAAGACCTCTCTGCTGAAATCCCTTCCCTGGATTTGCAAATGGAGAAAGAGCAGGACCACCAAAATCCAACCTTTGGGAGAAAAGGGTTAACTTCGGAGGGATTACCAATCCAACTCATCTATTAGCATCTGAATTGTGTTTACCCCAACCGGCCCTAGAGGCCAGTAGAAGTGGGGGAGGGGAAGGTTTCACGGCTTTCCTCCGGCTGTCTTTAAATCCTACCTAAGCATTCCATAGGTCAAACCAGCTGGGAGGCAAATATGCAAACTAGCCAGGGCCCCCAAGAAACGGAGCTGCAAAATCTTGATGGGAGATAAAAATGGAAAATGCCAGGTCCAGCCCTAGCAGGGCTTCCGTCCTTCTGGAGCCTCCAGGTAGAATCATTGCTCCAACACTGGTATACGCAGGTGAAGATAGTTTTCTTGTTGTGTGGTAAAAACTGTTAAGTTTAAAAAAAACATAGCAGCCCTGGCCCAAGCTTCCCAAACTTCTTCCTGGGTTTAGACCATCCTTCCTTCCAAATCTCCACGTCCCCTCCCACCCCCCCATTTCCCACCCCCACATCCAAGAAGATTTACTTACCTTCCTGCGGCTGTAAGAGGTGGAAACACTGAATCGAGTGCTTTGAAGAACATCAGTAATACTCCCATGACGGCCACTAGGAGGCTCTAGAGAGCAGGGTTGCAGGGAGCTATCGTCTATTTCATTGTGCTGTAAAACCCGCTTTTGAAAACACGCTCGTTATAAGCTACGAGTTGCCTTGCAGCTCGTTGCCTGGCTCCTGGCTGGGGTAGGGAGGAGGGGAAAGGTAAGATGCTGAGTCCTTTGGTTTGGTAGGTTTCAGACTCCGTATAGGGGTTGTGGCTCTGTTTGGAGAGCAGCAGCTGCTATACACCCGCCCCAGATTTGTTTGGTTTTACGTTCTCAATGAAATGGGAGCATCTTGCATAGTTTCCAGCAATGAAATGCCTATGGCTTTTATTTATTTATTTAAATGAATGGTTCTCTGATCCTCCCCGCCCTGGATTTGCATAATAGCCTTACCTCGGGAAGCCGGGGTTTTGTAGAACTTGGGTGTCTCTTTAAAAAGAGTTAAAGCAAGCAACTCTCCAGTTGTAGCATGTGAAACAAACTTTTAGCTCCTTCTGAGAACAATGTTATGTTTGATTAGCAAAGGGAGAGTTCTCCCAGTTCTCTCCTTGCCTCGTATCAGCTGAATAGATCTCCAAGTCAGACATGCCCAGGCACGGGGGCATTTGTCTGGCTTTAGGAAGCGTCTAGAATACTGGTTGCTAGCAGCAGGCGGCTGTTAAGAACACAGAATTTGCTTCATTCTCTTCCATTTCCCTGGTCTCTCTTTCCTTTCTTCCCCTCTCCCCATGGTGGAAGATTAAGAATTAAAAATACCTTTGCTGGGAGCTCCTGGATTCAAGGAGGGAGGGTCCTGGAATGGGGAAGGGCCATAGCCCCCTTCCCTCAACTAAGCCCAAAGAGAAGATCTTAGAAAATGCTTTTTTACCGTTGACAGCTAGCCCAGAGGCGGAGGAAGCAAGCTTTTCTGAACTGCTCTTTTTTTCATCCACATCCAGGCTTCCCTGGCCAAACCCATCTTGTACATACTTATTTGCATATTATCTTCCACATTACAGTGTGATCCCCTGGAGGACCAGGTCTCTGGTTTTGTTTTTCTTTTCTCCACGATTAGCCCTAACTGGCCCTAAAATGTGTGAGGAGAGTAGTGAGTAAGACCAGCAAGAAAAAAAAAGGGTCAGGTTTTAAAGAGTTTTAAATGGCCAACGGAAGAGATTCTATTTGTGCCTAGAGGCAATAGGTAGCCAGTGGAGCTTAAATGAGTAGGGGGATCATGTGGGCAGACCTGCCTCTAAAAATCTCTTTGGCAGCTGAGTGGAAGATGGAATACATACTGTAGAAAAAGACGTTAAGGCTAAGAGACCTCTGAGGCCAATAGTCCAAGTGAGAGGAGATGAAGGCCTCTTACTAGCTTGATGGTTGTGTGAGCAGAGGAAGGGGGGTGGAGGTGTAAAGAAGCAATATTAGAGAGGTAGAAACAAGACTTAGCAAAAAATTAGATTATATAAGTGAGAGTGAAGGATGATACCAGGATTGGGAACCTGGGTGATTGGAAGGATGGTGGTGCCTTCACTAGTAACAGTAAACTTCACAAGAGGAATGGATATGAGGGGAAAGATAATGAGTTGTGTTTTGGACATGTTGTATTTTAAATATGGTACCTCTAGTTTGAAATATCCACTAGGCAATTGGTGATATGGGATGAGGCAGCTAAGTGGCCCAGTGGATAAAGTATTGGTGTTGTGGCTTATGGAGTTCAGGGACTCCTCAAGAGGGTTGCCTGGAATGAATTCACGGACTGAAGCTTTCTTTAAAGTCAAGGAGGCAAAGGTTTATTATAACTCCAATATGGTGGGCAGAGCTCCTTCAGGAACTTATTAACCTTGTCATTCACTATTGGAAGGAGTTTTTCAGGGGTGTATTTTTGGTCTGTTACATCTGTAGCAAGATAGCTTTTAAAGTTTTTGTCTATAGCTTGACCTCTGGATTGAATACAATAACTTTGGGAATCAATACATGATAATTCTGTAGTTATAATATAGCCCTGTTTTCACAAGAGAATTTCTTCAGAGGTATATAGCCAGCACAATACCCATAGCAGCCCCATGAATGTGCCACTGTATTTCCAGGGTTGAATCATAAAATATAACAAACTTTCTTCCTCAAAGATGAAACCAAGATATTTATTCAGATACTAGAAAGCCAATTCCACCATGGTAACAAAGAAGTTTATACACATCACCAATGCAGGGAGCACCACCATCCCCAAGCCTTCCCTCCATTAGGTCTCCCCACAAACAAGCTCCCCTAAGCAAAATTCCTCCTTCTCTCACTCACAATAACTGCTGTGCTTCAGCTCTCTCCTAGCTCTCCTCAGCTTTGCCTCTCACTCTCTCTCTTCCTGCTCTACCCATTCAGAAAGCTCCTCCCACCTTTGGCTCCATGTGACTCAAACTCATGTGACTTAAGCTTCTATGTGACTTAAGCAGGTCACATAAGCCTATTAATGGATGGCAAAGATCTTCCCATTAAACAAAAAATATATTAGCAATATATTCAGCCCCAAGATCTTTCATATCCATTACACAGATTAATGGGAGTTTAGGGGTAACTGGCATCAATAGAACTTTACAACAATATAGCAAAGATAACAAAAAATAAGCACATAAAACAACATCTTAGGGTGGGCTTGAGTACAAACACACCATCATTCCCCCCTAGAACGAATGGGACCCAAAATCTAGAGGTCGGGGGCAAAGGTCTCTTCTTCCATAGATACTTGCTATTGAAATTGGATGTAGAGCTGTTCCTGCCCCAAGAGGTCCCATTTGAAAGGTCAGTTCTTTAGCTGGCATCCAGACACCAGGTTGGTTGGTTGATACCAAGTCCAGGGATGACACATCACAGTTGTGGACAGGGGGTGACATCTAGCTTAAGTGATCAGACATCTACAGGTGGAGGATACTAAACCGGCAGGAAACAAATCTAGCAAACAGGTTTAACAAACAAAAGCCAAAAAGATAGAAGGAGACAAAAACCAGAAGCAAGGTAGATATAGGGTCAGCTGTGCTTCTGGAGTCCATGTACCCACTATTATAGTCTTATTCATTGTTGTTTACTGTTTTCTAATTTGCAGTTTGGGGGTCATCATTCTGTCTAGAGATATACTTTCTTTAATCTGAGCTGGGGCCTGGCCAATTTTCTATTTTCCCTGCAGGTGTGATGAATTTGAACGCCATATTTCAGGTGGATCTGTAGGGGCAGTTCTTACTTCCCTGCTCAGTCTAATATTAAGCCCCTTTCCTCGGTACATTTTATGTAGTTCATTAGTTGGAATGCCATCTATTCTTCCAAAATCTACCCCTGCTCTTAATAGAACAATTCTTTTCTTGTCAATCCATTCTGACTTTGAATCCATGGCTATTTACTCTTTTGTCTTGAGGAAATTTATCTTTTCTCCATTCCCCTAAGTCACTTCACTGAAATCTTATCCAGCACCCCCGAAAGAGGGTGCCCTAGCTCCCCGATTAATAGAGTCAGAATTATGTGATTATAAGCAGGAGAAGCCATCTTCACTATGATATTTCTATGAGCAACTGCCAAGGAGATATCATGATATGCATTTACATCTCCCATCATAATAGCAGTTTTCATAACTTTCTCATACAGTCTTCAAGCTAGTGCCAGGGTCTATCTCCACTAAGCCACATAGAGTCAGTAGGATACTTTCTGTTGCATCTGTCTGAAACTAAAGCTAACAGATTAGTTGCATTGTTACCTGCTTGTATATGATGATCTCAAAAAGCTTGCTGTACAAAAGGATTCTGACTAATACCCATAAATTTCAAGTAATTTATATTATCTGTCAATATTCCTCCGGCCCCTTCATCACTGATTCTCACCATCCAAGACACTAACTATTCTCCCATCCTTTGGGTTAATCCACTTAATATATCAGTGACCTCCTGCTGAATAAAATCCTGAATTACTTCCCTAAACACCAGGTGGTCTCCGTGGTTCTCCTGCTTTCTTCTTCATACGGGGCAAATGTCTTCACTAGTTAAAGCCTCTTCATCTAACTTTGTTTCATTTTCCTCCCACGAATTCTCCTAGCAATCATAGAGGCTCTAACTAGGCTCAGTCTGTGCAAGGACTACATGCACATTCCTTTTGTTAATTTTTTTCTTCTTTTTCTGAGCCAAACCCACAACAGCCCTTTCTTCTGCTACCTGACTAGCTTGCACACTAGCCAACTCCATTTCCACCTGAGCTTTCTCTTCCAGCAGCTTGTCTCTGCTTTTATACATAAGGTGATAACTTGTTAGCAAGGCTGGCCTCTCCTACATACCCCTGGCCGTTCTTTCCCCAGTTTTATTGATATTCCTTGCAAACATCTTCCAAATCTCTAGATTCTCCCTTCTGTAGCTACAGTTTCCAGTTTTCACAGCGTCTGGTGCTTTTAGCCCATTCCTTTGCTAGGGAGGAATAAGGTAAATCCTCCCATCTTGGGAGATCCATTTCTTCTTCTAAAGTCCTTCTTCCTCCAAATAGAGATCTGATACCTTGTGATCCTGTTCATGATGCCAACTGTATCTCCAAAGCAATATTCATAGCACCAACAGCAACTATGAATATGCCAGTGTAGTTCTGAATTGCAAAATATAACAGACTCTCCATATAGAAGACAGAACCAAAACATTTATTCAAACACAAAACAGCGAAATCTACGCACAATAACAATGAAGAGGGTACTGTCATTCCCCAGGCCTTCCCCCTGCTAGGGCCTTCCCACAAATGAACACTCACATCTCACTGCCTGTTTCCCCTCTCTCCCTCAGCTCTAACTTCTCTGACCAACTTCCTCTGGGCTCTGTTCTACCCTTCCTGCTCTACCTGTTCAGCAAGCTCCTCCTACCATAGGCTTTAGGTGACTTAAGCAGGTCACATGGGCCTATTAATGGATGGCAAAGATCTTCCCATTAAGCAAAAATACATCAACAATACATGTATATCACTATATAACAATATCTATATGTGGATATCTTTCTATGCAGATATATATAGTCTCTACATATGTTTGTATATATACATACATCTATCAACATGCACATATATACATATGTGTGTACATTTATGTGCAATATGTATCTAGGAATCTTCTTCCTAGAGATGACAATTGAACTCAAAAAGACTGATAAGATAAATAAGTGAGAGGGTATAAAGGAAAAAGAGGAGGGCCCAGGATAGAGCCTTAGGGAATACCCCTATGAATGGAGATCTAGCAAAAGAGTCTGAGAAGGAACAATCAGAAGAAATAAAACCAAGAGAGAGCAATGTCAGAAAAATTCATAGAGGAGAGACTATCCAAGGATAAAAAGACTCGGTGAAAGATGTCAGCGATGCAGAGGTCAAAGCTGAGGATTGAGAAACAGCCATTAAACTTTCCAATGGAAGATCTCTGGTAGCTTTGGAGAGAGAAGTTTCAGTTGAATGATGATGAGGTTGGAAGCGGGTCTAGAAACAAATTAAAGAAGAAGAAATGGGGGCATGATTGTAGACAGTTTTTTCAAAGAGTTTAGCTGAGAAGGGAAGGAGGAGAGCTATAAAAAGATAAATGGAAGACTTTTTAAGGCTAGTGGAGACTTCACTAAGTATGTTTGTAAACAACAGGAAAGGAGTCAGTAGACTGGGAGAGACTGAAGGTAAGTAATTAGGCATATGCTAGAAAAGACTGGAGGGAAGGGATCAAGGGTTCACCAAGAGGAGCTGACCTAGGAGAGGTTAGACAAAGGCTGTTTTTTCCTAAAGGAGGAGTTAATGAAGGGGTCATGTCAGAGGAATAGGAGATGAAAAGGCGCTCTCCTTGAATAGTTATTATTTTCAGGTGAGGTCTGCCACTGAGAGGGTGGGGGAGGCAATGGTATGAGAAGCTTGAGGAGAGGGGAGGAGGTTTGGGATAGTGTCTGTGTGAGATACACTCTAATAGACTGAAATAGATTTGCCTTACTACTGTGAGGGCCCAGTTAAGATTAGATAACTTAAATTTGTAATGCCTACTGTCAGTATAGTTTTGTAACTCATTCAGCCTCTTGAGCAACATATGAATAAATGGTGGGAATAATCCAGAGTTGGGTTTGACAAATGTGATCTTTGATAAAACAAGGAGGTAAGGGATTGAGAACAGAGGATAGCTAGTAGGGTTGAACTAGTTCATTAAGTGATCAAAATTGGAAAGGGTAGACAGTGTAGCCAGAGTAATAGGAGTAGCTTGGGAAAGTGCTGCGAGACAGAGGGATTGGAAGTCACAATAAGGTCAGAGAAGAGGGTTAGGAGTAGTAAGACTTAGTTAAAGATGGAATGATTAAAGATTATCTGATGATATGAAGGAATTTTAGAGGTCTTGAATGTGGAAATAGAGCACTTGTGAGTCTGGGCAAGATAAATACATGACTATCCCTGTGTGTGTATCCAAAGTACAGTGGAGGAATTAGGTCACGGAAATGAAGAGGTGGGAAGGAAATTGGGATATTTTAAGATACATAATTATATATATTGAAGTGCCTTAGTACAAAGGCAACAATTGAGGATCAAAGCTAGGTGGGGTCAGATGGGACAGTTATATAAACATCTATTAAGCACCTATTTGCAAAACACCGTATATCTGAGCCTTGTGAATAAGACAAAAGCAAAACAGTTCCTGCCCTCTAGAAGCTTAAATTGTTCTAGCAAACACTGTATACACCTATATAAATAAAAACTAAGTATTCCCAAAGTAATGCATAGTAAGCTCAAGGAGAGAGATTCCTCAAAGCACCAATCCAAGTAAAGCTACACTTGACCAAACATATTTTGGAGCAAAAAAACATTTTTTTTTCATTGTTGAGTTTTCAAAGGGCTTGCCTATAGGCTAAGCAAAGAAAAGGGCAGGAATAAAGATGTCAAAAGATCAAGTAATTAAGTTAACCAATTAGAGGCTGTCAATAAACTTGAGAACAGTATTTGCCCTGTAAAACTTGATATAGCCTCTACCTCAGATGGATTGAAGTTAACTATGTCTTTTTTCCTTCAGAGGGACCATTGTTTTTGTGAATCCCTATGCAGTGTTCAGATAGTAAATAGCCAGGCATCATTCTACTTTATAGTCAAGGAAACCACTCTGAATCACAGGGCAATGGACTAGCAGACCAGCAAAAAAAGGAAATTTACTTAGATTCATGTTTATAGGATGTTTCCTTTGAACAGCCTCAGGAAGTATTTTAAACACTGAAACTCAGATCACATTCACTGATGTATTTCAAAGCTGTAGTCCAGAGGTCAGCCTTGGCAGTGTTGAGGCCAACAACAAAGAGACTTGGACGTAGACTGTGCTGTGTAAAATGCATGAGAACTACTGGGAACATATTTTTAAAGGAACTTTAGACAAAAGTCATTAGAAAGTATATGATCTGGGGCAGCTAGGTGGTGAAGTGGATAGAGTGCTGACCTGGAGACAGGAAAACTCATCTTCCTGAGTTCAAATGTGACCAAAGACACTTACTAGCTGTGTGATCCAAGACAAGTCACTTAACCCTGTTTGCCTCAGTTTCCTCATCTGTAAAATGAACTGAAAAAGGAAATGGCAAACCACTCTAGCATTTTTGCCAAGAAAACCCCAAATGGGGTCACAAAGAGTCAGACACAACTGAAAAAAGGATTGAACTACAAAATGGGAATAGTTGAGTCTTGGCTGACAAGAATATGGACTTGGGAAGCAAATTGTTGTTCCTGAGCTTTGATTTTTTTTCTGAATTTTTTTATATTACCATAAACTCAAAACAAGTAGAATATAGTTCTTTCATAACTGTTTAATGTAGTTAAGGTTGTATGAAGAGTTCCATTTTTTGAAACTTCCATTGTTTCCCCTTGGTTTCATAGCCTGGATTTGATGAGCCTGAGGGAGAAAAGAAAGTTCACTATGGGTGTGGGATGGAGGAGTGACTGGGGGTCTGGTCCTTAGCTCCTTAGGGCCATAGAAACTTGGCTTTAACAAATTTCCCAGGGGTTGTCAACTTCTAGGGGAACTGAATCACCACAACCAAACTCTCATGATTCATTTGTAAGATAGAATTTTACTTTATTGATTTTATCATATGTGTATGTGTCAGATATATTTTCCAGTGTTTGTATATGGTGTGTAAGTTTATGTGTTTGTGAGGTATAACTAGTGTGTTTCAGTTGTTTTTTAGTCACATCTGGCTCCATTTGGGGTTTTCTTGGCAAAGATGCTGGAATGGTTTGCTATTTCCTTCTCCAGCTCATTTTAAGATGTTGAAATGGAAGCAAACAGGGCAAAGTGACTTGCCCAGGGTCACACAGCTAGTAAGTATGTGAGACCAGATTTGAACACAGGAAAATGAGTTTTCCTGACTCCAAGCTCAGCACTCTATTAACTGTACCACTTAGCTGCCCACACCTGGTATACGCAGATACACACACACACACACACACACACACACACACACACACACACACTTTGTACCCCATCTTCTCAGTGGTTCATTATACTCAGAAAAGCACACTGTGGATCACCAAATCCTTACTTGATGAGCAAAGGATCAGAAAAAAGAAACCAGATCTTACAAAAAAAAATAAAAGATATTAACATCAAGATAATGTTGACATAGTGGATTTGTAGTCTGAAGGCTTGGGTTCAAGTCCTGATTCTTCCCATTATTAGGTGTTCAACTTTGAGCCTGTTGTTTAATCTTTGGCAACCCAAAGATTTCAATTATAGACTGAGAAAGCAAAGGATTGGATTCAAATCCCACCCTTGATGCTCATTACTTTGGGCGAGTCATAACCTTTCTGGGTCTCAGTTTCCTTCTCTGTAAAATGAGCTGTTCTTGAAGGTCCCTTTTAGATCCCCACCTCTCAGTGTTGTGAGAATAAAGTGAGATAATATTTGTACTTTGCAACCTAAATCTATGTGGGCAGCTAGATGACATAGTGGAGAGAGTCTTGGCCTAGAGTTGGGAAGACTCATCTTCCTGAGTTCAAATCTGGTTTCAGACCCTTACTAGCTGTGTGACGCTGGGCAAGTCACTTAACCTTGCTTGCCTCAGTTCTGCATCTATTAAATGAGCTGGAGAAGGAAATAGCAAACCACTCCAGTATCTTAGCCAAGAAAACCCCAATGAGATCGAGAAGAATCAGATACAATTAAAACAGTTCCACAACAACAACAAAGAACAACCTAGATCTGTAAACTATTGCAGATAGCTATAAAAGGGTATCAAAATATGAGCACTAACCCCTACTTCCTTATATTTCTGAGGTTCACATGAAATAATAGCTATGAAGCACTTGAAATATAAATGTAAAATATTAATATCTTTCTCCATTATGGAGATAATTCTATTCACGATGGCATTAGAATCAAGTATTATTTGGATGGTGCTGGAGAAATACTAGAGTTTCAGTTCTTGACTGTGTTGCTCTTTCTTTTTTCAGTATTCTTTATCAGTCGGCAAAAACTTCTGTCATTACAAATTTGCCATATAACTAGATCATAGCCTGCTTTGCCTTAATTACATAGCTTGGTATCTTCCTGGTGAGAGGTTAAGGCTAGTACCTTAGGTTACAGGATGGACATTTGGAGACACTTAAAATTGATCTGTTAGGTCGTTCAATTCCTTGGCTAATCTCATGTTTTATTAGTTGATTCTTGTTAGTGTCTACTTGGGAGAGCAGTTGTATTTTCTGATTCTGTCCCCTCTGCTCTGATTATCATTGTATTTCATCAGTTTAAAATGTTCAGTGTCTTAGTGTGTTTGTTTCATGTGCCTTAACTCCTCATGAATGGTTAGCTGCCAATTCAGAAAACAAAACCCAAACAGAAATCATACTGTCCTTGTTTTCACTGTCTTCCAGTGTCATCTTGCATTACAACATATAAGAAGACACCACCTCCAGTCCCACCAAGAACTACCACAAAACCTTTCATTTCTATCACAGCCCAGAGCAGCACAGAGTCTGCCCAGGATGCCTACATGGATGGACAGGGGCAAAGGGGAGATATTATCAGTCAGTCTGGACTTAGCAACTCCACGGAAAGCTTGGATAGTATGAAGGCTCTGACTGCTGCCATCGAAGCTGCTAATGCCCAGATCCATGGACCAGCCAGTCAACATATGGGGAACAATACTGCCACAGTCTCAGCCACCACCACTACAGCCACAGTCCCTGCAGAAGAAAGAAAGAAAGATCACTTCAAGAAAAACCGATGTCTGTCTATCGGAATACAGGTAACAAATCTGATTTCCGTTTTCCTTTGGATCTCTGTCCATTCCCTCTCCCCTCCCTAAGCAATGCCTAGACTATGCTCAGCTCATAGTAGGAGTTTGATAAATGCTGGCCCATTGACTGATTTGATACACTAGCATTTTCTTCTTGTTCTCTGTATTGGGGGCTTTCAGATGCAGAGTTGAGATGCTTTGCTTCTAATTTTCCCCCAGTTTTTTTGCTGCTTTTATTTTGTTGCATAAGTGCTCACCCGACCAAATTCTCAAGTACTTGAGTTTTTCTTTCTATAAATAATGGAATTGTTCCCTAAATTTAATGCATTCCTCAAAATGAAAAGCAAATAAACAGATGTGAGCCCAGATAGCCAGAGTAACGTCATCTGATTGTTCACCCCGGTAAACTTTTCATAGTTTTACACTCAGCAAAGAAGTAATTTCCTTGGACTCTCAGAGCTGGGCCAGTTGGTTAACTAAAAAGTTCAGCCGCTCACTTTAGCAGCTGCAGTGGGGCAAGTATGTGAATTACTTCACACACAGGTGGGAGGGATAGAGTCAGGAAAAGCCAGTGCAAAGTAAGCCAGAGAGTTCAAAGCAATGATTTATTTACAGCAAACCGAAGCTCTGAAAAGTCTTGCATCCAACTCAGCAGAATTGTCCCTAATTATTCATGCATGGCATAAAACTGTTAGTCAATTCATTTGGCCTCATAGTTCAATTAAGTGTTATCTTTTCCTCAAAAGATAAGATCTGATTCCTACTTGTTTTAAGTCAGTTAAGCATAGTTCCCTCAGCCTTGAAATCTCCTCCCCTTCTCCTTCAGGAACAAAGGAAGTCAATCTATCCTCCTCCTTTGGGTTGGGTGTAACCTGGGTCCTCTCGAAAGTGATTTTTGAATGGTAACAGTCAGAGTTCGTGCTCAAACACATGCTAGCCACACCACACCAACTTCAGAGACCTCAGAGGCCAAACAACCATATTGGAATATATTGCAGTTACAACGGTTTAGCTCTGTAGAAAGCTTCCCCCACCCATCTAAAAAAAAAAAGGCAGTTAGGTGCTGCAGTGAGTAGTATGGTGGACTAAGAATGAAGACCAGGAATCCTGCCTCATCTGGGCACTGTCGGGTCTCCACCCCAGTTTCTTTAGCTGTCATATGGAGATAATACCACCGATCTTCCAGGATTACTTATCAACAGTAAGTTTTAGTACCTCAGTAAGATGGTAGGAGCAAATTTGTGAATTTAACATAGGTAAGGTGATAAAAATACATTATTTTACGTTAAGGTAATTTCTGAACTGATTCCATTTTGTTTTAAAGCTCAGTTTTGTAATTCGCCTGTTTTGAATCACTTTGTTTTTTCCATAAGTTGTTTTTCAACACTAGGATTTTGGAAAGATCAACTGAGATAACACACACAGTGCTCTGCAAATCTTAAAACACTTGTTGTTGAGGGGACCTGGAGGATGTCTTATACAATTAGCGTGTTAAAAGTGAGTTTATTGGATTAGCTGCTTGTCACCTTAAAAAGACAAAGAGAGTCTAAACTAAGAGCATAAGGTGTGAGACTGGAAAGAATGGAGGAAAAAAGAAGAGATAAGCATGGCCATATGAAGAGGGAAGAGTGGAAAAAAGAAAATAAAGAATAGAGAGAAGTAGAGAGACCTAAATAAGCCCCGACCCTACTCCAGAATAAGTTGTGTGCTTTGAGCAGTGGGGAGAACATAAGAGTGTAAGGATGAATCCTATTCCTGATTCATCATTTGTGGTACTAAAGTATTTGCACGTTAATGAGATTAGTCAAGCCCCAGTACAGACACATTCATGTATTTACTTCATTTGTTTTGACTAAAAAAGCCGCAGGAGCCAATTATTGACCTAACTGTGTTTTTGGAAACAAAATTTTATTCCATTGGTGAATCATTTTCTGCTACCACTACTCAAGAGAATTCGGGGTTGAGGGATAGGGGTAGGAGTAAGAGGAAGTTCTCCAAATACCTCCCCCCAGAGAGCAGAGCCCTTTCCTTTTTACCTTCCCCTGCGGAAATGAACACTTCCTCAAGGTCAGTACCAGAGAGACTTCATCAGCCCATTAAGATTCAACAATCTTGCTTAACATTCAACAAGCAACTACTTCTCTCTATGTCTTCTCTTCACGACAGACTTTTAAAAGCCTCTCTCCCAGTGAATAGAGTGCTGGGCATGGTCTAGAAGACTCCTCTTTGTGAGTTCAAATTTGACCTCTGACACTTACTAGGTATATGACCTTGGGCAAGTCACTTAACCTTGTTTGCCTTGGTTTCCTCATCTGTAAAATGATCTGGAGAAGGACGTGGTAAACCTGACTGAACATTCAGACTTGTATCTGCGTTGGCCTCCCCACCTTCCTCTACTGTTTTACCCTTGATATTTCCTTCAAGACCCACGTTATGACCTGCTTCCCTGAAGCCATTTCTTTAGCACCTTTACTCTGTACTACAAATTCTGGCCCTATTACGTGGTACATAGTCCTCCTGATTCCAGAGCTGGAGCCCTATTCACTGTGCCACTTAGCCACCCTGACCCATCCAAATTCTTAAAAGCCCAATCCAGAACCTAATATAGTTCATTGTTCACTAATTGTTTTTATAACATCTCCCCAGTTAGAGTAAAATTCCTTGAAGGTAGAAACAAGTGTGTTTTTTTTAAATATACTTGTGTCTACTACAATGCTTCAATAATTACATGATGAATTTTGACACTTGGCAGTGTGAAGTGGTGGAAAGTCAGATTAAAAGGCCCTGACTCTGGCTCTTAACTACTGATTCGAACTTGGGAAGGTCATTTAAATTATCTAATCATGTATGAAAGTGCTTAGCACAGTGCCTGGCACACAGTAGGAGCTTAATAAAGTCTTGGCTAAAAGGAGTAAGTTGGACTTGAGGACCTTCAGGCTCAGTATCTGATCCGGAGATCCTGATCTTTAGCTTGAAGACTTCCTGCATAGCTGTTCCTCAAATACTCAACCAGGGGGCGGCTAGGTGGCACAGTGAATAGAGCACCAGCCCTAGCTTCAGGAGGACCTGAGTTCAAATCCCACCTCAGACACTTAACACTTACTAGCCATGTGACCTTGGGCAAGTCACTTAACTCCAATTGCCCTACCTTCCCCCCTCCAAAAAAAAAAGGCAAAAAAAAAAATCGTCAATCAATCTTAAATTTGGATCCAGTTTGCTCCCTGGTGCAGTGGATGGCCTGGAGTCAAGAATACCTGAGTTTAAATCTTCCCTCAGAGATGTAATAGCTGTATGACCCTGGGCAAGTCACTTGACCTCTGTTGGCCTCAGTTTCCTCCTCTGTAAAATGAGGCTAATAATAGTACCTACCTTCCAAGGTTGTTATGAGAATAAAATGAGATAATCATTGTAAAGCATTTAGCACAGTGCCTGATACACCGTAAGTGGTATGGATAAATGCTGACTATTATCATGGTTTTTTAAATTTACAATTTATATTAGGATTAATAATTTAAGGGAGGAGGAAGGAGCATTAGAAATCATTGAGGCCAATACCTCATTTTACAGATGAGGAAACTGAGGTCCAGAGAGATTATGACTTGCCCAAGGTCATACAATAATAAAAACACCAAAGGCAGGATTTGAACCAAGATCTTGACTCCAAATCCAGCACTCTTTCCATCATGCTGTGGGTTTTATATCCCTTCTCACCTTAATTAATACCCACTTTCTCTTTTATCTTTATCTCAAAACACCAGCTTCTGCTGCCAAGTCACTTAATGTGTATGAGGTCAGTTCCTTATTGCACTCACGCTAGCCCCACCCTATAAGATTCCTCTCAAATCCACATATGATTTGGTGAGTGAGAATTTGTGGGGGGGTTTTTGCCACAGAAGACATTCCATTTTATCGATTTTAGGATGCTTGAAGATGCAGTTAAAACTCCTGTAATCTCCTTTTAAGCAACACTCTGACCGTTTCCCATTGTCCTAATAGTAATTTTTTTAATGCTGTTAGGAATCAAATTCATGAGTGTCTAAGTTAAAAGAATATTCCCGAAGGAGAGGACGCATGTCACACTCATTCTAAGTGTAGTTTACTGTTATCTCCTAAACAGCAGAAATACGTCTGTGTCTGTGGGTGTGTTGTGGCCAATGTCTAAATACAGGCTACTCAGTACTCGTTGACTGCCCTGACATACAGGTTGGGATCTTGGAGTCCTTGTAGGTTCTGAGTCTTCCTAGGGCTGCTTGGACTATGATTGTACCAGTAGGTTATCAATATTGGGTTTTGCCATGCTGGGTCCTTTTTCTACCTAGACAGACAGAATCTCTGTTTCATGAGTTGCTGTGATCAAAATCAATTCAGAATTTAATGACCAATCTTCAGAGCCTCAGTGAATTGAGCCAGGCTGGTCCTCAGAAACACATCCAATCTATCATGAGGCTCATATTTTAGACTTTTCCGTCTTACTAGGATTTATACTGCGCTAGCATAACTTTTGAGAATCCCTAGTCACCTCCATTCCATAATCAGGTACTAGAACAGTATTTTAGTGGGAATCTGTACAAAGTATCCTCTTAGTAATGCCTAGTACATTAAACACATTTCAAATAAGAATTATTATTTCTTTTTAGAGGAAATAGATGTGGAATACTTGAGAATAATGAGACATGGATTTGTTCATATATGTTACTGAGTATAAAAACACAAGTGATTTCCTGTAGAAAGTTGTGATTTCTGGTAAATAATAACAGTGTTGATAATGATAATAATAATACCTAACTCACATGTTTATAGTGCTTTGAGGTTTGCAAAATGCTTCACAAATATTATCTCATTTTAGAAGATAGGTATTATTATTACCTTCATTTTACAGATAAGGAAACTGAGGCAAAAAGATTTTTTGTAATGATTTGTCAAGGTCATGCAACAAGTGTCAGAGGTCATATATGAACTCAGGTTTTGAAGACTGTAGGTTCAGCACTCTATCCACCAGAGAACCTGTTGTTCTAAAATTTTTCCATATATATTTATCTATGTACCTATCTATTTATTATTTTTTCTATAAGCATTTATTATCTCTTTCAACCCCAATACTGATTTTTAAAATTATAAGATAAAACCCTTATAACAAATTGGTATAGTTCTTTTTTTTTCATTTTTGAAAATTTATTTTATTTTAATTTGTGGAATTAAACAAGCATGTTCACAACATAATAGAATCTTTTTTTGAATTTTCAAAACTTTTCTTTATTTTTAGTTTACATCATTCATTTCCATGAGATTTTGATTTACAAATTTTCTCCCCATCTTTTCCCTACCCACCACCCCAAAACAGCGATCCCACTGTATACCCCCTTCCCCAATCAGCTCTCTCCTATATCCTC
>CM053580.1:406949835-406974983 GCA_028627135.1 Pseudochirops cupreus
ATTCTTTTTCCATCTGGCAAATTCGACTTTTGAAGGCATTCTTCTCTTCATTGGCTTTTTGGACCTCTTTTACCATTTGAGTTAATCTATTTTTTTAAGGTGTTATCTTCTTCAGTCAGGTTGTTGACTCTCTATTCATGACTTTCTTGCATCATTCTCATTTCTCTTCCCAATTTTTCCTCTACTTCTCTTATTTGGTTTTCAAAATCCTTCTTAAGCTGCTCTATGGCTTGTAATAAGTTTACTTTTTTCTCGGAAGCTTTTGGTGTGGGAGTTCTGACTGTGTTGTCTTCTTCCCCGTTCCATGCTTTGATCCTTTTTGTCCTCAAAGAAGGAATCCAAAGTTGGATTGCTGTTCTTACTTTGCTTTCTTTGCCTGCTCATGTTGCCAGTCAATTACATGGCTTTTGAGCTCATTGGTAAAACTCTGCTTCCAGAGGGGAAAGCTCTGTCCCAAATTGCTGGGGTTTTTGCAGCTTCTGGAGCTATTAGGAGGCCGCTGTAGCCCCCACCAGCTTTAGCTCACTGAAAACACACCCCAGGACCACCACCCAAGACCAAGATCTCCATCCAGGCAGCTTAAGGCAAGAGCACTTAGCCTTTGAATGATGACTTGGCCCCTCTGCAATCTGCAGGCCAGGAGCTTCTGAAACAGCCACATGAAGGCAGCTGCAGGGCTGCTGCTTCTGCTGCTTCCTTGCCCTGGAGGGAGTTTGGCTGGATCCTCTCCCCCAAATTTAGCCCAGTTCCACTAACCTTTCACTTAGTCCTTGTTTCTTATGGCTTGATAATTCTGGAAATTGCTATAGCTGCAGCTGATCCACTCTCCTGAAGGCTCCAGCCCAGCTAGTCCTGGCAGCCCTGGGGCCAAGCCACAGTTTCAGGCCAGGCTGGTTTTGGCTCCCAGTGTGCTGCAATGAGCCCTTCCTGTCCTGCCTGTCGAGCTGCCTTCAGCGGGAGATATGTTTTTCTGTAATTTTGTGAGTTCTGGAGCCCTAAAATTTGTTGAGAATCATATTTTATGGGCATTTGAGGTGGCTATGTGGGAGCTGCAGAGTTTTCCTGCTTCTACGCTGCCATTTTGGCTCCACCCCTGACAAATTTGAGTTTGGAAACTTTTGATGAGAACAAGGTCGAGGTCATGTTCTACCTTGTGTTATATTGAATATATTAGAATACATCAGAGATGATAAGATTCACCTGAGAGCTCACCCCCTACCACTACAGGAGATATCTGTTTTTTTCAGCACTTGAAACAAGTTCCTCACTCTAGGGACTTCTTTCCATGATTCCCCCATGCTGGAGATCCCCTCTTAGCTCCCCAATCTCTATGTCCCTCCTCCCATCCCTCCTCCCCTTGCCAGGTATTCACCACATCTGTTTTACCTCCTGCTTTACCAGTTAATGTTGCCATTAAATAGATGAAGTAATCCAGTTTAACCTCCTCAAGCTCATCATTTCCCTTTCTATAGTATGTGAATATATATAGTCTGAATAATATATATATAAATATATATATTATAATAATATAAAGTCTGCAGCTTTAGAAATTCTTTAAGGAAATAATTTAGAATAGCAAGTTATTTATTGTGCCAATAATATCTTATGTTGATAAGGGGCTTTATGGTTTACAAAGCACTTTTTTTTTTTAGTCAACTGGGGGTAAGTGATTTGACCAGGGTCATATGGCTGGCTAGTAAGTGTGTGAGGCTGAGATTTCAACTCAGCTCCTCTTAACTTTTTTTTTTTTTGCTTTTTGGAGGGAGGAATGCAGGGCAATTGGGGTTAAGTGACTTGCCCAAGGTCACATGGCTGGTAAATGTTAAGTGTCTGAGGCTGGATTTGAACTCACATCCTCCTGACTCCAGGGCTGGTGCTCTATTTACTGTACCACCTAGCTGCCCCTAGATGCTCCTAACTTTTTTTTGTTTGTTTTGTTTTTTAATTGGTTTATTTACTTTTAGTTTACATGATTCAGTTCCACAATCCCTTCAGTTTCAAATTTTTTCCCTTCCCTCCACGCCCCCGCCATGGCAGCATGCGATCAAGTGTAGGTAGATCCTCTTAACTTGAGGGCCAATGCACTATCCACTGTGCCCCTTAGCTGCCCTTATAAAACACCTCCAATACATTATGTAATTTGGTAAATAAAACAATTTAGATACAAAAATGCAGGTGTTGGAGCTCAGTAAGGTAATATGTTTATTTTCAGGAGTGTGGCAATCTGAAAATAGCCAGCTAGGTTTATAGAGAGACTTTTAGAACCATATAAAAGTTACTGACCTATCAATAGACTTTGAGAAAGCCGTTATTTATACAAATCTCAAGTTAGCCCTCATTTGTGATAAGCAATTTTTAAAAAATGGATGTAAGAGAGGGGTGGCTAGGCGGCCCAGTGAATAGAGCACCAGCCCTGGAGTCAGTAGAACCTGAGTTCAAATGTGGCCTCAGACACTTAACACTTACTAGCCGTGTGACCTTAGGCAAGTCACTTAACTCCAATTGCCTTTCCAAAAAGCAAAATAAAAAAAATAGGTGTAAGTAATAGATAACTAGGGTTTCATATTCCATCATCTTTTTCTGTTCTACTTTGTATGGAGAAATTTTCTTTTTTCTGGTGTTTGTTAAGGGAAGACTTAAAAAACATGAAAAATGTGAAAAAGTGTTCAAGGAATACTTGTGAAGCAGTTAAACTTTGTGAATTTTATTTTGATGACTAAAAGGCAAAGAAAGAAAATAGAATTAGTTCTCATTTATTAGACTTATTTCAAACTAAAATTAAATAGTTTAAATGACCCTAATTTCCCCTCCCTCTCCACAATTGGGGCAGTCATGATTTTACCATTTTTAGACATGCTGCCCATTTTAAAATTACACACACATACACATACACATCACAACATTTGCATATCTGCTGAGTGGCTCTGACTTTATATTTAAAGAGCAATTCCTCTATTACAAAAAAAAAGTTGACAACTTGAGAAGTTTACATTTTAAATTTTAAACCAAAGAAATCCCCCTGACTACAAAGATCTTCTCTACTAACTCTAATCACAAAAGTGGTTTATAAATAGTTCAGTCTCGTTGGGCTTTGTTTCTTTTGTAGTCTATATTTCCATTTCTCTAGCAGATCCCAGGCTAATCCAAATGAACTTTAAAGTTCAGGCCTTCAATTCTATGAATCTGAGGGTCTATCTACAGCAGACAGATATAAATTACACGTTCTCAAAGGGATGCCTACCACTACTTCAGCATTTCCAGGATCCATGATTCCATTGCCAAGGGTACTCTCTTCACCAATACCTTTCTATGCCTTAATAGAATAAATCCAAGGCTAGAAGGAACCTATGACATCATTTAGTAGACCACATCCATGAGTTTATGAGACTAAAAAAAATAATCATTTACTTGATGGCCGACTCTCTGGTGATAAGCTTTTGAGTAATTGATGGCTATATATAGATACATCAGTGATAGTCTATATTCAGATCTTTTTCAAATTGCTAGCACCTGCCACAACCTACTTTCTATCTGCCTAGCCTTCAAGAACCCAGAATCACAGTCCTATCAGGGGGAAGTAACAGAATACAGTTTTAATGGAGAGGGCCTAAATGCACATTCATTAAGAATGTATGGAAGAAGTATCTGCCTCTATCAGTAAGCTCATTGGAATTTGGCAAGTAAATGGAATGACTTTTCATTTAGTTGGCAAATGAAGGAATGTGTGGATAAATAGAAGAGCGATGGCCCCCATGAAAGTATAAAGACCAATCTTGCACTAGAAAGCTGTAGGCAGTGTGGTACAATGGAGTAGAGAGTTGGATTTGGAATCAGAGAAACTGGATTCAAATCCTAGCTCTATGATTTACTATAAATGTGACCTTGGGTAAGTCACCTAATCCCTGTGGGTCTCAGTTTCCTCATACGGAAATGAAGAAGTAGATAATCTCTGAAATCCCTTTCAGAATTCAATCTGTTCCTCAAATTCTGAAGTTTATATGTACTTGATGTTTTTCTGATAAAATATAATATTGATTTTTTTTTTCAAGCTTGAGGAGTCTTGTTGAGCATCTCCACTTATCTCATTCTTTCTTCAGGTTGATGATGTTGATGAACCAGTCAAAGCAGGGGAAAATAAAGTAACCAGTAAGTTCCAGTCCATAGGAGTCCAAGTGGAGGAGGAGAAATGGTGAGTAAATGCCCACTGGCTTTCTTATTTAGCGTTAATATTTGGTAAGTCCTTCACAGATATTTTTCCCAACATGATCTCTGCAAAGCTGACGTTTTTCCCCAGCTCTATGGATCATAGAGAAATTACTCATCAACTCTTTTCTGGGGTGGTGATGGCTGACCCTCCTACTACTCCACCGTGGAGCCCATTTTATTGGAATGGATGACAAAAGAAGAGATTCCCCCTTCTTTTCTTGACATATCTACATGCTCATGCTCACATACCCACATATACATGCTGCTCCATTTGAGTCTGGTTATGTTATTCTTTTTCTCAGAACTATTTAGTAACTCCTTATTACCCATTTAAGTAAAGTTCAAACTCCTTAGCCTGGCATTCAATGCCCTCCATATTATGGAGCCATTCTATTCTTCTTTTTTCTTTTTTAACTTTTGTTTATTTTTAGTTTACATCATTCATTTCCACAAGATTTTGAGTTACACATTTTCTCCCCGTCTTTCCCCTATCCACCATCCAAAAACAGCGATCCCACTGTATACCCATTCCCCCAATCTGTTCTCTCCTATTACCTCCCCCATCCACCCTCTGACTTTCCAGTAGGGCAAGATGGATCTCCTTACCCCAGTGCCTGTATATCTTATTTCCCAGTTGCATGTAAATAATAATAATAATAATAATAATAAATATATATATTTTAAACATTTGATTTTAAAACTTTAAATTCTAGATTCTTTCTCTTCTTCCCTCATAACCCACTCCCACTGGAAAGACAAGCAATTCACTACAGGCCACACATGTGTAGCCATTCTATTTTTCTAATCTCTTGTACTACGCCTCTCCACATGTGCTACCCTATACATGTGTTATACTCTACACATTGGCCATGAAATAGCTCCTCAATAAACATAGTCAGAAAGACTCATCTTCATGAGTTCAAATCTGGCCTCAGACACTTACTAGCTGTGTCACCCCAGGCAAATCATTTAACCCTGTTTGCTCCAGTTCCTCATCTGTAAAATGTGCTGGAGAAGGAAATGGCAAACCACTCCAGTATCTTTGCCAAGAAAACCCCAAATGGGGTCATAAGAATCAGACAAGGCTGAAATGGCTCAACAACAATCTGAACCATCCTTCCTATGTGCCTTTGCTCATAGTATTCCATATACCTGGAATGCCCTTCTTTTTTTTATGGGTTGGTTTTTTTTTTTGCTTTTTTGGAGGGGGAAGGTGGGGTAATTGGGGTTAAGTGACTTGCCCAAGGTCACACAGCTAGTTTTTTGTGTTAAGTGTCTGAGGCCGGACTTGAACTCAGGTCCTCCTGACTCCAGGGCTGGTCCTCTATTCACTATGCCACCTAGCCACCCCAAGAATGCCCTTCTTTAACTTCCTCCATCCTTATTCCCTTTCCTTCCCCCCTCCCTACCCTAAACTCTCTATACTTAGTGTCTTGATGCTTCAATTACTCCATGATTATGGGCACTTCCTCTAATGTTCAGATCACAACTCAGCCAGAAACTCTTACCTTCATCCATGCCCTTTCAGAAATCCTTCACAAAGGATCCATCCAACATAGTAGGGGCTTTCTTCTGTTTTGCTTTTTTTTAAAAATTTTATGTGGGAATCCATGCAGCTGCCCAGCTGTCCATCTATTATCCCTCAACCTCCCTGCATGACCAGCCCACCTTTTCTCCCCATATATTTCCTACCTTCTCCGTTAGTTAAGAAATCCTACCTGGCTCTTCAGGCCAAGATCAAAGGCAACATTCCCCAGGAGTTCAGTTAATATCAAGTCTCCCTTGCCCCTATCCTAACTCCAAATAATACTCCATTTTCTCCGCTCTTATGCACTTAAGGACAAATTTTTGTGGGTCTCAATGTGTATGTAACATATCTCCCCTCCCCCACTATCAGTTCCATGTCACTGTTGCCATGAGACAGGTACCATATCTTATCCAAATTGTAAATCTCCCTGTTCAACTACCTCTCTGCTCTGCACGTAATAAACGCCTAGTAAATCTTGTTAAAGTTGAGGTCAAAGAAGCCTTCTGTCTCTTTCTTCCCCAGCACCACCTTGCTTGGAGTATCACTTAGTCTTCTCATTGGCATGATCTGGGGTACATCGAGGGCTGCCTATCCTTTACCAGCCTTAGGCTGCTCAGTGCCCAGGAGCAGCGAAAGGGTTTCCTCTGCATGCTTATAGTGTGTGGACATATGCTTCCCAAGAAAATAAGCACTAGGAAATAGTAGTGATCTTTTCCCTCCCTTTTGCTTCTCTCCTCCCCAGAGCATTTACAAAGCAGCTGCACCCTTGCAGAAGGGTGCAGAACAGTCGCTTGGCCCCTCATAAATTCACCGAAAACATTCCGTCTTACTTTGTCAGCTGGCTTCCCCCTACATGGAAAGGAAAATTCAGGCTATTTGCAGAACTGGGTTTTGCCAAAGAGCCATAGGTGCTAATCCTTTTTCTAAATGAAGAAAATGAAACACAGGAAGAATATTATTTATATAGTGGAAAAGTAATAACTTGCATTTACAGAGCACTTGAAGGTTTGCAAAGTTTTCTCCTCACAACAAAACTATGAGGTGGGTAATGCGAGTATTAGGATCATAGGATTTAAAGAGTGCTCTCACTCGGTTTAAGGGGAGTGTGTTGCATGGGGCCCATCAGAGGAAATAGGGGCCATGGAAACAGATGTAGCCTGAGTGAAAAGTCCAGGGCAGGCAGCAGCCAGATTGGGGCCAGCACCCTGGTGATGTAGAGGCAACAGGAATAGCCAAGCAGGTAGAAGTTGAAGGTGTGGCTGAGGCCGGAGCAGCCTGGAGCACCGTTGGGACAAGGGAAGCTAGGATGTGAGGCCCATCAGGGATGGTGGAAGATGACAGTCAACCCATCACTGATCACCTGCTGCACATGGGCCTCTCTGCTAGACCCTGAAGATACAATAGCATAAATGAAACACCTCCCTGGCCTCCTAGAGTTGTGTGTGTGTGTGTGTGTGTGTGTGTGTAGTGGCAGGGAGAGGAGAATAACATGAACTATACTGATATACAAGGAAGGGGGAAGGTGACATTGGCAGCTGGGAGGATCAAGAAAGAAAGACTTCATGGAGAAGGTGGTGCCTGAACTGAGCTTTGGGGGAAACTGAGGACTCATAGAGGCAGAAGTGAAGGAGGAGTAAATTCCAGGAATGGAGAACAATCTGTACAAAGGAACAAAGGGAGGCAGAATGGCTTTGGTGTATGAGGAATGGTAAGACAGCCAATGGGGCTGGCCCATAATGTGTGTGAAAGGGAGTTATGTGTCATAAGGCTAGAAAGCTAGTTTTCGACCAGACTGTGAAGGGCTTTGATAGAGGTCAGTGACATAATGATACAGAAACCTATTCCTTTGGAAATAATCCAATGACACTCTGAAGAAGAGAAGAAAGAATAGAGAAATTATTTCCAAAGAAAGATTGTCTCTAACTGGGACCAGTATCAAGGTATTGACCAAGAGGCAGAAGGTGGAGAATTGGAAGGGGACAGATTCTTGTGTCTAACTGAGCTCTGCAGATGACTCCTCATAGTTTACTTGTCTAAATTTCACCATTGTGCCTCAGTAACTGCTCCTACAAGCCCCTTCTCCCATTGGTTAGTTCTTCCCAGAACCACTATTTTGGAGAAGGGGACAGACCAGCCTTCTCCTTCTCTGAACTATGACACCATGCCTCAGTTGCCCCCTCATTCAGCTTCTCCCATTAATAGTTCTTCCAGAATTTCCATTTTGGGGAAAAGTCCAGACCAGCAATCCTTCTTTCTTTAGACTTGGCCGCCATTTCCCCATGCAGTTAGCTCTCCATCCCACCTCCACTTCTCAGTTCCCCTTTTATGAGTTGTATTCCCCTGTTAGAATATAGGAAAAGGACCACTTTTCTTTGTGCTTGAATTTATATCCCCAGCCCATAGTACAGTGCCTGGTATGTGTCAGACTGTGTGACTCCATTTGGGGTTTTCTTGGCAAAGATACTGAAGTGGTGCGCCATTTCCTTCTCCTGCTCATTTTAGCTGTCCCACCTAGCATATAGTAAGTACTTAATAAATGCTATTGACTGACTGACTGTTGGAAGAAAAAGAGTCATCTTTAAACAGTTATTGGTTTTCTATGCAGACTTTTGTCTGATCCCTTCAGGAAGTGTCTTTATCATCCTGCCTAAATGTGACTGCTGAGATAGTCTAGCTCTAGCCATTATAAAGCTCACTCACATGAAACTAAGGAAAATGGAAGATATCTAGGTACACAGGTGGGATGGCCCTTTGCACCAGTCAGGGATAAGATCTTTGATGTTGCCCCTAGCCAGTGTCTTCGGGTAAAATATTAACTCAAGCCATGGGATCTTCAGAGACTTGTTAGGAAATCACTCCCCCATTGCAGCCACCTGAGGACTATTTGAGTGAAGAACTAGATCTGCTGATAAATTTAGAAGCTACTTTAAAAGAGGAAGATGATAATATTACAGCTTAAACATCTCAGGACCCGAACAAAAGAAAGATGGGAAGGTGGCCCAAGATCAAGATGTTCCTACAAAACTCTCTGTGACTGAAGAAAAGACTTTGAACAACTACCAAATATGTCCAAAAATGTTACAGATGAAGAGCTTGGAGATTGGCTTGATTGCGTCATTTTCTTTTTCAAAAAAGTGCCTGAAGAATTGTGTTTGCCTTTTTATCTATCAGTGGGATAAAGGGCGAAGATACAGAATCAGGCAGTACTTTAGGAAAAGTTCATACAGTTAGGCCTAAAAAGGACCTCAGAAGCCATTTAGTGTACGTTTACTCATTTTACAGTACTGATGAGGAATCAGAGGTCGAGGGAGGTTAAACAGCTTGTCCAGAATCACAGACAAGAGTCAGAGACAGAGGAAGTATTTGAACCCCCAAATCAATATTCTAGCTTAGTTACTGAAGTATGACCTACCTGTGTATTGAGGAGGTTCCTTCCAATCAGTTTCTCTCTCTGGCCTAGAATTCTTATAACCTGACTTTTGAAAGCAAGTAGATTCTCTCTCAATGTTCTTTCCTTGCTAAGGGTAAGATCCAGATTCTAATTAGCCCTGGTATTTGTTTACAGTAAACCAGGTGCTGCTGATGAACAGGATATGACTAGAGCAAGGTCTGATTGGTACCTGATACACTTGGGAGAAAACAAATTAGAAATGTTGGTACAAAGTTGTTTTTTTTAAAAAAAATATTAAGAAATTGAGCTTTAATTAAATGATCATTCAATTAATTACTATTTTATTATACAGATTGACACAGGTGCCCTCACTTGGTCTGTATGTCAAATTATCACAGGTTACATACATTACCTGATGGTCATATATGTAGAACAAAAAGAGACCTTCTCTCCCTTTTCTCTGGACTTGTTACTAGAGACCAAATCCTGGAATAACTTTTGCCCTGGGGCTTCCGGATTGGTAATCATGTCTCCGGGAACACTAATTCAGGAAAGCCCCAGACATGCTTCACATCACATCACTTTGTTCACAGTCTGCTGGCCAGTAGCCTCATACCCTTCCCACCCTGTTCCAGTTCTGGAACCAGGAACCTTGATCAAATAAACTCTGCCTTTGTTCCTGAATGCGATGTACTCTCTTACTCACCATTTCCCCTCCCCACAATTCCCCCTGGTAACATTCTGGATCAAAGGGTCACTCCCCTATATATGTTGTAACACCTACTTTGTTTTTGTAATGTAAGTACTTAATAAATTATTTTTTTTCTTCCATTTCCATTCATTCATTCATTAGAAATCACCTAGGTCTCTGGATGGAGGAAGGCTGCTTGGTGGCTCAGTGGATATAGTGCTGGGCCTGGAGTCAGATAATCTGAATCCAAATTCAGCCTCAGACATGAACCAGGGTCAAGTCACTTAACCTTTGTTTGCCTTATTTCACTGAAGAAGGAAATGGCAAACTATTCCAGCATCTTTGCCAAGAAAACCCCATGGACAGTATTGGTATGTCAGACACTGAATGAGAACGACAACTATCCTGAAGAAAAAAAATAGAAGCTCACTGCTCTAAGAGGTTGACAGTAGAGATTTGGATCTTTTTTTGAGGAAATTTAGGAGCTCCTATAAAAGGATTGCTGTATTTCAAGATTATGAAAAGTAGTGAAGCAATTTAGTCACATTGCTCTCACTAAAATAATTTTTAGTGAAAGTAAAAGAGATTTACATACTTTTCATAAAGAATATTTTTATTTTATTTCATCTTTATCTCATCCTCTTAAAATTTGTTTCAATGTTTGTTTTATAATGTACTTATTAGTACAGCAGTACACTTACATGGTGATAAAGATTGGGCCTGTGATTACCTTGGGACAGGGACTTCCTGGGTGAGAAATATCCCTCTATTCATGCAGATTGTGACCTTCTTTGCAACTTAGAAGTTTTAGAAAATTGCTTCATTTCAGAGAACAGACTTGACCAAGTCTCTCTGACTCCAAGGCCAGCATACTGCCTTGCCTCTCCAGGCATAGTTGTGTGCTCAAAAATTTTATACTCTTAGACCACTGGACTAGAGCATTTTAAAGCAAATCTGAATTATTTTTGAAGCCAGCCATGTGTTTTTCATATATATTATATATACATGCATATACATATAGACACATTTATGCATGCATGCATGTAGATGTATAAATGTGTACATGTACACACATATGTATATATACACATACATGCACATATTATTTATTTCATTAAATATTTCCCAATTACATTCAAATTTTTTTTTTTACATTTTGAGTTCCAAATTATTTTCCTACCCTTACCTCTCGCCCTTCCTTGAGAAGGCAAGTAATTTGATATTGATTATACATACAAGGTCATACAAAACATTTATTTCCATATTTGTCATGTTGCAAAAGAAAATATAGACAAAAAAAGAAAAGAAAAGAAAAATAGAGAAAGTAAAAAAAAGTGTCCCTAAATCTGCACTCAGAGTTCAACCTTTCTCTTTCTGGAGGTGGATAGCATTTTTCATCATGGGTCCTTTCAGCCATTTGTTCTTACCCATGTTTCTTTAATTCAGCGTTTAGGGAAATGCTTTGAAATCTGAAATACCTCAAGGCTAGACAGATTCTGCAAGAGGAAATCTCATTATTTTTCCTGTCTGCTTTATCATCTTAAGTTTTCTTTCTGAAACAACTCCCTTCCACTAGGGAACATCTCTGAAGTGCAAAGTTGAGGAAACCAACTGTACAACTATGCATGTTATAGTTAAAGCGGAAAAACAAATCTCAACCCTGTAACTAGCCTCCGTCCATATATTTCTACTGCTATCAGCATTACACACTACTAATAGAAGCAATTTTTAAAGAAATAATGGGATGGTGCTGGCCCATCACTTTAGAAGATATTGAAATATTGCATTACTTGTGCTTATTATTTAACAGCAACCAAAAATTTTCTAATAAGCATTTCTATTATTAAAAGGCCAGTTGAATGTTGGAAAAAGAGTGAAACTTTGTGGCGGGTTTGTCTTTATTGCTGAGTTCCTAATAACTATAAAACTAGGTCCCTCCAAAAAGAGTTTAACTCTTCCTCACTCACTTAACCAGCCTTAGATAAATGAACACCTTTAAACTGATGTTGATGTCTGTTTCACTCCTAGACAAACAGAGCTAATCCATTGTCTTAAAATCCACTCAATGGAGATTTCCTACTTTACTTTGGTGAGGGTAGGTAAATTGGAGAGCCCTATACAATACTCAATCAGTTGTAAGCTTTGTCTATCCAAGTCGACAGGGTTTACCTAGTTTGGCATTAAATAATGACTTCTGTACTGTGGGGTTTTTGTTGTTGTTTGTTTGGGTTTTTAGTTCTCCAGTGGTAAAGTGGACAGGGGTTTGATTTTTACCCAGAATGGCAAATAGCTATCCATCAAATACCTCCCCAGGTCAACCTACTGATAAAAGATAGCATCCAAATGTTTATTAACAACAACAACAAGAATTAGTCAGTTGGAGACAAAGAGGTACTCTATCACCTTTTGAATCTTGCACATTTTGAGAACTGAAGCAGATATGGGAAAAGCTACTTAAATCTTTATCTACTAAAGGCCTAGCCTTGTAAATAGAGGACATTCTTCCTAGTTCAAAACCAAACAAAGGGAAATTCTATTAAGTGTTGGGAGCAGAACACCAGGCTTTAAAAAATAAAATTAAGACTGGGAAACTGAATGGAAAGAAAAAGTTGGAGAAAGGGGATATAATAAATATCCTTCTGATATCTGCCTGTAGCCATGATACCCTTGCACACCATTGGGCTCTATTTCCATTCTCCTAGGCTACCTTCACTGGTGAAGACAGTGGGGTACAATTTCCAAGGATCTCTGTTTTTGCTGTCAGATTGAAATTACGCCATTGATATATAGCAAATGTATGTACAGTTGTGGGAAGGCTCAGAAACAAGATAACTGTTCTTAAAAGAAACATTCACTTTTCACCAAACATCTTACATAAGTACAGAGCAGATCTTTTGCCATTCACTTGTTTTCTTTGGGGTTGTGGCTCTGGGAAAAACCAGGTTTTCCTAATTTCCCAACTTTCCACTCTCATCCTCCGGTCAGCTTTACTATAGGTATACTATAGGTATGCTGAGTACTCTCAGACTGTCTCCTAGATACTTCTGCTTCCTTGTTCCTCTCATTCATTCAATAAACAATTATTATCTAGAATTCAACATAAATTCCTTGAGAGTTTTGTTTGTTTAGGTTCTTGTTTCTTCTTTTGTCTTTGTATCTCCCATCCCTGGCTTGGTAACTAGTCTGCACTTAAAATGCTTATTGATTGTTTATAAATATGCCTTTCTGGGTGCAGGGCCCCATTCTGGGTGTTAAAATAAAAAATGTACACAGCCCAAACTCTTGGAGATCTTACAGTCTTAATAAAGACACAAGAACTCATACAAATATGATACAAAACAAAAAACCTAACATTGCATAAGGGCAGAAAGACCAAGGGATATTGCACCCAGAACAACACCTTGGACCAGTCACCTAACTTGTCTGAGCCTATCGTCCTCTATAAACTAAGGATGTTGTATCACCTATCTCATAGATTTGTGAAGTCATATTTGTAAAGCACTTAGCACAGTGCCTAGCATATAAGAGATGCTATATAAATGCTTATCCCTTTCCTTCTCTTCTCTTCTAAGAACTTTTCCTTAAATCTATGAATATGTATAATCCTATACACCAGACTTGAATAACTTGGCAGTAGGTAGGGGCCAAAATTAAAATAAGCTCAACTTCTCTGGGTTGAAGATAGACTAGACTAGAGACAGACTGATGATGGTTGGTTGCCAAGGGTCATATGACAAAGAAGAGAGTGGACAATGGCAACCCTACATTTTTATCAGGCTGCCCAAAATCCTTTGGCTGGCAGCAAGCGGCCTGAGGGCCATATGTTGTGCAGGTCTGCTATGCACTGATAGAAGTTGGCAGTGGATTGGATAGTGGGTACAGATTTCTATAAATAGAATAGTGATGTCATCAACAGAAATAGGGAAATTAAGAGGAGGGACAGATTTGGGAATGAGAGAAGGTGAGTTCAGCTTTGGACATGTGGAGTTTGAGGTGCCAATGATAGATCCAACCATGCTGACATATCTACTAGCTGATTAAGGAGATGTAGGACTAGAGATTTAAGGAAGAATTACATAGCTTTGGGAGCCATCTGCACAAAGCCAGTAACTGAAGCCACTTTTGTTGTCATTGAATCATTTCAGTTGTTTCCAACTCTTCACAACCCTTTTGTGGTTTTCTTGGCAAAGACACTGGAGTGGTTTCCCATTTCCTTCTCAGTTTATTTTACAGATGAAGAAATTGAGACAGAGGATGAAGTGACTTGCCCAGGGTCACACTGCTAGTGTCTGAGGCTGGATTTGAACTCAGAAAGATGAATCTTCCTGGTCTGGCACTCTATCCACTGTACCACCTAATTAAAGGCATAGGAGTAGATGAAATAGCCAAGGGAGAAGGAAGATGTGAAGAAGAAGGTGAAGGAAAAGGAGGAGAAAGAGGAGAAGGTGGAGGAGGAGGAGGAGGAGGAGAAGAAGAAGAAGAAGAAGAAGAAGAAGAAGAAGAAGAAGAAGAAGAAGAAGAAAAGGAAGGAAGGAAGGAAGGAAGGAAGAAGACAATGATGACAACAACGGTGGCCACCACCATGGAAGACAGAACTCTGCAGGGACACTCTGACTGAGCTAGGAGAACAGACTGACAGAAGAGAGACAAAAGTAGCCAAACAGGTAGGAGAAGCATAGACTGCTATAATGGACAACAAGGGAAGAGAAAATATCCAAAAGGAAGAGATAGGTCAACAGTGTCAAATGCTTCTGCTCATAGAAATCCTGCCCAAAACTCTCTGCCTTTCAAGATTCTAATTACCTGATCTGATCAATTGAAAAGAGGAAGTAAAAAAAAAAAAGATTTCCTTTTTTTTCTTCTGTCAAGATCTTTTTGGGTCCTGACTGTCATTCTTTGTGTTATTTATCCCTTCAAACCTTATATCATCTACAGAGTTGATGAGGATGTCATCTATGTCTTTCTCTAGGATGATTGGACAAATAGCACAGGGTCAAGCATAGAACACCAGGGCAATCTACTAGAGACCTCCTGCTACCTTGATATTGAACCATTAACTGCTCTTTGAGTCCAGCTGTTCCAACACATCACAGTCTGTCATCTCATTGTATTACCTTCTAGGCCATATCTTTCCACCTTCTCTGCAAGGATAGGATGTACAAGTTATTTATCAAGTGCTCTCCTAAAGTCTAAAAGAACTTTACACGTTCCCCTCACCTACAAGTTTGATAACACTGTCAAAAAAGGAAGGAAGTTTTGCCTGGCATGATTTACTCTTGATGAAGCTTTGTAATCAATTGCTTTCTTTTCTAAATGTTCATTAATTACATCAGTGATCCAGGCTAGAATTTTCTCAGGAACTGAAGTCACACTAATTGGTATGTAATGTCCAGACTGTTCTTTTCACTTTCTTGAAAACAGGGATATTTGCCCCTCTCCAGTCCTGTCATACCTTTCCTGTTCTCCATAAATTTTCCCATATTCCTGACAGTGGCTCATTGATCACCTCTTCTAGTTCTTTCCATGCCCAAGGATGTAGTTCTTTACAGCTAGGTGACTTGAATTCATTAAAGGCAACTAGATGCTGTCTTTACTACCTCATTACTTATCTTGGGGATCAACTTCCTATTGGTCATTTCTGTTCTGTAATTTCCAGGGCAAAGGTCATTCTCAGCTGAAAGAACAAGCTAAATAAGATTCCAATAGCCTGAGCTTTCTCTTGTCAGTTGTCAACACAGTGACTCCCAAATAGCTGCTCTGTTCCTTTTCTTGTCTTTTCCTCCCAACATTTCTTTTGTCTTTTTTTTTTTTTGCCCTTAGCTTCCCTAACTAGTCTCAGCTCATGCTGCACTTTGGTGCTGTTGATACTTTTCTTACAAGACCATACTACACTGATATTCTCTATTACTTACCCTTGAGTCCACGTACTATACATATTTTATTAAGATCTAAGTTGGTTAGTGAGTTCCTGTGCATTCAGTCTCTTTCTTTTTACAACTGTTGTTCTTTCTCGTTAAAGTTGTTTCCCTTTGTGTCATTATTGAGCTTCCTATCACTCATGGGCTGAGTTACCCTTACTCCACAGGATCCTCCCTAGCATTCTCCAGAGCTTTTGAAACTTACTTACTCCAGATCTTAACTGCATAGCAGACTGTGCCTAGCGTTCCTCTTTTTCTCTCACAAATTATCAAAGACAATGTTAGAGAAGAAGTGCTTATCCCAGTGCCTTGCTCTTAGTAGGTACTTTCTAAATGCTTTTTGTCTTCCCTTCCTCTGTCTTATCATTTCCACCCAATAGCTAATTTCTCCAGATCCAGTATACATTTATTTCTTGTTGGTTATTCCACCTTTGAAAGGGTAACATTATGATTATGGAAAGTCATGAAGGTATTAAGTGCTCTGTTTTTGTCAGAGAAAAAGCTCCAGCAGATGCCTGTATAATTGAATTTTCCTGTTACTGTTATATCATACCTCTATGATGGTCTTGTAATCTATTTCCCAAAATCCTCATAAATTACTTCTTTCTGTCCAGGTGGTCTATAGAATACTCCAGTGTCAAAATAATTTCTGTTCCTCTCTTCATTGATATTTGCCTAAATGCTCTCTCTACCATGCCTCCTTCTCCAGGATCTGAGATTTATTGTCATAGTCCAAGCAGGGTTTCCTCCCTCCAAATCTCAATGACAGCTATGTGATTAGATTGACTCCTTGCTTTAGGATCTCTCATTCCTATCTAAACTTTGGTCCTTTGTGTATAGACGTTTGAGGCCATGGGTTTTGTTACTGATTTCTTTCTCAGATTTTTATCTCCTGTGAATTTCTGGGTATCCCACTGTTATTCTTCCTTCATTGTTGCTACTTTCTATGGTATCCAGCTTGGTGAATATACATAGGTAATTTCCCCCCTCCTTTGTCTTTTTAAAAATACTCTTGGGGGCAGCTGGGGAGGCTAGGTGGTGCAGTGAATAGAGCACTGGCCCTGGAGTCAGGAGGACCTGAGTTCAAATCCATCCTCAGGCACTTAACACTTGCTAGCCATGTGACCTTGGGCAAGTCACTTAACCCCAATTGCCTTGCCCTCCCCCCTCCAATAAGGGGGGGGGAACCAAACCCACTTTTAATTAGATTTGCAAATATATTCTTTCCAGCTTTTGTTAGGTATATTCTACTTCTGCCTAGAAATTTTTCATCTCTACATTTCAAGATGTCATCCTGAAAGCCTTAGTCAGCTGTTCCAAATAAATTTTTCTCTTCTGCATGCCTTGTCTTCAGTGGTCAACAGCATGAAAATACAATCTGTGCCTGTGTCTTGCCTAAGATTTAGTAATCCTTAGCAATATTCCCTGTTATGTCTTAGATACATGCCCTGAGAAGACAACAGACCTTTCTGTTGTTGTTATCAGTTTGACAAATTGCTGCCTCAGGACCTCTGACCAGGGAGAAACCAACTACCACAACTTCTCTCTACTTCTTCTAATCCATCCCTTATCTGGTAGTTTCTGTGGTTCTACATTATCATTCCTTGGAGGACAAGCAGCTGCTTCCTCATATCATCCATATCTCTCCCCTTCAGCCTCATAATTTATTTTTTTTAATTCTAAACATATAGTCATCCTTTTCCTTCTCTTCCTCCTCTGTATATTTTTCTGCTCTCTAACCTGACAAACATCACTTCCTCTCCACCACTTCAGATCTGTTTTTCCCCCTTTGTAGCTTTTTTTTATTGTTGCTTTTGAGAACATTTCATTCTCCCTTCTAACATAGAGTCTGAAGACAAATTCTTCAGTTTCATCTGTTTGAGTATTCCCTCCACTTAGGCAGCCTCTCCCTTTAAGTTTCAGTAAAGGGTGACTCTTCTATACCCCCATAGCGAATAATCTTCATGAGTTACTATAGCCAAAAGAAATTCTTCACCTGATGACTAGCCTTACAATGATGAGCCCCTCCAAACTTAGGTCCTTGGATCTAGGGTCTGTACTCAAAGTCTTTCCAGTGTCGTAGAGCTTGTTCTCCATTGGCATAACCATTAAGGACCCAGGGCCAACCTCATACTGTGATAAAACATGAGAGAAGGACAATTATACCTAAATATGACTCTTAAGAAGGGATATAAGAGAGTGTACTAGGTTCTCTATACAGAAAGAGCATGTAAATAGAAACAAAAATTGCTCCAAAAGATGTCTTCAAAGGGTCTACTCCATGGAGGTGGGCAGGAGGAACCATTGTCATTCCTAAAGGATTAGATTGTACGAATTCTGCCATGTGATACTCCCTCCACCTTTCTTTGTATTTTGATATAGAGCATGCAGGGTAGAATCAGACTGGTCAAATTTGGTTTGAAGGTTGAAGTATGAACCTTACTGAAGATGTCTCAATATAAATATGTATAAATATCATGCTCATTGGGACTTTGATGATGTCTTCTTGATGGGGTATGGAAGATTACCTTTGTTTTGGATGCTCATTTTACCACAGTGAGGGAGGGTGATTGAGTTATGATTTTTGGAGAATGATTGATCCCTTTGCAGCTAGGATAGATTCGAGTTGTACTCTAGGATTTGCCCTTTAAAAGGAGAGGGGAAGTCTACAGGTCTGTACAGCACCCCAGAAAACTCATATGCCCCAGAGAAGACAGCCATGGGGAAGCAGTGGAAAAGCAGATAAGGATCTCCTGGAAAAGGCAACACCCAGTGAAGAAGTTCCTGGACTAAGGTGGAACCAGAGCCAAGGGAGCAACAAGAGTCATGATGTGGAAGCAAAAATGCATGCCTTTGTCTTCTCTTAGTACTGTTAAGTTAAAAGGGATTGACTTTCTAGCAATAACCCAGTTGCCCTTTAAGGGAGTCTCAGTTTTAAAGTAGTACAATAAGTCTTCAGGACTGTATAGTCCTTGAGGGAGATGAGACTCACCAAAGGATGAAGAGTTATCTTGATTGTTTATGGATCTGGGCTTAAGTCCTTTCCTTTGTGCATTTTCTGTTTGGTGAAATAAAGCTTGCTGTATATTTGATGTATCATTAGTCAGAGTGCTTACATTGGACCTTAGGCTATATTTACCATTCCTCTATTCTGATGTTGCCGAGGGAGAACTTGAGTGGAGGTACCAGCCAGAGCATGTTTTTTGAGAATCTCCCAAGGATTGGACCATGTTTTTATAACCCAGGGATTCAATTCTGAATGTATGTATGTATGTATGTATGTGTGTGGGTAAAATCAGTGTAAAATGAACATTCATAAGAATAGTCATAAAGGGATAGCCTGACTACACTATCCAAGACCCTCCCAGCAATCCCACTTTTTTTGGGAGAAGATTAGGGGAAAACAAGCCTGCTGGTTATATGCAATAGTCTTTGTCTGTCATCTTGGATCCTAGGAAAGGCTGTCTGTATCTTTATCTAATAATTGCTTATCCATGTAATCTTTTATCTACCTAGCAGTCTTTTTAAAAGCTTTCATCATTAATACTTAAATTAATCATTCTCAGTCTCTAGCTTGAATCTTCTTTGCTTTTGAAGCATTAAATTTGCTGTCCTTATAACTAGATAGGGTTTATTGAACACAAGTAGCAAAACTGTAAGTCAGATTTTTTTTTCTTTTAGGGAATGTTAAGTACTGTAGTTGCCAAATTACTGTCATTATTAGTAGTGATAACAATATTTATATGATGCTATATGGTTTCTAAGGCACTTTTCTCTTACCGACTATATGAGGTATCCCTTCTCAGTTCTGACCTCTCCAAATCCATGTCTTTTCCCTTTTAAAGGGTACTGCTCAGAACTATACCAGCCACAAAGGAATGTAGGTATTGTCATTCCCAGCTAGCAAGTGAATAAAGTTTAGAGAACCCAAGTTATTTCCCCAAGATCACACCATACACTTGAAACTGGTACTCCAACCCAGGTCTTCTGCCTCCCTTTCCACTGCTTTGTATCTGAAGAGACTTGAATTACTCTATGAATTTATTCAGATTTGTCGCTTTAGTCCAGTAGAATGCTAACAGCTAAAACGCCCAATTTGAGAATAGTACAGAGGAGAGAGCCCTATATTTGGATCTAATAGACCTGAATTTGAATGCTGCCTCTGACCCTTACCAGCGGTGGGTGATCAGGGAAGAGATCTTCGATGTCCACTCTCCATCTTCTCCAATCAAAGAGATGGAGGGGCCCTTGGGGTAGGGGATGCTGAGGAGGTGAGAGTTTCAGAGTTGATTTCATCTTGAAGAATGATGAGTTTCTGGAGATCCAGAAAAGTTTTGTCAACATGAGCAAGTCTAATGCCTTGGCATGATAGTTCCTTAAAAAATATTTGTTGAACTTAATTGGACTTCTCTGAGCCTCAGTTTCTTAATCTGTTAAATTTGAGGCTTTAATACCTGTACTACCGACCTCATCTGGTTGTTAAACAGAAAGAGCCCTAGAAATGTGGGTTATTATTCTCCCAGAGTCTCTTTTCAACGACAGACTTTGAAAGGTTTGCAGCAGTCAGAGCCTACTTCTTTGTTAGCACAAAGGCTTCAGATCTAGCTCCATACCTCACTAGTTCACGCTCTAGTACCCACCCTTGTTGTTATAATCAACAAAATAGTTCTTTTCTTTGCCAAGTTTTCAATATCATGACCTTGTCCTAATAGCTCCTTGCAGTACACACCAGTTTTCTGGGTGTGGTATTCATCTTGTTTCAAATTTCAAAAGCCTAAAACTTGGCATATTCACTGATATCCCACATGCATACTTTTCTTTCCTCCTTCCCTCCCCACCTCCCTTTTAAAGCCACTCAAGTTTGGGAAAATCAAAATCACAACCTGATTCAGAATGTTAGAAACAGCCCCAAGCAGGGGCACAGTGAGCCTCTGTGGCATTAGTTATAAAGTACCTCACTTAGTTGAAGTGGGTATGACCCAAGTCTCTAGTTTCTGTGCTAAAGAATGGGTTCTTTCCCAGTGGGCGATCCAGTCTATGGTTGCTTTGTTTAGTCTACTAGCAAGGGTTCCTATAGTGATCTGTTTTTAACAATGTTAGCACCTGCCTGGGAGGGATTAAAAGCAGACTGCCACCATGTTCTGGGCCACTCCAAAACCTGACAGTTGTCATTTCTCATCTATGTCTTCTTCTTATTAAATACTTTAATTAAACTTTCTCATTTTTTCTTTTGTTAAATTCTAGGTTCAATTTATTATCCATTTGCAGGGTCTGCTGAAGACGTTCATATGGATGAATGAGTTCCATAAATTGTCGATTAAACTATATCATGGTTTGAAAAAGGACATTTTTTCTTTTCATTTTCTTAAATTTTGTTTATTTGTTTTTAGTTTTCAATTCACTTCTATAAGATTTTGAGTTCTAAATTTTCTCCCCCTCCCTCCACACTTCCCTTCCCAAAATGGCAATGCAATGTGATATAGGCTATTCATGTACAATCATATTAAAACATATTTCCACATTGAATTAAAATTTCTTGGAATTGAGAAAAGCTGCATTAAAAAAATTCTATTCTACTTTTTATCTGGCGGAACAAAACCGAGGGAGTAGGATGATAAACAGGGCATTTGAAATAAGCAGCAAAAGTCTGTTTGGAAAATATTTAAGAAAGTAGACACATATGAAAAAAGTTTGGGAGTAAGAATTCCTCTGTACCCAATGTCTTCCTGCTACTGTTTTTGTGTTACTCTTTTTTTTAAGAACTTTTTTTTTTGCTTTTTTGGAGGGGAGAGGGCAAGGCAGTTGGGGTTAAATGACTTGGCCAAGGTCACATGGCTAGCAAGTGTTAAGTGTCTGAGGCTGGATTTGAACTCAGGTCCTCCTGACTCCAGGGCTGGTGCTCTATTCACTGTGCCACCTACCTGTCTCTTTTGTGTTACTCTTACTGTGTTCCTTATTAGATGATAGAATCACAGATTTAGAGCTAGCAGGAAACTGAAAGGTACTCTCATCCAGTACCCTCATTTTGCAGCCCAGGAACCTGACACCCAAAGGCGGAAGTGAAATGGTTTCCCCAATTTCTCTCAAGTAGTCTTTAGCTGGCAGAGCTGGGATTGGCATCAAGGTCCTTTGACTTCAGAGCCAGCTTTTTTTCCACTGCCTCACTTCCCTGGATGGCATGAGTAAGCATTATACCTGTGTTTCTTCCTGCTTGGCCCACTTTAATTTGGAAGCTGATCTGCTAACAAAGGATGGCCTTGTTTTAGGGAATTTTCATTTGCACTTGTTGGTGGCCTTTTGCTTCCTTGTTTTACAATAAGAGAGGGATCTTGAGTTTTGACATGTGCCCCAAAGTGAGCCATTTTCACAACGGTGGCAGTTCTGAGGAGTGGCATATTCAGAACACAGCCATGACAGAAGGCTTAGTGAAACATTTCTAAAAGCTCTCACAAACAAAGTAACCATATAGGTCTTGCATTTCCCTCATTGAAAGCTGATTTAGTCCTGAAAAGCAACCATTATGTGATTGAGAAGGAGAGCAAAGATAACCAGCAGCCAGAAGATTCAAAAGCCAATAAGCTGTTAGTCTATTACCTAGGTTTATAACATGAATCTTGAAGCTGTGTGGGCGAATGAATACGTTGCAGGTACAAGACACACATGTCAATGATGGTGAATGTGCTTAACTTTGCCCACAACCTGTTTTGTTTCACTAGCAGCACTCAGCTTAGCTAGAAGCTGCCCAGGGCTAGAAGCCACAGAGGAGCTAGAACACAAACCAGGGCTGGAATGATTAGAAATGGCTCTACAATTTAGCATCTATGTGTTCATTTGTAACCTGTAGCCCAGAAGGGAAGAGAAAAAGCCCTCTCTTGAGAAACCCAAACTTGTTTCACAAAGGGAAGCCAAAGCACCAGCAGAGATGCATGCTAATGATTGACCCCAACAGCTGGGGCTATTTAGAACAGACTCCTCATTGTGTTCCAGACTGGTTTATCCAGTCTGTGGTTTCATGGTTTTCTGCACCTTAGGCAAGATATCTGCTGGTAGTTTGCAGAAGTTGTAATGATTACACCTTGTGCCTTTGGGGTATGGAAGAGTGAGAAGAAGCAGCAGCAGGTCTGGGAAAAATGCTTGTTGAAGCCTTGATCCCAAGGCATGGGGGAGGAAGGGTCCTTGGGGAGAAGGAGGACCACAGACACAGGGAGTAACTTACAGTTTTTCTCAAGAGTCTAATCTGTTTGTCCCTGGGTGTACCTAAGAATACTAGTTGTCCCTCTCTTTCAAAAGAGGAAATTGTAACTTGAAAGATATTGAATGTTTTGTAGAGCGGAACATTCTTTGAAAGCTATGGTAGAGGGAAATACTTTCTTAAGAAACTAAGTTGACAGGAACAGGGCAAATTGGAAAGGTCTGCCTAGGTTCAAAGGCTCAGCTTTTAATGCCTAGCCATTTTAATTTCACTTAACTTTTATTTCTTTCTGGGTGACTTAACTGTAAATTTTTATTAATCTATTGCCAAGTCATTCTTCTTGTGATAGTAAATACATTTACAGGGTCCATGGCCAAGACCAATATGTCAGGAACGTTGGTAGTACTTTTTTAATGGATAAAACAAAGGCATATGAAACTAGATTATTCTATTTTATATGTGGCAGGGAGTCAGTCTTTGACTGCCTTTGCTCAGACTGAAAACAATAAGGTACTGGTACTCATGAAAGTTTTGAAATGTAATACCTCTAGCAATTCATCATTGGTAAGTCAAACTTCATGTTGGCACAGTTGGAATTTTGTATGACTGGGACAACTAGTAACTGCAGCACTGTCTTCAAATTTACACCCAGGTGAGGTAGGAGAAGCCAGTGAATGTCAGGAGATAACTGACAACATATTGGGAATGATCCCAAAGAAGGCAGTGCTGAGAAAGCCTTCCTTTCTCAGAGAAGCAACAGGCTGTGTTTGATGTGCACAAACGTTTAGCAAAACTGGTCTTTCTTTCACCACAGTGACATGACGCCTATAAGCATGATTTCATACTTTCACAGGAGCTGAGATTCCTGACTGTTACTGTCAAATAGTCAAGATAAATAACACCAAAGAATTGACTTCTGGCCAGTCACAACAATTTTTAAAAGTGGACAGTTTGGCTGATCAACGTGCATGAAACAGCTAGACTGAAACCTAGACTCCTTCACTTTGTCCCTCTTGATGGTCAAACCCAAACTGTTTCCTGGTATAAAAAAGGTAACAATTTAAAATGATCTTGTCCTCCCAATGCTGTTGCATGCTCACGAATCTTAGAACACCATGGTATCAAAGAATCAAAGTTACTTAAAGAACAATGGAGAAATACAAACTGTTACATGTGTGGCAGTTACAGTGTGTTTCTAGTGATGTTCTAGGCTCCAGAACTGGTATAAGAAATTTTTATTTTTTACAGGACTAGCGATTTCATTGGTTTAAGGAACTAAAAGACAAGAAACTCCCTCTCTCAAAGGTCTTTTCTGCAAATTACAATCTTAGAGAGTTCTTTGGGGGCACTGAGATGATAAGTGACTGGTCCTGGGTCATATAACTAGTATATCAGAGATGAGTCTTGATCCCAGTTTTCCCAACTCCTAGACTGACTTTCTGTCCAATATACTGTAATAATAATCAATTTAGCAAGATACTTAGCACTTAGTACCTTGGGGCTAAGTATGGAAGATGCAAACTCTGTCCCATTGTTGAGAAGGCATGAACTCCCCTGTTGATGTGGAAGAAGGGGATTGGCTGAGCCGCTGTTGATGTGGAAGAAGGGGATTGGCTGAGGTGTGTATATAAGCAAGAATTCCAGAGACAGAGAGACAGAATTGGACTGCTATTCCTGCTGAAGGAAGAATTGTGGAGACTGAAGCTGGCTGAGAGAGAGAGACAGAGAGAAAGACAGAGACAGAGAGAGACAGAGAGAGTTTCTCTACTAGCATCTGGAAGCTGAGAACTGAGATGGAGTTTTCCTGAGACCAGAAACTGGTGAAGGTGGCCTGGAAGGCTGAGAGGGCTTGCCTGGAAAAGCATGACCAGGATAAGACTTTGTTTGTTCGTGGCCTAGCTGATCCTTGAGTTCCAGGCAAGAGAAGTGGTGAAGACTTTGAGATGTGCTGGACCCTGTGAACTTCAGTGTGTGCCAGGGACTGCTCTGAGGACTGGACAAAGGCCTGGGAGCTGTCTACCTCTGAGGACTGGACAAGGACTAAGACAAGCTGTCTGCTTCTGAATCCAGGTGACTATTTGGTGGATTCAAGTAGGAGCTGGGACCTTGGAAGGGAATCCAGGGAATCAGAGAGACTACCCAGAGTCAAGATGAAGTAAAGGTCTCCCCTTGGATGAAATTGAGGTTTTCTGGACACCAAGGGGTGGAGGGTTTGTGTGGTT
>CM053580.1:406975483-406992924 GCA_028627135.1 Pseudochirops cupreus
GCGTGGGTAAGCGTGTGTGTGCGCGTGGGTAAGCGTGTGTGTGCGCGTGGGTAAGCGTGTGTGTGCGCGTGGGTAAGCATGTGTGTGTGTGCGTGGGTAAGCGTGTGTAAGCTTCAGGTACCACGTAGTACTGTTATTGACATTTTCTACTTCACTGAGTTAAACGTATAGATTTTTATATATTTATTTTATATATAGATTCTAAACTTTGCAAATATACTTTAAATTCCGCGCATTTTTGACATGATAAAAATCCTGTCTAGTTGCAGCGGAGTTCGGGTGGTGAAAATCTGTTCTTCAGTCTATCCTGAGTTTAAGAACGAAGATTTAAAAAAACCTTTTGCCCAATCTGGTTCAGAGAAAGCTGGTGACTTTTAAGTAGGTATCTCCATTTTCATGTTAATGGGCCGTGTCCTACTGAGTAAATAAATACTGAATAGTTCCTGTTCTGGAGATCAGTAAAATCTTCTAGGCAGGGACCTCAAACCTTCGTTACTATATCTGCAGTCTCCCCATGGTGCATGCAGCCCTTTGCCCCATTGCTCAGACTAACAGAATAGACAAGCCTTTGGGAAGACATAAGAATTGAGATGATGGTGATAGAATAACAGTTTTAGAGAAGGTTCCAACTGCATGGGTAGAAGAAGTTTCTTACTTCATTCAGTATAGGAACTATTCTCTATATCAATGAAATCACAGATCTGGAAAAAAATACAATGTAAAAAAATAGAAGGAAGATGAGTATCGGAAACATATACAGTGACACTAAAGATTGTGATTATTTTTCTAAACAAAGTGTTGGCAAACCACAGCATATAAGCCGTATCTGGCCTGCTACCTGTTTTTGTATGGCCTAGAAGCTAAAAATATTTTTTCAATTTTTAAAAAATACAATAAAACTTTATTTAAAAATACGAATATCATTCTTAGCTCACAGTCAAACTGCAGTTTTCTGACAGATCACTAACACCATTATTTGCTCTTGCTTTTGCTTCAATGGTTCCCAAAAGCCCATGTACCAGTATAACATGAAGAAATTATACACCACTCACCAAAAAGGTTAGGTATATATTTTACTCCTACCTGCCTACCTTCAAATATCTTGTAAAGGACTGGGGAGGAATCTTTCATAGATAAGAAAATTGATAACAAAAAAAGTATGTAAGCAACTTGAATATAGTAATTGAGTTAGGATGTTACCTGGTATCCGACGAAATAAAATCCCTTAATTCAACTAATATTTGGAAACTAGAATTGAGGAAGAGGGAGGAGAAATTGATTTCTGTAGGGAAAAGGAATTTTTATAGGCAATTCTCATTCTTTGAGATCTAATCATTAGTCTGTGCTTTTAGAAGTATAAGGAACCATATAAATGTAAAGTATCACTGTTATTATTCTCCTCCTCCGAATAAGAGCTCAGGGATGGCTGAAAGATTTTCTCTTTCCTGGTTCCCAGATCTGACCCACTTTATAATCAACAAACATTCTGGGCAAGGCACCATTACTATGTACATGGCAGTGTACCAGGAAATGAGAGTCACTACCCTCGAGGAACATGTAGTTTACTGGCGAGAGAGATCTGAAATGTATACAGATAAAGCGAAAGAAAGGAACTATCCAGAAAAATTGCTCTGCGAAAGTCTGAGAAGGGAGAGAACACTTAAAACAAGAAAGAACGAGGAGGGCTTCATGAAAGATTGCACATGACCTTGGGCTACAAGAAGAACCACAGCTTCCAGGAATAACGGGGATGGTGATGGTTCCTCTGTGCTCTCCTGGTCAGACTCCCTCTGGAGCATTGTATTCAGTTCTAGACACCACAGATTAAGGATACTGATAGACTCAAGAACATGCAGAGGAGGCAAAGAAACTTTAACCGATTCTATATGAAGTTTGGCTGAAGGTACTGGGGACGTGTAGACTGAAGAAGAAAAGACTCAGGGGAAGACACAATTATCTTAAAGTATTTGAAGGACTGACATGTGGAGGAGGGCCTATAAATGTATCCTGTTGGCTACAGAGGATGGAATCAGAGTAAAAGGTAGAAACTGCAAAGGGGTAAACTGAGGCCTGACACCAGGCTTTTTCCCAACAGTTAGAGCTGTCTGAAAGTGAAATGCATTGCCTCAAGAAGCAGTCAACTTCTGTTGCTGGAAGTACTCAAACACAGGCTTGGATGACCACTTGTCAGGTATGTTTATAAGTGAATATTCATTTTCTGGTAGGGAGTTGATCTAAATGGCCATTGAGTTCTCCTCTAATTTCAAAATTCTGCATTTTTTGTGAAATAATATCTCCCTGTTTTATTTTTAATAGTGTTGATTATTTAAATAAACTCATGATAACACTTTGACAAACTCTTCAAAATTCATAGGACTGTAGATTGTAGCATTCCTCAGGTGTTGCAGAACTAGTAAAAGGCTTAACTCTTCTGTTTGGCCCTTGGAAGCAGAAGCAGAAGTGTTAAAGATGAAGAGACAAAGATTTAGCCTAGATGCCAAGAAAAACTTCTTAGTAATTAAGAGCTTTCCAAATTTAGAATGAATTAGTTGGTCTTTGAGTGAAGGCTTAGATGAGCAAGCATTAGTTAGACTAGTTGGTGTCTGAGAGAATCTTTTCAATTCCCTGATTCTGAGATTTTGCATAAAGAGGAGTAAAGTGACATAAGACTAGGAAGATACATGGGAACCTCATTTAAGGCCCCTATGAGGGGCCTTGGGAGGATGAACTTTATCCCATCTGCAATAGTGAGCCACTGAAGTTTTTGAGGAGAGGAGTGGCAGAGTCAAACCTGTGCCTTAAGGAAGATTATTTTGGTACCTGTGGGACTGACAAGGAGCAAAGATGGAGGCAGGGAGAATTATTATGACAGTACTACAATAATCTAGGGTAGAAGGGTTGAGGTGCTGAGGTCAACAATAGCTGCATGTGTGGAAAGGTGCCCAATGTGAGAGACATTGTAGTGGTAGAATCAATAGGACTTTGCAAATGATTAGTAATGATGGGGAAGGTTGGAGGTGAAGATGGAATCTTGAGCCTGGCTAACCAGAAGCCATCAAAAGGGCCAAGAAAGCTAGGGGGAGACAGGTTAATGAACCTGGGTACACTTTTGCAAATTCTGAGTTTGATGCACTAGTAGGAACATGGAAATGTTCCACAGTCAGTTGGACATTCAGGCCTGGAGTACATAGGAGAGAGTAGGATTGTATACACAGAAAGGTTAATGCAGGTTTTCTGTACAACATAAAAATCTGAAAGCCATGACAAGGGGAGGACATGTGGGGCCCAGGCAAGCTAACTAAGCAAACGAATAAACCCCCTTTATTACTTTTTTGTTTTGTTTTGTTTTAGTTCCTGCTTATCTACCTCTTGCTGCCACTCTTGGCCAGCTTATTGGTGTTGCCCACTAAAATGGACAAAGGAGAAAAACAGAACTGAATCTCAGTCTATTACCTGGTAGGACTATTACCAACAACTCTCCCACCAACCCTCGAATATTTTTCCCACCAGTCCATGTCCAGTCATCTGAAGGTCCTGGCATTAGCAACCTTCTTTAAGAGATTATTTAGAAATTCTGATTCAGCAGGGTTATATATTAACAAACTCCTTTACTAGCAGAGATTTAATTAAACTCATTACTCCCTATTGTGGAAAATCTCAAAAGAGAATCCCCCTTCTCTTCCCCTCAAAGGGACAAAGAGCAGAGGAGTTTTGCCTGGGCCCTAGGAGAGGAGAGGTGGACTGGTCCCTTCAGAAGTGAGGGGTGATGCCAAAAGCAGGCAGGGAAGTGAAGAAGGAAGGGACAATGGCATAAAGTCCAAACTTTCCCTTATTAACAATTTTGCCCAGATCAAAATCTCGTTGGCAGTTTTTTGTGAACGTTTGGTATGGGAGGGTGAAATTCCTTGCTTTGTCATTGCAGTGCGGGCTGCATTATATTAACTTTCTTCTTTTCTACACATATTTTTCTTTTTATCTACTTTGTTCAGCTTTTCAGAATTGTCCAAGTGAATTTGGGGAAGTTATTCTTGTATAATTTCCTTGTAGAAAAAGGAACCATTGAAAAAAACAACAGCTTATATTCTTCGTCACTTTAGAGTTTACAAAGAATTTTCCTTCCAACATTCCCTGAGGAAGAAAGCATAAGTATTATTATCTTTATTTTTAAGGAGGCAACATAACGTGGAATATTGTTAGAGTGAAGAAGACCTGCCTTCCAGTCTTGCTTCTGATGCATGGTGCATCAGAATGCCAATGGTGGCATTCATTCTATAATTCTGACTTCTGGGATGACATTAGCTGTGTTACCACAAACAGATCACTTAACATCTGTGTCCCAGGCAACTCTCTATGGTACAAGTTATAAATGAATGGTTGATCTGCTTTGGTGGAGGGAGTTTCCACACTAGCCTTGTTCTTCTCTGATGAAATCACAGATCGGGGCCCACCCTTCCCATTTCTATTTTACAAATGGAGAAACTGAGATGCTGAGTGGTTACATGACTCACCTTTGCTCATAACTAGTAAGGTCAGAAGCAGGATGCAAAGCTAAGATCTCTCTGACTCTAAATTTAGAGTTTGTTCCATTACATTGTCTGCTTAAGGTTAGATACTTTACCATACCTTTTTGTGCCAAAACTTTGGGTGGACCATTCTTGGTTCAAAGGAATATTTCTATTACATAACTAATCTCTGACCTCTGAAAGGCACCGAATATTACATGGACATTAGAGTAAGCCCTGAAAATTCTAACGGAGCATTCACTGTTTTAAACATCTGTGTCAAACTCTCCCAAGAGTAACTAACAAGGGGAGGGAGAGAATGGCTTTGTTTGAAGTGGGCAAAACTGTGAATGAATGAATTGTGTCTTCATCACTCTTTTCTAGGTTTCCCTGCCTGCTTTTAGCATCATCGCTCTTCTCCCAAGGGACATGGCCACTTTCTCTTATAGTTAAAAAAACTCCAAAGATAGCTGAATGAAAATCTTTAGCAATGAAAGGCAAGGAGTAAGGATCAACAAAAAATTCTTTGCTACAAGTAGGAGACTTCAGAAATGACCTTTAAACTTAATCCAGAGTCAGAGGGAGCTTGATTCAGCACTGAAGCTCTCCCCAGCAGTGCCAGCCCTGCTATAATAGCTACGAGGGAGAATTACATACCAGGTTTTCTTCACACAGTTCTCTGAACTGGTAGAATTTCTGAGCCATGAGAAGTTGGGCACTGCCTACTGCGGTCCGGATTTTCCCTAGAACTGAAAAGAAAGTAAACATACAACGGTCATTATAGGTTAGGCTTCACAGCAGAGATTTAGTCTGGTGAACCAAAGAGGAAGTTATGCTGTGATCAACAGAAGGAAAATGCAACTTACAGAAATACTCCCCCACACACATACTCACATGTCCCATCCCCATAATACAACTGGAGTATTGCTGTTTAGTTTCAATTACAAAGATACTCCTTGTTTTGATGCTGAAGAAAACATGAGAAAGACACAGTCCCTATCATACATGTGTGTTTCTTGAGGGAAAAGAGTTTTTCTATCCTTGAGGTTAGCAAAAGATGAAGCCAATAGTTTTTTGACTAGGGGACTGAATTTAAAGTGTTTATTACCAGATCTAATGAAATTTTGCTGGAACAACAAAAGTAGCCCTGGCAGAGAGAAAGTGCCTCTTACCAATCACTGGACCCCCTCCATGTCCTTCAGGCTATTTCCAAGGTTCAGATAATTGTATTGTTAGGAAAGAGCATGTGAGAAGCTTTTTAAAATGCCCTACACTATCAATCCACCGCTGTAACCCCAGGTACATACAAGTTCTGGTGTTAATATGAGATGTCTGCTTTCCCATGTGCTAGGGGGAAAATATTAGTCCTTCATGCCATCCCAAAAGAGACCCTTTGAAGAGTCAGTCAGTCAGTCAACAAGCATTTATTAAGTTCAACCTGAAGTCACGCTCAGGTATTAGGATGAGCAGGGCTGAGAGTCTGCTGGTATGGTTCACATTGTCTCAGAGGCCCTGGCCACCACGGGCTTTACTGTGTAACAGCTGCCTCTGCTGGAGTCCAGCCACTAGGCCATTCTGAACATATCCCAACTGTCAGGAAGGAAGGGGAAAAGCCACAAGGCTTCCTCCCTCCCAACCCAAACATAAAACTTAAAAAAGGAAGAAAGATAGGGGGAAAAAAGAACATGTTAGAACATTTTGAGAAATGCACTGCTTATTTGAAGTGTTCTTGGGGAGGGTATTTACATGAGAACTTAAGACATGCTTTATAAATTTGTAGAGATGGGAGTCAGGGTGCAAGGTTACCTTTTTCTTTATGATATACTATATGATGTGCCTACTGTCATCACCTTCTAACCGGTTTCCAGTTTATATTACCCTCACTAATTCCCCTTCACACTGCTCTGATTACATTATCCCCCTACTCACAAACTATGAATGACTCTTTATTGCCTACTGAATAAATTACAAACCTTTTTGTCCTAGCTTTTGAAGCCCTCCATAAATTTTGTTCCAACTTGCTGGTTTAGCCTTATCACATTCTATTATTCCTTTTCATATACTGTCTGTTAATATTCACTCTCCCCAGCCTTCTCCATCCTTTCCAGTCCCATCTCTGTACTTTTGCCTGTTCTCTGATGTAGGTAGGTGGCTCATTGGATAGAGGGCCAAGTCTGGAGTTCAAATGAGGCCGCAGGGGTGGCGAGGTGGTGCAATGAATAGAGCACCAGCCCTGGAGTCAGGTGGACCTGAGTTCAAATCCGGCCTTAGACACTTAACACAAAAACTAGCCATGTGACCTTGGGCAAGTCACTTAACCCCAACTACCCTACTTTTCCCCTCCAAAACGCAAAAAAAAAAAAAAAGACAAAAAATCTAAAAACAGAACAAAAAACAAATGAGACCCCAGCTGTGTGACCTTGGGTGAGTCTCTGCATCTCTGTTTGCCTCAGTTTCTTCATCAGTAAAATGAGGATAATAACAGCACCTATCTCCCAGAATTGTGAAGACCAAATGAGATGATATTTGTAAAGCACTTAGCACAGTGCCTGGGCACATCGTAGATGGGCTTCATAAATGTTTTCCTCTTCTCTTCCCTTTCTGTTCCACATTCCAGAACGTTCAGCCCCTTCAATCTCTGCCTGTTGAAGTTTCTGCCTTCAAGGTTGAAGTTAGACACCTCCTCCTCTTCCACAAAGCCTTCCCTTCTTCCCTCGCTCTTCTGCTCCACAACACCCCCCAACTGAAAGCTTACCTCTTCCTCTACAAATTTCTCATACCATTTTATCTGGACCTCTCCTTTGTACTTGTCATATTTTTCATTATGATTTGTGTACATGTCTTTTTTCCCCAAGAGATGATAAACTTCTTGAGAACTCAGTCTATTTCATATCTGTCTTTATGTTCCTAGGTTCTAGCACATAGTAAACACTTATCAAATGTTTTTAAAATGAATTGAATGTAGGGAAAAGATAAACGTCTTCATCCGGGGTCTGAGGTGACTTACAGACTCAGTCGCCTTTTTTTTCCCCCTGTTCTGAACACAGTTGATAGGCCAGAGACCTGAAAGTGTACTTCGGTCATCTCTCACCTTGGCCCCAGAGACAGATTCTGAATCCCTAAATTCTGAGTGCCTGGACCCTGAAGAGGCAGTGGTAGAGGCAGCAAGACCTCCAGGGAGAGGGGAACTGTAATAGCAATAGAAATGTGAAGATCTTCCCTGCCCCTTAATAAGCCTAGGTGAATATGAGGGTATCTTTCCTGATCTGAAAATATACTCTGCCCCATAATAGGCTGCACAGCCTGTGGTGGGAGGCTTGTTTTTCAGGAAGGCACTTTTATTATTTTGTAGTCAAGCGAGTCATGAGGGTTGTGATGTTCTCTGACATTGGAGAAGGCTATGTATACCTCTGATGCTGAGGTTTTGCTTTGGGGCTCACTTTGGGAAGAGTTGTGTGATTTGGCCAGATGAGAAGAGAGCTCCCCCCACTTTGAAAACCCAGATGCTGGTGCTTCTCTCTCTGGTGACTAACTAGGTATGGATGTGATGGTCAGACGGCTAGAAGCCCTGTCTGCTGAACTGTGATATTTTCTCTGTATTTTTGTCTGCTTGTAACTTCTGTTTGTATTCCCTGAAGTACAGGGTGCTGACTTTTCCCCGTGAACTAGGCAAATGATATATGTTTGTTTGATTAAAGTAAGATTGTTAACCCTTTTTTGAGTTGCCTTCCTTTGGAAAAGCAGATCAAAAAACCTGTGCTAGCAGCCATCCTGGGTATGCTAGGGTGCTTGCTGCTACAAGAACCACATGGCCCAAATGGTGGAACATGGGTGAGTGTCCCTGAATTCCAGCTTTCTAGAGAACAATTGAAAATTCTTGAGTCCCAGTTTCTTGAAGGAATGAGGATTCTGGACAGCGTGATTCCTCCAAATACAGCTTTCTAGCAAGCAAAGAGCAGTGCCAACCTTATACTTGACTCAGTTGAGCAATGTCAAGTTGGAAAGTCTTGGGACCCACCCTTGTAGAGAGAGAAGAAGAATACTTGGACAGTGTCAATCTCTTTGAAAGAGAATTAATGCTATCCCCAAAGATAAAGGGGCAACAGTAGGAGATAAACCATGATGTGGGAGAACAAAAGACTTGAACTTTGACCTCTGCTATTAGCATGAGTTATTTGGACAGTGCAGGTCTCATGGTAAAGGATCTTGCCTCTAGTAATCACTTCTGAACAAGTATACAAGCCTGCAAAGTAGTACCATAAATGTCACTATGGATGTCACTATGGGTCTCTGGCAAACAAGTAGCACTTACCAGAATAATTTTCTAACAAAACCAAGTGGATTTCCCTCCCTGGAGAACTCTAAGCTCTCAAGGTAGTACCATAAGATGAAATGGTAGGATGAACTTCTGGAATGGAAGGTGGCTAGCTGGATTGTCAAGGGTTACCTTGCTAATCACTTCTAGGTAACTTTCCTACCAAAGGGATTCTTTGAAGAGGTGGAATTATATGGACTGTTTATGGACTAGTGGGACATCTTTACTGTTTTCTGCATTTTCATGGAAGTGGAATAAAGGTCATCAATAAATGTTCTCAATATATGCTCCTTGAAAATTTGGTATGGGCTCTGGGGACCCTTTTACCCACATCTGAGAAGACCTATTCATAAAGCTTATTCAAGCTACATTCTGAGATTTTTTTGAGGCAATCTTGGGGATGGGAAACAATGTGAGTCAAAGAATTATTATTACTTGGAGGGCTGATCCCCAAGATCAAACTCTGATCTGTCCAAGGCCACAGCTTGGGAATCAAAGTATTACATGAAAAATTGGGGATGATAATTTTTGTACTACCTATACAACAGGATTATTGTGAGCAAAATGCTTTGTAAACAATTGAGGGCAGGCCTTGGAATCAGAAATTCCTGGGTTCTGGGGGCAGCTAGGTGGCACAGTGAATAGAGCACCAGACCTGGAGTCAGGAGGACCTGAGTTCAAATCCCGCCTCAGATACTTAACACTTACTACCTGTGTGACCTTGGGCAAGTCACTTAACCCCAACCTTCCCCCCTCCAAAAAAAAAAAAATTCCTGGGTTCAATTCCAACCTCAGACACTACTGGCAATTCCCTTAACCCCTCTAGGCTTAAATGTTCTCATCTGTAAAATAAGGGACAGCTAGGTGGTGCAGTGGATAGAAGGAAAGGCCTGGAGTCAGAAAAACCTGAGTTCAAATGCTGCCTCAGGCACTTACTGGCTGTGTGACCCTGGGCAAGTCACTTAACCTTATTTGCCTCAGTTTCTTCATTTGTAAAATGAGAAGGAAATGGGCAAACCTTGGCAAATATTTGCCAAGAAAACCCCAAATGGAGTTGGACTCAACTGAAACGACTGAACAACAAAATAAAGGGGTTGGATTCCATAACCTCCAAGGCTCTGAATCTATGATCCCATGACTGCATCAGTAATGAAGCTGATGAAGCTAAAAGAGCCTCCTCTGAAGGTTTTCTCTTCCACCACTCTAGATCAGTTTTCAATTATTGTTCATTTTATCCTCTTCAACTTTAATGGCTATTCAGAAGTCAGGATTGCTCTAGGACAGCTTGCTTCTGTATTCAGAGGCCTCTCTGCATCTCTTTCCCTGAAGCCTAACAGCAGCAGAAATGTTATCTAGGACAGTAAAAATATGCTTGCTCACAATGGGTGTGCCTGTCGTGAGAGCCAGACTTGACTCTGGCCAGAAAAGAAAAAAGAAAGGAACAAAGCCTGGCTGATTTCAAGTAAGGTGACCAGACGCCCTCGATTGGCTGAGATCGTCAGTTTCTGATGGCCTATGCTAGTGTCTGGGAAAGTCTCCTAGGCAGGCTTTACTCCAGGGAGCGTGGAGCTGTAGACAAACTGTCAGCTCTTTTGCCTTATTTGATGAATTACCATAATGAAACTTAAGCTGGTTGCAACCTTGCTTCCAAAATAATTCACAGTGTTTTAATAGTTGCCTTACAGCTCTGAGTGGGGAAACCTGGTGCATTCTCCAGCCCTGCTGATCTGCAAGCTGACTGCCAGCTGGAACAGTTCAGGCTAAGGGGACTCCCTGGCAGAGGTTCCCACACATCCCTTCCCATCATGACTGACAGTGGCTCAATCTGCTTGTTCCTGCAGGAATATCTTCTCATTTTCTTTGTGCTTTCTCCTCTTTTTGTCATTTTAATTTCAAATATGGATTGCAGTTGCTGAGTATACTGAAGCTATGCCTTGGGTCCATTGCCTGGCTATGCCTGGGTAGCTAACATTTGTCTCACATTTGCCTCACAACAACCCAGTGAGGTAGGGAGTACATGGTCTTATTACCCCATTGTATAGACAAGGAAACTGAGGTTCATAATGACTTGCCCATGGACAGAAAGCTAATAATAGGGTCAGATCTGAGACTTGGACCCAGGTGCTCTTTCCTCTAACTAGATACCTAAAGCTTTAGATAAATATTTTGTTAATCTTCACAGCCCTGTGAACAATACTGTTCTTTATATTAGGCTATCAAAGCAAACATTTCCTAGATTCCCTTTCCTTTGTTTTTGGCATCTAGGGAGGTGACCTCCATGTACCTAGGGGGTGCCTTTAACCTATGGTTCCAATGGACACCATAGGACTGGTTAATATTTCAAAGAGATCTATTAATTTGTATTTTTTCATATTTTGCTAACTGTATTTCAATATATTTGGGGCAGCAAAGTGACATAGCGGATAGAGTATTAGCCTGGGATTCAGGAGGACCTGAGTTCAAATCCAGATTCAAACACTTACTGTGTGATCCTGGGCAAGTCACTTAAAATCCTGTTTGCCCCAGTTTCCTCATCTGTAAAATGAACTGGAGGAAGAAATGGCAAACCACTCCAGTATCTTTGCCAAGAAAACCCCAAACTGAGTCAAGAAGAGTCAGACATGATATGACTAAACAACAACAATATTTCGGTATATTTGGTTCCTTTGTAAGCCTATGTATATAAAAACATTATTCTGAGAAGGGCTCCATCTACAGGCTTCACCAGACTAACAGAGGGGGCCATGACACAGAAGAAGTTTAAGAAGCCGCAGTCTAGACTCATCTATAGCCTAAAGGCCTCAATACAACAACTCCAAAAGTGACCAGGGCAAGCAGATGAACAAATGGACTGTGGATCTAGAGGGAATTGGGTGGGTCCACTGCAAAAAGAAAAGAGAATAATACAACCTTCTTTTCCCTCCTTAGGTTCCTAGTCCTGAGAACTATGGAGTAAGGAAGTAGTCATTTTCTATTGGAGAAATACAGGGTAGGAGTTGAAACCAGATCCTCCCATTAGTCACAGTTGGTTTCCAACCCACAAGATTAATCACTAAGACGGGGGAAAAAGAGAGAGAGGGGAGGAATTATCCCTATCTTAATAAAGTAGAATTCATATGAAATAATAGACTCTACTGAGAAGGCACCAGGATATACTGGTGTATTTAAGAGTTATGAGATCTGGGTTCAAAGCCAGTTCATTAGGTTTGTCAACACAGGCAATTCCCTTGAACTTTCAATACTTTAGCTTCTTCAATTGAAAAATATTGTTAGGCAGGTGAAATTAGGTCAAAATGAATTTTGGAGGAAAAAAGACAGTTGAGTCTAAAAAGTAGGTTTGGTTTAGAAGGAGGTGCATTATAGGGACAATTTTAAAATTTATTTTACATTTTTTTTACATTTCCATTACATTATTTTACATTTTATGCAGCCCATAAACACATGACCCTCAACTCTGTTTTTTTGGTATCAACTGAGGAACCACTTTCTTTTCCCTGCCTACCCTCCTCTGCCTCTATCTATTCACAGCCCCTGTGGGGAGGAAGAGAGACAAGGTCTGAGCTTTCTTGGGGGCTGGCTTGGGGTATGAGAGAAGATAGTTCTTGTTGAAGACAAATTATGGAATCATAAAAATCTTAGAATACTATATTGTAGAACTTCAGGCAGCACAGTGTCATGGGCAGAACATTGGCCTTAAGGCAGGAGGATCTGAAGCCCAGTACTCCTGATTACCCTCCCCCGCCTTGATGTGTAAATCATTAAATCTCATTGTCCTAATAGTTTACCCACACTAATTAAATCACAAATCTGGACCAAAACCAAAAATAAATACTACCTATCTAACAGGTTTGTTGTGAGCCTTTAAGTATTAGGAGACAGAACCTGTGCTTTTGTCCATTCAGGGAATTCCCAATGAGGGTAACTTTTTCTATCCATACAGATAGGCTCTTCTATGATGTACAAGTTTACAATTTACAGTCTAGCACTGAAGGGTTAAGTGACTTGCTTAAGGGTCACATGGCCAGTATATGTCAGAGGTAGGATTCACACTCTGGCCTTCTGAACTTAAAGGCTAACTCTCTATCTTATAAGTTTCTTAAGTGTTATAAAAATGTGAATTGTTGGTATTATTCTACACTGTTTTCCTTAACAACAACAAATCCTGCAAATTAAGAAAATACTACTATTTTCGCATAACAGAGGTTCACAAAAAGTCAGTGCCTTGCCCAGATCCACACAGCTAGCAAGATCAAGTACTCAAATCTAAGCCTTCTAATTCCCCAAACCAGAGTTTTGAACTCTACTTCAATATAGGCTATGCAGTGTTGTAGGAGTTCTAGTAATGCTATCAATAGAAAAAGAAAGAATTGGCACAGGACTGGAAACAAATATACTGAAAGTCACATATTACAGAAGAGAATTAAGGACAGAGCAATCTGAACATTGCCTTGATACTGATACTGAGTCAATACATTTATTAAGGGCTTATGAAGATTGTGCTAGGTTGGAGGAGAGACAAAGTACAGAGAAGACCAGATCTCTATCTTCATGGAGTTAAGAAGAAACCAGCGGCTGCTCTTTTGTTTTGGGTTTTTTTGTTTTTTATAGTCTATTTACCTTACAAAAATGAGTCCCAAGTAGAAAGAAAAACCAGTCAAGTGGTTCTGAAATAATTCTTAGAATTTGTCCCAGTCTAGATACTATAGGATTATATACACTCTGTCTGAAGGCCTGCCTATATCATTTCTGAGACTGAATCCAAAGGGCTGCATTAAGTTTGAAGCTGGGCTGGCTAAAAGTAAAGGAAAACACCATTTTATTTGTTTATTCAGCTGACTCTTGATGCTGAGAAACCTTAGAACTTTAAAAACATTATTTACACATGCTTAAGTGTAATTAAAAATCTATGTCCTACTGTGTGTTGGATGGTGAAATAAGAAGCAATGGCCTTCTCACTGACTTCAGTTCTCATTTACTGGGTGACTGATCTTTAAAAATATTAGGCCTCAGTTTCTGGCCTCTGACATGGAGATGTCATTAATCACAGCTTTCCACAACACATAAAAACTATAACCCAATGTAAACTAGTATTGTTTATATCTGTTTTATCAGTGATAGCCTATGTATTCACTATAGTGGGCAAAATCCTTCTAATTTCCTCATTCTCTTAGATGCAATGCTGCATAGAGGAAAAACTAGAGTTGGAGCAGGAGACTTGGGATCTCATTTAACCGCTATGAACCTCAGTTTGGTCATCTGTAAAATGGGAGAGGATACTAATACTTGTACTATATATCTCCTTGACTAAGTCCTACTCCATTGCCCCCTGAAGTGGAAGTAAGGAGGTGAGGAGGTGGCTTTGGGCTATGCCTGGGGAATACAGGCTCTGGCAGTTGCTCCCATCCAGGAACAGATTATATTTTATTTCTGAGGACTAGACTGAGAATGGAAAAGCTCATGACCAGCAGGCTGGCTATAAAATCATGGGGCATTTGATCATCTTGTATTTCTGTGGTCATGATTTGTATCTGCAAAAGCCCACCCTGAAAATAATTACAACTAATATGATATCAGTTATAGAAGTAGAAGGAATAGAGAAATTTTGCAAAGCAATTAATAAGACCCTCCAAATTAAATCAGCATATCCTTTGAGAGGCAACCAAGGCAAGGTAGATAGAGAATTAGCCTCTGAATCAAGAAGATCTGGGTTCAAGTCTATCTATGCTGACTGTGTGATCTTCAGCAAGTCACTTAATTCCTCAGTGCCCAGGCAACTCTCTTAGACTATAAGTTACACACACACACACACACACACACACACACACACACACACACGTTGATACTTGATGATTTTTCATATGTAAAGAGAACATAAAAAATACTGGATAATAAATATGGTTTAATAGTAAGGAATGAGAGAGGCCACCATGAAACCTCACAACTATATAGCAAGAATATTCACTTCAAGAAAAGAATTGGAAGGTGCTGGACATGGCAAGCACCAAAAATTATATATACGGAAAAAAAAAGGATTCTATTTTAACAGATAGTAAAAGACTTGTTAACATCAGGGAAGTCATTCCTATATCAGCTGTCTTTGTAAAAAGGAAAAGGAAGTGGGATTACAAAGAGCCAGCATGGTTTCATTAAGAACAACAGGTCGCACCAGAATAACCTTATTGCCTTTTTTTTTGGACAGGATTTCTATACTGATAGATAAGAAAAATTCTGTAGATATATTCTCCCTATATTCTAGCAAAGCCTTTGATAAAATATCTTATACTATTCTTATGGAAAGGGAGGAGAAATGTGTACTTGATGATAATATAGGTAGGTGGGTTTGGAGCTGGTTGGATGGCCCGATTCAAAGAGAAGCCATTCATTTCTTGCCCATGTGTTTCCTGACATTGCCCTCTCCTAGTTCTCTCTCCTCCTGACCCCTCCTTCTCAGTCTCCTTTGCTGAATCAGCATCCATGGCGTACTCCCCTAAGCATGACTAGACTTATCCTCTCCAAGCTAAACATGTCTAGGCAGAACAACAGATGCAAAATAGTTGTTTGGTCATTTTTCAGTTGTGTCTGACTCTTCATGATCCCTTTTGGGTTAGCCTAGTTAACACTAACTTAAGCCTTGACTGACTTCATTTTCCTCAGTCTCCTCTCCCTTCTGATTGGAGGGCTGGAGGGTGAAGTACCAAACTCCTCCTAATGCCTTTCTTTATAGAGGGCAGAAACTGGACTTTTGGACTCACTTTGTTCTGCATCTGCTGCTTTGTCTGGTTTCAACTCCATAGGACAAAATGTCCCTACACTAGGTACCTCCTTCTATCCCCCTACCCTAAGTTTTCCTGCCTCATTTTGTGTGTTGTTTCCCACCATTAAATTGTGAGCTCCCTGAAGGCAGGGACTGTCTTTCTTTTTTATCAATTGTATCTCCAGCACTTAGTACAATTCCTGGCATATAACTGCTGTCTGTCTTTTGTATTCAAAGAGGGTCAATTTTGGGGTCAAGGTACAGTGTGTTCAACTGTGGCGCATCAGTTCAATATGAGCTCGGAAGGCTCTACCATAGGCTGAGCACAAATAGTTCACGTTAATATTTAGGATGGATATGTCTCCAAATCTATGCATCTCACATTTCCTTTGAGCTGCTGTGATTCTGCTTTGCTCATAGAACATAGCACCTTCTTTGATATAGGCACTCCATGCTGGATGCCCCTGTGCTAGTCCCTCCCATGTCTCATAATACTGAAGTTCTTCAGAGACCCTGAGAGTGTCTTTGTATCATTTCTTTTGACCTCCATGTAAGTGCTTGCCTTATGTGAGTTCTCTGTAAAACAGTCTTTTAGGAAAACTTATGTTTGGCATTTGGGCTACGTGGCCAGCCCACTAGAGTTACACTCTCTGCAGCAGAGTCTGAAGGCTTGGCAGTTCAGCTTGAGAGAGCACTTCAGTGTGTTATCTTACCTTATCTTGCCAGGTACTCTTCAGAATCTTCCTAATACAATTCAGATGGAAGTAGTTCAGTTTCCTGGCATGGTGCTGGCATACTTCCCAAATTTCACTGGCATACAATGAGGTTAGCACTATGACTCTGCAGACCTTCATTTTGGTGTGCTGTCTAATACCTCTTTTCTCCCACACTTTCTTTCAGAGCCTCCCAAATAGTGAGCTAGTTCTGGTAAGGCATACATCAACTTCAATATCTGTGTGGACATCCCTAGAAAGTGTATTGCCAAGGTAAGTGAATCTATCCACAGAATTCAAAATTTCTCATTAGCTATAACCAAAGGTTCCATAGATGGATGGCATGGTGCTGGCTGGTGGAGAACCTATTTTCTTGGTATTGTCAGAACAAAATTAGCACAAGCAGAGAATCAATCCATACTCTGTTACATCTCACCATCAAAGGCTGCATTGAGTGCACAATCATCTATGAACAGAAAGTCATGCACCAACTTTCCTTCCACTTTAGTCTTGGCTTGTAGCCTTTTCAAGTAAATTTATCATTAGTGTTGTAGTTGACCTTGATATCATTTTTGTCTTCATTAAAAGCATCTGACAACATTGTGGAAAACATCATGCAAGAGAGCAAACACACAGCTCTGCTTCACTCTACTGGTGACTAGTTAATGCCATGCACCAGCAGATTCCCAAAAGAATGCTACTGTGAACAGCTTTTAGAGTTTGGATTACACAATATAGTGAACACTCTGTTTATTCCATCACAAATCAAGACAAACATTCAAAATGTTATATCACAATATTGTATTCACAGCATTACATCTTATCACAGAAAATGGCCACACAGTTTTCACTATAGTGGCCACAATATTGAGAACAAGGAACAATAGAACAATCAAACTTCCACTCATGGGGCAACTCAATACTTAATCATTCAATCAATTCACAATAGAACAATCAAACTTCCACTCATTGGGCAACCATTAACTTAATCACAAATACAGTCATTAGAAAACCACACAAACCCTCCACCCCTCCTGTCCAGAAAACCTCAATTTCATCCAAGGGGAGGCCTTTACTTCATCTTGACTCTGGGTGGTCTCTCTGATTCCCTGGATCCCCTTCCAAGGTCCCAGCTCCTACTTGAATCCACCAAATAG
>CM053580.1:406993424-407029285 GCA_028627135.1 Pseudochirops cupreus
CCTGGAGTCAGGAAGACTCATCTTTGTGAATCCAAATCTGGCCTCAGACACTTCTAGCTGTGTGACCCTGGGCAAGTCACTTAATCCTGTTTGCCTCAGTTTCCTCATCTGTAAAATGAGCTGGAGAAGGAAATGGCAAACCAGTCCAGCATCTTTGCCAAGAAAACCCCAACAGAGTCACGGAGAGTTGGCCATGATTAATACTGAATAATCCTTTAAAGGGAGAGATACTTCTGCTCTTATAATCTCTTCCTACCCTGTGCCAAGTATGTGGGCAATGCTGTAAGGCTCTCATAGATTTCCAATGACTCAGACAAACGTTTCTCTTCCCTGGCAGGTATCACATCTGCTGACTTAGATAAACCCAAGAGTGGTCCTAAGTCTCTTTACCTTTGTACTTCTTTCCCTGATTGTAGGTGATTAAGTAGAGATCATGAAATGTGGTTGTTTGGACTCAGGTCCTCCTGACTCCAGGGCCGGTGCTCTATTTACTGCTCCATCTAGCTGCCCCAAGGTGGGTGTTTTGGAAGTGGCTGCCTTGGGAGTCTAGGAGTTCCTGGCTTGCTCAGGCAGTGCTGTCTGACAGGAGGAGGAGGTTTCTGCCGCTACGCCATTCTCAGAAGAGATGGTCACCAGCAGGAAGAGAGGCTCAGTTCATATCCTGCCTTTCCATGGCAACTCCCTGAAGCAGTTGGCAAGGCAATGTGGAACTGAAGTAATGGTAAAATGGCACTTCAGCAGGCACACTAACATTTTCATGTTTTGATGCTTTAAGTATGAACCCCCTGGGACACCATAGCAGGTATTGTGGCTTACTGTGGCATGTGCTTGTGAGTCTTTTGCATTTTAAGCATTTCTTTTGTGTAGAGAAAAATAAATATCTATCTTATACTTGACCTACCTTGTATGTTGAGTACCCTTCTGATGCCCTTTGATGAGACCCTAGACATGGGGCAAAAACTAAGGCTGCTTTTTCCAGGGCTTCGTGGTGGGAATAGGGAAGCATAAAAAGCTAGAGACAACGAGAAGAGCCTGACCCCACTTTTCAGGTTCCTCAGGACTTAACTCATTATTTGGGGGTCAAGACCTTGGGCCCTTTGGTGAGACAAGGTGCCTGTCTGCCTCTGGGCTGAGCAGTCCTGTTGTTACATATGTAAAGCATGTTGTAGACCTTATAGTCATCATCCATGCCAGCTCTTAGCATCTTTTAGTCCTCCTTGTCCTTGGTAGCTCACACCCAATTAGTCACCAAATTCTATGGATTCTTCCTCTGCAATATTTGATTCAACAAATGGAATGTCAGGTGCCCACTGCATTGTTGTTGTTCCTCCTTCGTTCTTGAAGAGGACCAATGACATCAGGAGGGTGATATCTTGACTTGCAAGTGAATGGTATTTTAGTGAGGCAGAGTTGTGAAAAGTCATCAACCTCACTCTCTCCTCCAGTCATTGGAGTCCAGGGGCAACACATAGGTCAGGACAACTGGAGATGGAGTAGAACATAGAGAACTGGCCTCAGAGTCAGCAAGCCCTAGGTACAAGTCCTATGTCTAAATACTGACCTATATGGCCCTGGGGAAATAATTTTACTTCTTAGGGTGCCTGACAACTCTCTTTTGTTTTTCTTTTATTTTGGGGAGGCAGTTGGGGTTAAGTGACTTGCTCAAGGTCAGACAGTAGTATTTGAGGTGGAATTTGAACTCAGGTCCTCCTGACTCTAGGGCCAGTGCTCTATCCACTGGCCCTATGCCACCTAGCTACCCTATCTGGCAACTCTGTAAGACAAATTGAAGAACAGTTGAAGATATGTCTAGGTAAAAGGAGTTTCCTCCTATATGCAGTTCCCTATACTGAAGAAATCATAGGTCTAGAGACAAAAAACAAAAGTAAATGACACTGTACTAGGCCTTGGAAAAGACAAAGAAGAATAAGACAAAGTCCTAACCCCTAAGGAGCTAGTAATATAGCTAGAAAGAGAGGCCAGGTACAAAAATAACTGTAATACAAATTATTAATACATAGGAGTGATTAACAAACAAGTCTCTAGATGATGTGGAGTGTTCCTTTTTTTTCCCTTTTTTTGGAGGGGGGAAGGCAGGGCAATCAGGGTTAAATGACTTGCTCAAGGTCACAAGGCTAGTAAGTGTGTCAAATGCCTGAGGCTGAATTTGATCTCAGGTCCTTCTGACTCCAGGGCCTGTGCTCTATTCACTGCACCACCTAGCCGCCCCAGAATGGAGGTCTTTAATAGAGCACTGTTGAGATAAGAGGCAGGATGTGATCTTTTGTTTTTACTTTATAAGACTAGGCAATGTAGTGTGTGTGTGTGTAGGGGTGTCAGTAGAACATAAAGTCTTGGTAGGAGAGAAAAAAGAAAGGCAGAAGCAAAATCCAGTGAGAAGGAGAGAGTATAGAGAGAGAAGAAAAAAAATAGGAGCAGAAGAGAAAGGTGCCATATGAGACAGAGACAAGAAAGAGATGCCTGTGGTGGGGTGTAGTCAAGTACTACTGCTTTAGGACACACAGAGTCTGAGAGTTAAGGGCTCCCATATAAAAAACAAAAAAAACCCTCAAAACCTAGAAATTTAAGGGAAGTTTGTCATTAGCATCCTTTTATTTTCTGATTCCTCCTGAATGTTTATTCTATATTCTGTTTTCACAGGGTCTTTCTTAGTCTTGGTTTTGGAAAACTATTTGGTAAACTATCAGGTTTTCTTTTTTTTATTATTAACTAGAAAATTGTCCACAAAATTGAATATTTCCATATACAAAGACGGACAGAAAATGAAAATTATACATGAAACCATTACATATTGTTTCTTCCTTTTAATAGAATAGGGATTGAACGTATGACTTCAGTTATGTAGAAAATTGGAAGAGCAAACTCTCACCATTGATGTTGGTCAGTACCTTCTCTATGACTGATACTTTTAAAGACTTGCCCAGAGCGTGAACGAGAGGTTAAGTTTCATGCCCAGTGTCATACTTAGAGTGTGTTTTAGAAGCAGATCTTACTGACTCCAAAGCCAACTCTCTCAACTCTTGCACGCTTTCTCACTTTGACACGGTTTTATCAACATCGTTCTGCTTGTCTGTACCCCTTCGAACTTCCTCTAGATGTTTATATTTTGAATGTTTCATTAACTCTTTCCTTTCCTTTCTTCCTCCTGTCCATTTTTTTTTTGGGTATTTCTGTCACTGTACTCCATAATCTTCTTTCTGCCAAATACAGGCTCTTCCTTCTAACAAAAGTATAGTCAGGCAAAACACATTTGTATTACTATGGTTCTGTCCAGAAATGTATGTCTCACTCTTCACCCCAAGTCCATTGCCTCTTTTTTTTTCTTTTTGGAGGGGATAAGGCAGGGCAATTGGGGTTAAGTGACTTGCCCAAGGTCATACAGCCAGTAAACGATAAGTGTCTGAGGTTGGATTTGCACTCAGGTCCTCCTGACTCCAGAGCTGGTGCTCTATTCATTGGACCACCTAGCCGCCCCCAACCCATTGCCTCTTCACTGAGAGGTGGGAAAGCTTGTTTCATCAGCAAGATTCTGGAGTTGTCGTGGGTCGTCATACTGATCAGAAACCTTGTCTTTCAAAGCAGTTTTCCTTTACAATGTCACTGTCATGGTATATATTGTTTTCCTAGTTCTGTTCACCGCATTCTGCATCAGTTATCCAACTCTTCCCAGGTTTCTATCTATCTCATCATTTCTTATGGTACAACAATATTCCATTATATTTAGGTATGGTAATTTGCTCAGCTATTCCCAGACTGATAAGGCACCCACCCTCTTAGTTTCCAGTTCTTTGCTGCTTTAAAAGAACTGCTCTAAATATTTTTGTAAATAGGGGTCCTTTGCCCTCTTTTTTGATTGCTGTGGGGCACAGATCCAACAGCGCTATTGCTGCAATAAAGCATACACACAGTTGGACAAATTCACAGCTCTATCTTCTGAAAGTACGTTACTGTCAGGCTTTTTCATTTTGAGAAAGGGCTCTTGAAATTCTTGAAAAGTCTTTGGTATAAAAAAGAATGAATTATTAATGGTGAAATTCTAGGCAAAGACTTTTTTTTTCCCCTGAAGACTTTTTGAAAGGTCAGTGGGGTAACTCTTTTTTTTGTGTGTGAAGGAAGAATGGGTTGAGATGAACCTTTACCTTCCTGTCTCTCCCTATGCCTGTATCTATTCTTCATTCTCACCATGACCGCTGATCCCTCCATCCCTCAATATTATCTCAACCATCACCCTTGCTCTGGTATTGAGGTCTCCTCCTTTTCCAACACTGAATCATGGGTAAATAAAATCACCTCTACACTATCCTCTACTCTTGAGCTCCTTATTCCCTTTTCTCATCCCAAACCTTTTCTTTTTTCCTCAAAACCCACATGCCACTCCCTCCTCGAACCCTCTGTGGAAGACCTTGACTCATATTTCCATTTGCTGGCAGCTCAGTCCCTATCTCACTCTCCTCCCTCACTTCAGTACCTAATGATCAAGTGGCTGTCTTGCTTCCTGAGGCCAACTTTTCTGCATAAAGCCTTGATCTCACCCCTCCTGTCTTCTTTAGAATGCTAGCCTCACTATCTATCGTTTCTACGCTCTCTAATTTTCAATCTTTTTCTATCTACTAGATCCTTCCCTTGTTATTCAGTTATTTTTCAGTCATGTCTGACTCTTATTTGGGGTTTTCTTGGGAAAGAGATTAGAGTGGTTTGCCATTTCCTTCTGCTCATGTCAAAGATGGGGAAACTGAGGCAAATGGTGTTAAATGACTTTCCTGGGGTCACCAATCTAGTAAGTGTCTGAGGCCAGATTTGAACTCAGGAAGATGAGTCTTCCTGACTCTAGGCCTGGTACTCTATCTACTGTGCCACCTACCTGCCCTCTGTTTTTTCCTACTGCTTACAAATAAGCCCAAGTCTACCTTATCCTTAAAAACTGTTACTAGATATTACCATTCCCACCAGCTATCATCCCATATCTCTCTTCCCCTCTTCAGTTAAACTTTGAAAAAAGTCTTGTACAATGAGTGCTTCCACTTTCTTTTGAAACCTTTTCTAACCCATCTTCTGATCTCATCATTCAAAAAGCTCTTTCCAAAGTTGCTAATGATCTCTTAATTGGCAAATCTAATGATTTTTTTTCCTTAATTCTAATCCTTCTTGAAAATTGTTTCCTTCTGAATACTTGCTCTTCTCTGTGTTTTCATGACTGTCTTTTCTTGGTTCTTCTGCTACCTGCCCATCAATATTCCTCAGCTAATTTTGCTGGATTTTTATCAATGCCATTCTCCCTATCTAGTGTGTCCACCCCCTCCCCCCCACTGGAGCTCTCTTCTCTTTTCTCTCTAGATGCTCTCATTTGGGGATCTCATCAGCTTCCATGGGTTCAATGATCATCTCTATGTATATGATTTCCAGAGCTATCTATCCACCTCTAGTCTCTCCTCTGAGCTAAAGCACATGCCACTGACTGTCTACTTGACATTTCAAACCAGATATGGTTGTAGATATCTCACGCTTGGTATGCCCCAAATATAACTCATTATTTTTTCCCCCTGCTTTCCTTCCCTTCCTAGCTTACCTATTGCTGAGTGGACCATCATCTTTTTAGTCACCCATCTTTGAAACCTGGGTGTCAGACTCTATTCCTCTCTTTTTCACTCTACATATAGAGGAAATTACAAAATCTTGAACTTCCTTTCTTCACAAGATCTCTTTGATTTTTCTTCTTCTCTCTACTCACATATTTAGTTCAGGCTCTCTTACCTCTCACCTCTTACCTCTCACCTGTAACACTACAATAGTCTTTTTACTGAACTCTTTGCTTCATTACTCCCTATTCTAATCTGTCCTTTACACAATTGCTTAAGTGATTTTTTAAAAGCATAAGTCTGAACATGTTACCCTTCCCCCATGCTCCCTTCCTCCCCAAACTCTAGGATCAAATATAAAGTCCTGTGTCTGACATATAAGGCTCTTTACAACATGTCCATTCCTACCTTTCCAGGCTTTTCAGTTTACTCCTCCCATGCATTCTGCTCTCTTACTTGTTCCTTGAACAGGACCCTCCATTTGCCGTAGCTTTGTACTGATCATCTCCTGTGTCTAGAATGCAATCCTTTCTCGTATCTCCCTCTTGCCATCCCTGACTTCCTTTATTTTTAAAAATTAAATTATTTATTTTTATTTTTCAACATTCACTTCCATAAGTTTTAAGTTTTCTTCTCCTCCCTCCCCAAGACAGCTTGCAATCTGATATGGGCTCTACACATACATTTCTGTTAAACACATTTTCACATTAGCCATGCTGCATAGAAGAATTAGAATGAATGGGAAAAACCATGAGAAAGAAAAAAAAACAAAATAAAACCAAACAAAAAAGAAAATAGTCTGCTTTGTTCGGCATTCCAACTCCCTAGTTGTTTCTCTGGATGAGGCTGGCATTTTCCATCATGTGTTCTTAGGAATTGTTTTAGGTCCTTGCATTGTTAAAAAGGGCTAAGTCTATCAAAATCAGTCCTTGTACATTGTCCTGGCTTCCTTTAAGCCTCTGCTCAAGGCCTTTCCCAGTCTCCCCAACTATTAATGCCCTCTCCTCTAAGTCTACCTTCTATCCACTCTATATTTAGTCTGTACATACTGAGTTATATGTCATTTCCCCATTAGAATGTAAGCTCATTGAGGGTACGAGCTCTTTTTGCCTTTTCTTAATATCCCCAGTGATTAACATAGGGCCTGGTATGCAGTAAGAACTTAATACGTGCTTTTTGATTGATTGATTTAATTGTCCTTGAGACCATAATCGTAGGTCACTGTTTTCTTCACCTGATCTTTTCCCAGGGTTAGCCACGTTTGGTTCTTAATCATTAAAGGAAGTAATAGTAGATCTGGATATCTCTTTTAGGCTCCCCAATAAATCCTTTGACTCAGATGATCTCTTTCTACCTTCAATTTATTAGTCCATTACCATCTTATACCCTAGGGAACTGCTGCTGAGAGGAGGTACCAGAAGTTACCAGTAACTTCAGAGGGCTAAAGATGAAGAATGATTCATACCAACTACAGAGGTGGTGGAATACAGGTAGAGAATTAAAGCATGTATTTTCAGGAATGGCTAAAGTATTGATTTGTTTTGCTTGATTGAGATTGTTCTAAAGGAGGGTCCCATTTTGTGAGTGTGTGTGTAGGCAGAGACATTGGGAAGTGTTAGTGACATACTAGGCGGCACAGTGGATAGAGTGCTGGGACTAGAATAAGGAAGACTCATCTTCCTGAGTTCAAATCTGGCCTCAGACCCTTACTAGCAGTGTGACCCTGAGCAAATTACTTCACCCTGTTTACCTCAGTTTCCTCATCTGTAAAATGAAGAGGAGATGGAGAAAGGAAATGGCAAATCACTTCAGTATCTTTGCCAAGAAAACCCCAAATGGATCACAAAGACTTGAACATGACTAAAAACAACTGAAAGTGATACAAAAAAGAAAAGAGCATCAATAAAACACTTTAATAGGAAAAAAGGAGAGGTTACTCCTCTCTCTACTTTTTTTTATGTGTTACTAGAATTTATCTTATCCTTTTTTTCTTTAAAATTTATTTATAGCTAGTAAGTGTCTGAGGTCAAATTTGAACTCAGGAAGATGAGTCTTCCTGACTCCAGGCCTGGCACTCTATGTGTGCCACCTACCTGCCCTCTGTTTACAACATTCAGGCTGTTGTAAAACACAAGTTTTTGAGTTCCAAATTTTCTTCCTCTCCTTCTCCCCCCATACCTTTTTTTTTAAGAGTAGTTGTCTGCAGGTATTTTACATAGAGAATGATGAAGTCTTGCTTTCCAGCAATATAAACAGCAGAAACTTCATTTAAATTTATTACAAGCAATAAACTGATAAAAAAAATAAGAAGATGAGTGGGGTTTATGGGAATTAAACTCAGTGAGTAGCACTTTTTAGAACGACTGGGGAAATACAACAGGAGAATCCTTTTCAGGGAAGCAATGAAATGTCAATTTGATATTAAAAAATAAAAACAACTCTAATTTTATATTGCATTGTGGCTATGTTGCACACAAGTCTGCTGGAAATGACAGGGTATGTAAGACAGAAGAATAAATGAATGAATTTCTTATTCACCTGGAATATTTAGTGAGGGAAATACTAGGACATGCTGATAGACGAACACTTGCTTGTTAGTTATTTATGATACAGAAAGTCAGTCTGAAATACTGGATGATTTAGAGAATTGGATGAAAAGAGTTGAGTCAGATTTTTGTATATTTGTGCTCATCTTCTTGAAGAAGCTTTGTATGTAGTAGGTCAGGAATGTAATATTTTGAGAAGCCCTAGCTAGAGAATTTCATGGCTGTTACCAATAGTCCCCTTCTCTGATGGGTGCTAGGCTGCCGTGATATTATCTTGGGGAAACAAACACCTTCTTCCCCCAAGACTTTCTAACCAGTGTTACTAGTAGAATGACCAAACTAAACAGAAACTTGTAGATGCCCAAGGGACCTTTACCATTTGAAGACAAAGCCATTCCTGGAAATCTACGGGCTTATCAGTCCATTGAATGTTGCTGTGGTTTTCAGAGGCACAACCCCAGTAGCCTCACTAGGTGGAAGGTTTGGGGTAGAAGAGATCTGCTAACAATTCTATCTGGGCCAGACAAGTGAGAAAATCTCTGCTGATTTCTTCACATAAACTCATCTGTTCCCATTTTAAGAAACATGAAACAGTTGTCCATAGAAGCCAAACCCTTCATCTCCCTAGTCTAGGTTTTCAAAATACTTGGTGTCATTCTGGTATTTGTGATTCTCATCTACAGTGTGGAAAACAAATAGCCTTTCAGGCAGATCTCATCACATGACACAGCCCCAGTTATCAGTTCAAAAGGCTTGTAATCAACTCATCTAGTCTTGCTCTGTTTCATCTTGTCCCTCTTGACTTGACAAGTCTCCCTCTTAACTCACTCTGCACACACATGTCTATGTGTACAAAAAGCTTCAGGCTGGGGCTGGTCCCTCCCTCTCTCAAAAAGGCAAACCTGCCTACAATGTTATGTTAAAGTAATTCAAACATTGGCATGAATCAGAGGTTGTATGACCCATGCTCTCATTTTATCTTGGTTAAGGCAAGTGTGATCTCTTAGTCTGAAAAAAAAGGGAAGATTTTGCTAAGGGCAAAAAACCTTGGAGGTAAAGTAAATCTACTATGGAGAAAATCCTAGAAGATTTCCGATTATTTTGGCAAGTGTGTTTTTTCCTCCTATGCGTGGCTCACCACTTTATTATTTAAAAAAATCTAAGGGACCGTTGATTTGAGCAATGATAACAGCCAGAATCCAAAGTATTCACAACAAAGGGATAAAATAAAAATGTCGGTGGTAGTCAGGGCAAAATTGTGAAATGTTTCTGTGAAAATATTTTCTTTATTGCTGGTTGATTAGAACATAGTCATATGTCTCTACAACATAGGTAATAATATCATGGTAAATCTTTTAAAGGACATAGGATTACTTTTAATCACAATGTCAATGCAATTTGTAGAGACAGTTCTGTTTTTCTTCACACTTCAAGGATTTCAATGAAAATCTTTTTTTCTCAGACAAAAGGGAAGAGAAAACCTGCATGATATCAAGTAACAAGCCACATAGTGATGGGTTCTCTGTTTTGACTCAAGATATTTTCTGTTTTTGTTTTTTTTTCTCCCAAAACAAACAACCCCCAAACATGTTTGTTATTTTCCCGTTTCCAGGACTATCCAATTCAGAACCATTTTAAGATCCTGCCAATCTGACTGGGTGCTCTTCTGACTTTACTTTTTTTTTTTTAAGTTTAACAGGCTCAATAAAGCTGCCTAAAATTAATCTTCGCAAATGGAAAGAAATTGCAAATATGCTTATTAGGTGAGCATTTGCAAAGTCTCTAGCATTAGCTTTGTCTGAAAACTGTGTAGACCTTGGTCTGGTGCTCCAAAGAAGGCATGCTGACCATGCCTCCAGAAAGGCTGCCAACCTAATACTTTTTACATGTTTCTTAGCAGCCTGTCAAGCTGCTCCAATTCTCTGCCAATCAAGTGCTGCTGTGAGTGGTGGAAGTGGGCCTGAAACCAGAGCATACCATTGCCACAGTTCTTTGACTTTACTTAGGGCCACAAAGTGGGCAAAGTGATGAAGGTGGAAGGGACCAGGAAGGGGGATAACCAAGGAATCAGGCTCTTATGTTGCTTCCTGTCCTCATTTCTCCCCAGAGTCTTTTTCTGAAGAACACAGAACACTTTTTTTTTGTGGGAGCTCAGGTAGCAAAATAAGCATTAGTTATAAGAAGCTAACTTTTTTTGTTGCTTTTGGAGGCAAGTGATTTTTGAACATAAAGTCAAGCAGGCAATAGGAAAGTGATTATTTCAAAACCTGTCCTTCATAAAATATCAAAATAGTCCCAGAGAATCTGCAATGTTAGAATTCTCATTCTATCCTGCCCTACCAGAAAGTCAGAGGGGTGATGGGGGAGGACAGAGGAGAGAATAGATTGCGGGAGGGGTTATACAATGGGATGGCTGTTTTGGGGTGGTGGGTAGGGGTAAGACAGGGAGAAAATTTGTAACTCAAAATCTCGTGAAAATGAATGATGTAAACTAAAATAAATAAAAGTTTAAAAAAATTCTCATTCTGTAGCAGGATTTCTTAACCTAGGATCCATGGACCCCAAAGGCCCATGAATAGGTTCAATAAACATCTTTATTTTTCACTCACCTCTAACTGAAATTTAGTATTTCCTTCAATTATTCAGAGACATTATTCTGAGAAAGGGTTCACTCGCTTCACCAGACTACTGGTTGTCACAAAAAAATTAAGAACTCCTGCTCCATAGGTAATTAAACTGAAGCTCAATTCTGAGATCCCTGACCAGAGCTGCTGCTGCAGACAATCAGTCCCTATAGAGGGAGTGCTTTTGGGCATGAGAATTCAGGCTGGGTCTTTGATCTCATGCTTGGCCTGTCTGAACACCTGAAACATGCTTTGGAGGCCTAGAGCTCTCCTGCCTCCCTTGCCTTTGCCCTCACACTCTCTGTACTCAGTCCTGTTTCATCTTTTCCTTGTTCTCTGTGTAGCACGGGGCAGTGGCATTTTCTTAGCAATACGAGTTCTAGAATTTACTTTTTCAATATCTTCCTTGGAAATACCATAATTCTAAACTATTCAAAAGTAAGAATCCTCCCACCCCCTTTTGGATGTGGTTTGTCCTTTGCCCCCTCTTGCTTATTTTCTACCCAGCTCTATTCCTTTACTCTAGTCCAACATATCATTTTCCCACTCCCATGTCCATGCATTTCCCATTCAACGAGTCATAGCTCCTTTTAAATTAAAAACTCACCTTAAAGCCCAACACCTCCTCCGAGAAGCCTTCCCTGATTAAGCAGGATGAGGAAACCTTGGAAGCGTGACTGACAACACTCCCAGTAAAACAAACACACACACATACAAAACCCCAAACAAACATAAAAACTCACAAAAAAAGAGAAAAGGACATATTCTCTGCTTTTGGATTGTATGCTCCCTGAAGATAAGGATAATGCTTGTAAAAACTCATCAGTCAGATAACGTGGCATAATGCAACATTAAAAAAAAAAACAACCCAAAGAAACAAACCCTCTGGGGACGTGCTCTATCTTGTCTCCTCCTGGGCTTTTTCCCTCTAAGTTTTCCCTTTCTGTCTTTTCCCCTTTTTCCTTACCTTGCTGTCTCAGATTCCTGCAAGGGGAAGCTAAAGAGACTGATGGCTCATTAATATGGGAGTCAGCACTAAACGCCTGTCCTGGCTGGCGCGTCACATCCTCCCTCCTGCCCCGCTCCCTCCCCACTGAGATTTGCCAGGTATATCTACTTAGTTATTTTGCTCAATAGGAAGAATAACTAGGTGTCCTGCTCTCTGGGAAACAGCTATTTCCAGGGCAAATATGTGTGCTATGTAGGAGGAAATGCCCAAAGAATTTAGTGGAAGGCCCCGTTGAAAGAACCAAAGGCAAAGTTCCCTGAAAAGACTCACGTAACCATTGCCCAGTATGGAATGGAGCCCACAGAGATTAAGGGACTTGCTGAAGGTCATTTGGTAAGAGTCAGTCACAGTGGAAAACAGAAACCACACTCGTGTTTTGCTGCCTGGTTCAGGAGGATACAACTTGTAGGAAAGTAAGAGACCCAGAGGTACCTATTGACTCTGAACTAGCAGAGGCACAAGATGGAAAGGCAAATGTTGGCACTTGGGGGAGGGGAAATGACCATCAACTACCCAAAGTGCTACGGATGCCCCTCTTGCCACTGCTGGAAGAATACCAAAGCCCTTATTTGGATCCCCTGAGCAAAACATTGATTTTGTGGTTGCAAGAAAACGTACCTTCAACTGCAGAACTCAGTTTTATGATACCTTGAACAAAAACAAAAAGTGGCAGTTATATAATGGTCCCAAATTACCCTTCCAGTCTTCTATAACACATGCTTCAGGTCTAGACTTACAACTATTAGTAATTGGAGAGTTTGTTTAGTCAGAATATTGACTTAGAAAATTCAGTTTCTTTTAGTCCAGGTTAAGAGTGCATTCGTTTCCTCTTGTCACTTTTGACCTTCCAAATTAAAACATTGAGCAATAAAAGGTATGAGAAAGAGATCTTAACTGTCTTTGGAGAAAGTAAGACTGAAACCTTGCATGAGTAATGTGTTAAAGCACTGTCAACCTGGAAAACCCCGAACAGCTGGAGGCAACCCCCCAGCAATGATTCCTACTTTGTAATGTGTTTAGAGACAAGGCAGTATTGATGTTAGGGAAAAGAGGGAAAGGAGAAAGGGAAAAGGGAAAAGAGAAAGGAAGCAGGAGAGGGGTAGGACCTCCACAGCTTGTTTCAGGTGGTTAGCTGGGCCAGGTATAATTTCAAAGACTCACTTTGCCTTCTAACCATTTTGGAAAGTTTTTGTTGAAATCTGTCAAGGGGTCAAATTTTGTATTGTGGTTTAGCAACTTGTTTCTCTGAGGTTGTTAGGTTATAGACAGTATTTTCCGTCTGATGTTTTCAAAACCCTTCAGGCTTTATCCTCAGGGCAGGAGTCCAGTACAGTTCTGGAGATTAATTTAGTATAACACTACAAAATTATAATTGCAAGGTACCTCAGACATCATGTAGTTCAACCTCCTTATTTTATTGATGAAGACACTGTGATAGAGGACCAGGAATACCCAACACTCTAGACTCCAGGGTCCTTCCCATCAAGTACTCTAAATTATGAGGGCACTTGGGTTCTAGGATATACTTTGTTGGATTTAAGGATTGAATTGTCTTTTGACATTACACATCAAATTAAAATTTTGAGGTTTGTTCTATATTCCTATAGCTTTCAAGTTACTTTAAAGTCTGTATAAAATTGAAGGCAGAGTGTCTCTGGAAAATACTAGATTTGAGAAAACTGGACATGGTCCAGTGGCTCAAGAAAAAAAAATCCTTTGAATTGGCCAATATTGAGGAAATATTCAAAGATCCAGGGGATAGTCAAAAGGACAAAGCCTGTACCCTCTTTGGGCTGCGGGTCAGGTTTTGGTTCTTTCACAGACTGAAGATGCAGCAAATTCAAAGGGCCCCTTAATTTTAGCAGGTGAATTCAGCCTTGGCATGTATCCACCTTGCTTTTTAAAGTTGATGATGCCAACTTGTCCTCCATTATAACTTTCAAAAGAATATACCACTCTTTTAATATCCATCACATTCCATTTAAAAAGAAAAAAATCAGTAATGGACTTTCTTTTTAGTGTGGTTATTGAGAGGAAAATCTTAGGAATGTAGAATCTCTTCTCATAAGTAGATCCATATTTAGGGATTTTGATTTAAGTGAATAATCCAATATTATTAAGAATTGTCATTTCCTGTTATTTTTTTTATAGGAAAAAAATGTAGCCCTCCCCTTTCCTCTCCACTTACAGTTTTCTTAAGTCTTAGAAAGGCACTCTGATGTGCCTTTGGTGCAGGCACTGTGTGGGAAACATTAGCAGCAGACAGATCAACAGGGTTTGCAGCCCAAACAGATGCAGAAGTGACTTTGTTGGAACAAGGACTTCAGACAGCCCAGAAAGCAAGCAGGCAGCACCACAAACAGTACGGAGCAGGTTTTTAGGCAGCAGCACTGTTCCTGTAACTCATAGGAGAGTCTCTGTGTATGAGCAGCATGGAAGGCTTGGCTAATCATTTCCTTTGTTCTTGTGTTTCTTGTATAATTTTAGCCACACCACCACATGTGGGTACCATTATGACTGTGGGCAACTCTCTTAATTTTTCTGAGCCTCAGTTTTCTTATTTGTAAAATGGAGATGATAATACCTGTAGTATCTACTTCACAAGCCTGTTTTACAGATCGGATCAGATAAATGTAAAATCTAAGCAAATCTTAGACATATGTAAATGTTAACTATCATCATCATCATCATCATCAAAATATTGACTTCAAAAGAATAATTATTTCTAGTCCAAGTTCAGAGCTCATTAACTCTCTCTAGTCCTTTTTAACATTGTGAATTAAACCACTTGGCATAAAAACATGACCATAACCTTGGTTCCTTTCACCACTCCCACTCTGACTCATACTAACTCTCCTCTTGGCTCTTGTCATGACCTTCAGCTCCTTACAGATCCCCATTGTCCCAGAACATCCCCTTCATTCTAGCTTTATTTGCCTTTGAGCCCAGCCTTGACCCTTTGGTTTAGCACTTTGATGTTTCATTAGCTACTGTCCCAAAGCCCTTGTCTCCTTGATTTTCCATGATCCCTGAAGTGTAAATTCTCATACCTAGGGAATTTCCACCAGCCATATTCTCCTGCTCTGCCCCTCAGGCTGATGAGTACCCCCAGTGTACTTAAGCAAAAGCAGTTGACTTCACCCACTACAAATTCATGGTCAGCAACCTAGACTGAGTTCTTGGTACTGCTCAATAATCTTTCTGCTTAATTCTTATTAAGTACTTATCTCATTCTCCACAGCAAAAGTTCTAAACTCTCTCTTCTCTCTCCTTGCAGAGATTTTACAGCCTTCAACTTCACAGAGGAGATTAAAGTCACCTCATGAGAATTTTTTCAGCTCCCCTCTTCTGTTCTTCGGGCAGCTAGGTGGTGCAGTGGAAAGAGTGCTGGCCCTGTAAAGGAGGACTCATCTTCCTGGGTTCAAATCTGACCTCAGACACTTACTAGCTGTGTGACCCTGGGCAAGTCACTTAACCATGCTATGGTTAAGTCACTTGTCTCAGTTTCTCATCTGTAAAATGAGCTGGAGAAGGAAATGGTAAATCACTCCAATATCTTTGCCAAGAAAATCCCAAATGGGGTCATGAAGAGTTCAACATGACTGAACAATAATAACCACCATTTCTGGACCTATGCCCCAAAGAGATCAAAGGAAGAAGAAAAGGACCTGGAGGTACAAAAAATATTTAGAACAGCTTTCTTCTTGGTAGCCCCAAATTGGAAACCAAGGGGGGTTTACAATCACTTTCTATTGAGGAATGTCAAAACAAATTGTGGTATATAAATTTAAGGGAATAATATTGTACTATAAGAAATGTTGAAGCAGATAGTTTAAGAGGAAACTGGGAAGATCCCTATAGACTGATAGAGATGACAACATTATAGAGAAAAATGATTTTGAAATTCTGATTGGAGCAATGATAAACCACGAGTATAGAAGGCTGAACATGAAATATATCGCCCATTTCTTTACAGAGAGGTTATGTATTTAAAATCCAGAGAGGACCGTACAGTTTGGGGCATGCCCAATTGTTTTGCTACACCCTGCGTGCTTATGATGTCACTCTTTTCTGCTTCATTTACTTATTTGTTTATTCACTCCCTCATTTATCTCCATATTTATTTATTCATTTATTTGTTCAGTGGGGGGACAGATTATAATGCACGTAAAAATAAATAAATTTATTAAAAAAACTTGCTCTCTCAAAGACACCAATGACCTAACTACCAAATTTAGTTACCACCAGTTTTCATTCTCATCACCCCATCTCTTCTTCCAATCTCTCTGTTATACTATATAATTTTACATATAGATCTGAACCCATCATTTCTCTGTTCAAATCTTCAACGGCTCTCTATTTCCTACCAAGTAAAGCTCATATTCTTTTGCTCGGGATTCAAGGTGTTTCACAACCTAACAATACTCAGTCTTTCTAGCCTGATTTCTCATCTCTCCATATTTCATATTCAAACCAGACAGGACAACTTTCTTCCCTTCCTAAAAATGTAGCACACTTACAGGCTCTTTTCTCTGTCTGGAATACTTTCTATTCTTTCCTTCTCCTTTTAAATTTTTAGCTAACAATGACAACAACTAGAATTTATATAGAACTTTAAGGTTTCCAAATTACTTTATAAATATTATCTATTTTATCTTCACAATAACCCTGAGAAGTAGGTATTATGATTATTTCCATTTTACAGATGAGGTTACTGAGGCTGACTACTGAGGTCAAGTGATTTAACTCAGGGTCATACAACTAATAAGCCTCTGAGGCTGGATTTGAACTCATTTCCCTTACTCCAGGACCAGCATACTATCCACTGTACTATCCAGAGAAGGGAGCTACCTGAGATGTCACCTAGTTCAATATCCTCATTTTATGGGTGAGGAAACTGAGCCCCAGAGATGCTCAGAGACTTTCCCAAATTCACACACTAAGTAAGAAACTGAATTGGAATTTGAACTCCAGTCACCTGATACTAAAACCAGTACCCTTTCCTTTGTACCACACCACTTTAAGCAAAATTTAATTTTCAAATAATTTTGACCTTGAAAAATATCAAACAAAACTAGCATTTTCATATACATTTTGGAACCAAAGGAGGGGCTGCACATGAAATTGGGAATCTCTATTTTGGAGAGTATGCTTTTCTATTTTTAAGTATATATTTAATTCAACACATAACTTTCAAAGTGATCCTGTTTATCTTTGATTCCTTCTCATCTGCCTTCTGTTCTCTTCTCCTCTTGGGCTCTCTCAGTCTCTGCCTCTTTCCTCTTATCTATTCCTCTCAATTGAGAAGAAAGAAAAAAAGAAAACCTAAGTCATTGTACCAAATACGCATAGTTCAACAAAATAAACTCTCACATCAGCCTACCACACTATTTCTTACCCATCCTTTAAAGTTGAATTCAAATGCCACCTAAAGACTTCCCTAGTCTCCTTGGTTGGTGATGTCTTCTATCAGATCTCTCCTAGCACTTTCCTTTGAAATCTCTAATGCACTCATATAATACGGTACATGATAGCTATCTGTCATTGTCTTAGTTCCCTGCTGAGCTTCGAGTTGGTTGAGCCTCGTAGCTGTGGCTCCTATATGCCAACTACTATTTAAAACTCCAGAGCACCTAACACAGTGCTACTTACATAGTATACATGTAAATAAATGTCTGTCATACTGCATCCCATGAGTTTAATATAAACAAGATTATATGGGATTTTCAATGTATGGTGGGTGTATGTTGCTACATAAAACCAATGAGGAAATTTGAAGAATAGGAGTAAAAGATGTCATTAGACAGAGAAGATGAGTTGGCTACATGGTATAGATGAGGAATAAAAAGGTAGAGAGCCGGAGTACTTCGCTGATCCTCTCACAATGTCCAGAGAAGTCAAGGAAGGGAATTCTTGGGTGGGTATGGGTAAGAATTACATAGGATGGGCAGCCACGGAAGGCGTATCATCTACGATGTTGGAAGGAACTCTCAAATTGGGATCATAGATCCTTTTGAATATTTGAGTATTTGTTGAAGTACAAAAAAAGAAAAAAAATCTAGGGAATTAAAAATAATTGACTAACATTGTTTTGAAACTTTTGAAATAAAGAAACTTTAAAAATAATTTAAAATGACATTAACAACTTAATAAAAAGATGTTAAATTGTTTTAAACGTCCTGGTTCAATATTTTTTTTTTGCACTAAGGTTTCTTGTTTCTTCTAGTAAATTGTAGACCTTGTGAGGGCAGGGGCTTGTGTCCTTATCACCTGTGCCTAATACAGTTTCTTCTAAGTCTAGTCAATTAATAAAGGGGGAAGGGCAGGGAATAAGTATTTCTGAAGCATCTATTGTGTGCTAAGAGTTTTACAAATATTCTATCCTTTGATCCTCACAACAATCCTGTGATGTAGGTGATATTATTATCTCTATTTTACAGTTGAGGAAACTAAGGCAGACAAGTTAAATAAGTAGCCCAGTGTCACACAGCTACTCAGTATCTGAAGCTGGATTTGAACTTAGGTCTACCTGACTCCAGGCCTATATTGAATTGAATCACTGATGATGGCCTAATATGTAAACTCTCCTAGATAGATCTGCATTTTCTTTTTTTCTTTTTTTTTTTGTCTTTTTTCTTGGAGGGGGAAGGTAGGGCAATTGGAGTTAAGTGACTTGCCCAAGGTCACATGGCTAGTTTTTATGTTGAGTGTCTGAGGCTGGATTTGAACTCAGGTCCTCCTGACTCCAGGGTCGGTGCTCTATTCACCACGCCACCTAGGCGCCCTTAGATCTGCATTTTCAAAGGACTTATCAATCCAAATTATTATATTTTAGCATTTTTTTTTAATAGTAGAGGGCTTTGGGGGGGATTGTGGTGTGGGGAGTAAGCCTTCTAATACTTAGGTCTTTTCTATTCCCCTTCCTGTATGTACAAATAGCTACTCTGGGGTTAGCAAAAACCATAGACTAATAAAAATTATTTATATGAAGTGAGTTCAGATCACTTTCAGCTAAAGGAGTCATCCTAATACAGAAGAAGTAATTTAGTTCATTCTATTATCTCCAGGCACAACTACTCCTTACATAATGTGAGTGTTCAATAAGTATTTGATGGTAACGATCATTCTTTTCCAGTAATAGAAATAGTCATCATTACTTATGTGACTGTTTATTTAAAAAATATTTGTAATAGGTATTAGTTTAACTGAATTGAATAACCAATAGAATCTCAGCTGTAGTCTTAGTGATGGAAAGGATTCTAGAGATAATCTGGTCTAGTATAATTAATGCACCTGTTTTACAAATGAAGAAACTTAGACCCAGAAAAGTTAAGTGACTCATCACAGGTCACACAATATAGAAGTGGCAGATGCAGAATTAGGGCTAAGATCTCCTGACACCCATTCCAGGGGTATTTCCATTATATCATGACAAGTAGATGTAGGATATATACATTTCTAAGGATGGTCAAGTCAGGATAGGCTAGGATAATGGCTAAAAGTAATAAGATGAAATATAAGAGATACAAATACGAAGCCCTTTGTCAAGATTTTGAAAATTATGGTATAAGTACAGAATAGAGCAGATGTGAACAGATAATGGTTTAAATTGGAAGGTTTTAGGGAATTGCAAGGTCAATGAGTCAATGATGTGACATGCCAGCCAAAAAAGCTGATACAATCTTTGGTTCTGTTAACAGACTTTTAAATGTAGTCTAGACAGGACAGGTGCCTAACCTGGGAGTAGCCAGAGACAGAAACAGAGCAGCTTAGAGACGGGTATATCAGGAATCAAGTAGTAGTAATCATAATTTCCTTCACAGTTTCATGAACAGAAACATAGTATTCAAAATAAGGGAGTAGATAATTCCACTGTATTTTTCTTTAGTCAGATCTGGGTACCACATTTTAACAGGAATATTAATAAACTATAGCTTGTCCAGATGAGGATAACCAGTATGATGAGGGGACTAGAGACCCATGTGATGTAAAGTCATATGAGAACTTTTGAAGAAACTTGAAAAGATTAGCCTGGAATAGAGAAGACTTTGGAGACAGGGTACAGAGGTTTAGGAAATGCTGATTGTCTTCAAGTATATGAAAGATTGTCTTAGTGAAGTTGGATTAGCTATGTTCTACTTGGCTCAAGATGGTTGGCCTCTAAAGGTAATGAATAGAAAATGTAGTGAGGCAGATTTAGGTCATACATGGAAGAAATTTCCAACAAGTATTTGAGGAATTCAAGCAGTTACTTAGTTGTAGTAGAAGATATTACTATCAAGGAATAATTGATTCTAGATGGTTTCCATTTCTAGAATCCTATAGTGCTGCGAGTTTATGGAGAAAAGTGGGAGATCCTTAGGATAATCCTAGAATTCAGGGGATAATTCATTTATGGATCCATCAATTAGGAACTAACCTAAAACTCTCTGACTGTGGCTTTATTTTAAGTGCACTGGTGATTTTATTTGAAGCAAAGGACCATAGAAGCCTAGCAAAGGGCAATATTGGCTTAAGATGGCTGTCGAGTACTTTGTGAAGTATAAGAGAAGTTAACCATTCAGTTAAGAGGGTGGAGTAGTGGAGTGAGAACTGAACCTGGAATCAGGAAGACATAATTTCAAATCCGGCCTCAGACAATTAGTAGGTCTGTGAATCTGGGCAATTCACTTACGTTTTGTCTGCCTCTGTTTCCTCATCTATAAAATGGTGATAATAATAGCATAATAATAATAATTATTAATAATAATTTAATAGTATAATACCTCCTAGGATAGTTGTGAGGATCAGCTGAGATAGTATGTGTAAAGCACTTCATGAATCTTAAAGCTCTATATAAATGCTATCATCATCATCATCATCATCATCACCACCATCATCATGCAAATAATTTTAAAAAGGGAAGATACTATTTCTATATATAGCTATCTTGTAGAGTGCCCGGATAGATGATAGTTCCAAAATATGCCTATGGAGTGGAATTTGGGGAGAACTTTTCTTGAGGTTGAAAAGGATGATGGATGATAATTTCTATATTGAATTACTTAATATTTTCCCCCAAAGCTGAAATCTTAAAAATAGTCAAATACCTAGATATTTGACAATAATTAATTTTGTTATTCAGTAACTCCACTATCAGAAATTTCTTCTCAGTCTCTATTATACTCATTTCATCTTGTTTAATTTTCTGTGGGCATGGAGAAGCAGACTTTACCATTCTCAATACTTATTCTCAATGATCTTTTTTCACCTTAAATATTCTTCAGTCTTTTTTTCTTGTTCTTTTAGGTGTTTTTTCTAATATTTAAATAACTGCATCTTTCTTTTGTTTCATTGGTTGCCATGGCCCAAGAATTTGTCACCTCATGCCCAACCTGAGGGTAATGAACTCTATACTTGGCTAGTGTTTTCTCATTCAGTAGACACAGAATATTGGTAGGACCATACTTGAAGCATTTTCAGCTTTGTAAAACCTACCAGAACACATGCTCTAAAGGCACAGCCTCTGAGAACCTGAAGGTACCTCTGCTTTAGATGAAGCCCCGGAAGTCAATAGATTACTCAAATGAGATTAATTAGGCTAGTCATTCATATGGGAAAAAAGAAGTGGATGAAAAAATGCATATTGACCAATCAAAAAACAAACATTTATAAGGTGCATATTATGCGTCAGGCACTGTACAAGATGATGGGATTATAAAGATAAAAATGATAAGTTCTTGTTTATGATATACTATTGTATGAAGATTCCACTAAGTTAGTCTATCAGTACATATAATTTGAACAAACATTACAAATAGACAAAGAGCTTGGCCTAGAACTGAATAAAAGAGCAAGTTTAGTTACATTTGGGAAATAGTATGGTGTTCTCAATGATCTCAGGATACTTCTTGATACAAGAAAACCTATCATTTGAACACCAGTCTTTTTCCTAATAAAGCTATATGGCTTCAAATCATAGAACATTACCATCCCTGAAGAATCAAAATGGTGGGAGATCCAAAAGACAACAGAGAAATGCATAGTGGTAGAAGTAGACTGGATCACGTTACTATTGATGACTTACATGCAAGGTTGTGGCATGAAAGACATCAACAGAGATCTACCAGAGAAAGAAATGGGTTAATAATATTACAAGAAGGAGTGATGGGATGGGATAGATGATGTTGCTAAAATGTTTAGGGAAAACCTTCAATGTATTGGATGGAACTTCTATGGAGGACTTAAAGAGACATGGACAAAAATTGACATAGGATGAGAAGATATATTCTAGTTATATATCTATACAGATCCTGAGAGTATGCTCATTGATGTTATAGGCTCATGGAAGTGTTAAAGATGTGTTACTCTTCAGGTTCTCTGGTTATTTCCACATTGCAAGAATCTTATTTATACATCCCAGCATTATATTTGTTATTTGAAAAAAAAAAACACTCCCAGGATGCCAGTGCTTCCTACTTTCTATCACTGTGATATGTTTTGTTCCTGGTTGCTTTTTTGTTTTCAATTAATTTGTTCTTCCTTTCTACAAGCGCGATACTGCCTAGATTGTAAAGGTGTTATTTGTTTTAGGAAACAAATAGTAGATTAAAAGTGGGGGGTGGAGAGGGAGCAGCAGATGTGAACATACCTTTGATCTCTCATTCTTGGGGGATGGGACTGCAAACACCTGGTGGCAGCAGAAATGGTAACAAAGCCCTGGTACTGATGGGGCTTGCCCTTGAAGAAGGCTGTATAACCAGTAATGAAAGCGGAATGATCTCCACAGCCATACAAAGGAAAGGGACTCAAGGATTGAGAGCTGAATAATAGAGCTCTGGCTAGCTTGGTCACTGTTTAAAGTAACAATTTATATATAAATATGCCTGGGGATGGGGATGGTGGGGATGGGGATGGTGGTGGTGGGGAATCAAGGGTAGAGAGCTCATGACAGAAAACTAAAATTAAGTATTTTGTGCATTTTGTATACTTGAAACAAATATCGCAAACTCCTCCAGCTGGGCACGGATGCAGAAATGCAGTTTTCAAGCTAATTCACAGAGCTTTAAATGAAAGGCTTTTTTTGCAATTTATGTCCTTAGCAGAATTCTCTTTTTATTAGGGATTTCTTTCCTTTGCTATAGATGCCTAACCAGCCTGCTGTGTATCTAATGAGATCCTCAGGGTTTTTCTAGTTCCTTTTGTAGAGCTGCATCTCCCCCTGGTGTTTGTCTGTTAGTGTTACTACATCATGTTATTGGCCACAGAAAGATTCACCAGTTAAACTAGATGTTAAAAAAAAAAAAGCTTCCTGTGGCCTCTGTTGGGATGGAGACAAACATCTAAACACTTCAGATTTCTGAACTCTACAGGGAACAGCTGTATGCCAGCAGAAACGTTCCCTGATTAGAGCTCTAACAGTAGAAACGTCTCATGAACACTTTGATCAATGCTCTTATCAGAAACACCGGATCCTAGAGTCTTAGAGTGGGTGGGGGCCTCAAAGGTCATCCAGTCTGACCTGGACCTGAGTAGGAATTCCCTTTACTCTACAACATTCCAGACAAGAGGTCGTTCAGCCTTTGCCTATAGGCTTTTAAAGAGGGGAAATCCATTACTTCTATAAACGTCCCATTGTGCTGATGGACAGTTCTTAGCTCAAGCCTATGCTGGCCTCCCTGCAAATGTACCCTGTGCTCTCTGGGATCAGGTAGAATGAGTCTGATCCTTTACACATGTAGCTCCTCTTCAAAAGTGCTTAATAAATGTTTACTGAATTTAACTGAATCATTTCTTCACCAGGCTAAATATACCCAGTTCCTTCAAACAATCCTCAAAGGGTATGAACCCTCAACCCCAGCCTTGCTATAGACTTAACTGTGGAAAGAATGATGGGTTTGGAGTCAGACTCTGTTCAAATCCCAGTTTTGCCACTCTCTCTACCTATGTCATCATGGGCAAACCACTTAATCCTTCTGGGTCTCAGTTCCCTCATCTGTAAGATGAGAGGGTTGGCCTCTAAGGCTTCAAACGTTTTCACCTTTAAATCTGTGAATTCATGATCTTTCTTCTGAATGTTCTCCCTCTCTCTCAATAATTCTCTATCAATCTCTGTCTTTATCCCTCTCTCTCGCTCTCAATTTCCCCCTCCCTCTGTCTCTCTGTCTCTCAATCTCTTTATCTCTCTCTCCCTCTCAATCTTTCTCTCTCTCCCTCTGTCTCTGTGTGTGTCTCTCTGTTTCTCTGTCTCTGCCTCTCTGTCTGTCTCTCTGTCTCTCTCTCACCAATGTCCTGCCTAAAATGCGGGCCCTGAATGGAACAAAGAGCTCCAGATAAAATCTGATCAGGACAAAAGGGTCGTCGAGTTTTTCCTGTCAAAATTTTGTAGCTATGTAAAAAGTCACTAAAATGCATATCCTTTGACCCAGTAATACCTGACTCAAATGTCTACTAACTCTGTGACTCCAGGAGTCATTTAACTTCCCTCAGATCCAGTTTTCTCCTCTTAAAAATGGGGATAATAATAACCTCTACTTCATAGGGTTGTTGTGAGGCTCAAATGAGATAATATATGTAAAGGGCTTTGTAAACTATAAAGCACTATATAAACGCTAGATATTATAATGATTATTATTATCGCAAAGAGATCAAATAAAGAGAAGAAGGCACAGGTAAGAAATATTTATGGCAACTCTTTTTGTTGTATCAAAGAGCTGGAAACTCAGAAGGTTCCCAACAATTGGAGAATGGCTGAACAAATTTTGATATATGATATGGAATGTTATTGCAAGAAATGGTGAAAGGGACAGTTCAAAGAAACCTGAGAAGATCTGTATGAACTGATGAGTAACAGAAGAATGACACGGACTGTAATAACACCACAATTGTAAAGAAAGACATCTTGGAAAGACTTAAGACTGTAGCTACGGCAATGACCAACCGTGACTTCACCAGACCGGCGATGAAGCCCATCACCTCATCCCCTGTCTGAGAGTGCAGAATAAGAGACATTTCTGGACATGGCGGATGTGTAGATTTGTTTTTCTTGATTATTTCTATGTGTTATAAGGATTGTAATCTTTTTCTACTTGGAGAAGGAGTGCCAGAAATGGTGTTGCCCAAAAAGATGAAAAGAAAAGAATCATTGAAACAGTTTTGAAAAATGCACAGAAGAGAACAGAAATGCGCTCAGAAGGAAAGACAGCTAAGCAGGACAGCTTCCAAAGCAAAATGCTAAATCTATTACTGTTGGGGGCCAGCGGAGAGTCCTAGTATTTTGTAATAACACCCGGTCATGTCTTACAATATCTTATCGGAACGCATCGTGGCTGGCCAACTTCCTCGCATACCGTTTCCTGGAATGTTTTATCTCACTGGGACATCCTGCGGCCTATCTGCCTGTGGAAATCCTCTACTTCCTTATATACTCACGCCCTAGCATACAATAAATGAGACTTGACCAGAAAGCCTGTCTTGTCTCCATTCTTCGGGTTTCTTGTCCCCCGTCCCTCTTTCTCTTCTAGGGTCCACGTTGTGCCCCGCAGGCCGGGGCATATTATATACATTAACAAAGCAAACTGGATAGAATGGAAATTATTTTTTTCACATATAATGGTTTTTTTGTTGTTATTCTACTATGTATGTGGAAATGTTCTTTTTGGAGTCTGGGAAGCTCAGGTTAAAACGGTAAAATTTTAAAAAATGATTATCAGCAGTTGCAGTTCAATATGGGGATAGAAGGAAAAGTAGGAAGACTTATAAGGGAAGAGACCTAGGCAAGGTAAATTGTCCAGGGGGGTGCTGGTCTATGTGAGTATTTACATCTCAGAAATAAGTAAATTACACATCAGGGCTTGATTTTTTGTTTTGTTAATTGTCTACACTTAAGAAAGTAACGGAGATGCTTCAGCTAGTAAAAATAAAATGTAAGTTTTTTTCCCATTCAAACTCATGTGCTTCCTGAAATCTATCCATGGACCCCTCCCCAAGTTAAGCATCCATGCTCTATAAAATGTCCCAGAAAGTACAAGGGGTGTCTCTACAGATGAAAATGGGGGAATTGAACCTATGATTTCACTGGAACTTCCAGAAGAGGAAACTTCCTTCCCAATGTACATTAGCATTTTATAACCTTACAGAGTTGACTGGGACACTAAGAAGTCCAGTGACTTGTCCGGAAGTGACACAGTCACTACATTCCAGAGAGGGGGCATTTGAGCCATGTCTTCCCGTCATTGAACCCAGTTCTGTCTCTACAGAATCCTGGAGGTACGTGGGGATTGGATGGTTTATCTGGGAGGGGAATATTCAATCTCTTCCTCTGACTGTTGAACGGGGTATTGGGGAGGGGTAGTATAGTAATGTTTTGGGGGATGATAAACCAGGCTATGTGAAGCCCGGTATCTGTTGGTCAAGAGAAAGGGAGGAAGGCAGCCAGTTATCCTGGTGATTCAATTCTGAACACCCGGCGTGGGTAAGTGACACCCGGGCTCCTTCTCTCTTTCATCTTTTTGTAGTCTTCCAAAAACAATCTTTCTGTCTCCTTTTTTCTTCCCATCTAAATTAGAACCATTTGGTCCTACAGGAGTATTGACATACTTGAAAGCATAGAAAGCATTTTAAAGCCATTGTTTCAATGTACTGTTCATATTTTTCAATACTGCAAGTCAAACTTGAAGTTATATAATAATAATAACTAGTATTTATACAGTATTTCATCAATCAGTCCCTCAACAAGCATTCATTTAAGCCCTCCTCATGTACCCTGAATTATGATGGCTCCTAAGTACCTGAAGGCAGAAAACTCCCAACTGTCCTTGTCTTTAAGGACTTTATAGTCTGCTGGAGGAAATGACATGCACAGGGATAAAGAGAGGTAAAATGCACACAAATTAAAAACTAGATGATTTGGGGTGGTGGTGGTAAGGAGATATCAGCTGGGGTATCAGGAAAGGTCTCTAAGGGTTGGTGCTTGAATTGAGCTTTGAAGGAGGCTAGGATTTCTGAGAGTGGGACTTGATGAGAGAACCCATGCCAGGTATGGGGACAGTCTGCTCAAAGGCATGGAGATAGTAGGTACTAATGAGTAAAAAAGACAGCCTGGAGCCAGAAAGTTTCAGAGTACTTTACAGAGATTGCATCATTTCACTTGATCAGGTCAGTTAAGTACTTTATAGAAATTAAATAGCTTGTAATTTCATCATTTTAGGAAGCTCTCAGTGAGGAACCTTCTCTATCAGTGCAAATGGGTATCTATTCTGAAGAGTAGAGAATTGTTGGCGAACACTGAGAGATTAAGTGACTTTCATAGGATTACAAAGCCAGTGTGTATTAGAAGGGGGACCTGAAATCGGGCCCACCTGACTTAAAAAAAAACAACAACAACCCAGCTATATTAACCTCATTTTACAGATGGAAAAACTGTGTCTCAGAGAGTTAAAGTGATATGGACATACCTTTGGTATATCAAATCCATGAGTCATGAGCGAATCAAATGGGTATGTCCTTCTTCATAGAGAGATTCAATCAAAATCCTACACAGTGATTTTTGAAATCATTGGTTTGATTAGGGAACTCAACCAGAGAATTCTCATAGCTATGGAATCAGGAAAGACTTCCTATAGGAGGCGGCACTTGAGAAGAACTGAAGTCTGGGGCCCATAACTAGTTTTTCTTCATCTGTTTTCATCTCATTTCTATTTCTTCTCCTACCACCTTCTCTCTCTGCCTCTCTATACTCTTCTCCTGTTTTATCCTCTTGAGATAGAGACTAATAAAAAGAGTTCGGGGGGGGGGGCGGGGGAATGGGGTTTGTGTGGAAGAAAAAAGAAAAAATATGGGGGCATATTGAATAAGAAGAAAAGAATGGTGCAATATGGTAAGGTAGGATTTAGAAGGAATGTCATTCCTTGGGAAGATAATCAGACCAGGGCAATCATTTCCATTTTTTTCTTGCTTTTTTTTTTCTTGCTTTTTTCCCCCGCACAACATATGGCCACAAGTGGCTTGACAAAAGATTTGGGAAGTCCAAGAAACATGTAGGGTTGCCATTATGCATGCTCTCCTGTTTGTCACCTGACCCGTGGCAATCAACCAATCAACTATCGTCTGTCTCTAATCTAAACTGAAGAAGTTTAGCCTATTTTAATTTTGGCCCTGACTTACTGCCAAGTTGTGCAGGTCTGCTTTAAGGGAAGGTGAACCATTTTCAGTTCTTTATGAACACTCCTGTTTGACATGGTAATGAAGTGCGCATGGTGTTTTTAAGCAGCACTTCACTGGTGTGATATTTGGGGGACTTTTTGCAGACTTTTTTGGTCATTTCTTCTATAGGAGAATTATCATGAGGGATTTAATTTTGTTGAATGGAATAACCCTAATCTGCTGCTGACCTTGTTAGATCAGGAAAAGACACTATAGTGGTAGCTTTTCCATTTAAAATACATCTCTTTCCTTGAAATGACATTAAAAGGCAAGTACATGAGGGCCTGTTTAAAAGTTTGTTTTTTTAAAATCAAGGTGAAGAGAGAAGACCAAAACCAATAACCTTATGAAGTCCAGAGGGCTGGAACAGATGATCTTTAAGGTTCCTTTTAGCTCCAAATCCTATGATGTGAAGAGGACCTGGACAGTTAGGGTACTATAGTTTTACAATAAAGTATTTATTGAGAACCCATGGGACTGTCTAAAGTTTCCACTTGGATAAATTATCATCATCTCAAATTCAACATATCTAAAACAAATTCATTCTCTTCCATGAACTAAACTGGGTTCCTTCCACATGACTTCTCTATCTGAAAAATCAATTATCTTTGTTATAACATAATGTTTATAGATGCATCTGTTTATTAAATAGAGTTTGAGTTGAGCCGATACTAAGGTTCCCTCTAATTCTTTTCTTTCTCTTTTTGGAGGGGGGAAAGCAGGGCAATTGGGGTTAAGTGACTTGTCCAAGGTCACACAGCTAGTAAGTGTTAAGTGTCTGAGCCCATTCTAATTCTTTAAAAAATAAAACCCTATTCGTCCTCAATTTCAGTCTTACTCTTCTATTTCTCATCACAGCACAGAGGTGACCCTGGCTTCTTGAAAGCTATTCCAAGTCATACCAAGTTGGAAATGTTTTGAGTACAGACCTAGTGAGGGATGTGTCTATTACTTGGACCAACCTGGCTAAATTTGGAGAGACTCATCACCAAGCTTCCTGCAGGATGGTGAATTTTCCAGACATGGAAATCCTGAAAGACCATCTGCTAAGTCATAGGGGGATGTGATCTGCATAAAAGGAAGGAGTACCCACATCAATAAAGTGGTAGATTCTTGAAGTATTCTTTTAAATCAGCGGTTCTCAACCTGTGCCTTATATTCCATTTGTAACAATGAAAATACATCCTGCATATCAGCAGATATTTACATTATAATTCATAACGGTAGCAAAATTATGGTTATGAAGTAGCAACAAAAATAATTTTATGGTTGGGGGTCACCCCAACGTGAGGAAAGGGTCGCGGCATTAGGAAGGTCGAGAACCACTGTTTCAAAGTATCATCATTCTCCCAGCCTTTCAGATATGTCGGACTCTTTGTAACCCCATTTTGGATTTTCTTGGCAAAGTTGTTGTAGTATCTTGCCATTTCCTTCTCTACCTCATTTATTTATTTATTTATTTTTGCTTTTTGGAGGACAATTAGGGTTAAGTGACCTGCCCAAAGTCACACGGCTAATAAAGTGTGTCAAGTGTCTGAGGCTAGATTTGAACTCAGGTCCTCCTGACTCCAGGGCTGGTGCTCTACTCGCTGCGCCACCTAGCTGCCCCCTTCTCTACCTCATTTAACAAATGAGAAACTAAAACAAATAAGGTTAAGTGACTTGTCCAAGACCACAAAGCTTATAAGTGTCCGAGGCCAGATTTGAACTCATGAATACAAGCCTACTTGTCCTGGTTCCAAGTCCAGTGTGCTATCCACTGAGCTACCTAGTTTCCCAGTTTAAATCCTTATAGTGATCATTGCTTCCTATTTCTGCTTCACATCTTTATATCCATTTGAATCAGTCATCTTAAAACACTCCCCTACCGAATCTTTCCGTAGAATATTTTTCATACAGCCTCCCTTTTTTCTTTTCCATTCTTGCTGTTCCCACTCTCACCATGGTCCTTAGCCCCATCCTTCCAGATCATTCCTAAACTTTCTAGTTACTCTACACTCATAAAGTCTAGAGCTATAAGGAAACTCAGAAACTATTTCATCTAATTCTTATTTTAGAGACAAGAAAACAGGCCAGACAATGGAATCTGCGATTTGCCTGAGCTTATTCAGTGACCAAGTCAGAACACAGGCAAAGTCTAGTCTAGCAGCACATTATGTGTTGTGTTGCATTGTTCCATTAACACTACCTTTATTGGTTTAGATAACTGAAGGTATACGATTTTAATTACTTTTATCAGAATTTATGGTATAATATAACGAGGATCTACTATTCCTTTCTTATATACATGAAAAAACTATGTCAGGAAACAGACGTTTTAAATGACCGTCATGAAGCCTACTGTATATAGCAAGATGGTAGTTCTTTCATGTACTATATATTGGAGGCCAATCCAATTCTAAAAGGCAGCTATGTGGCACAGTGGATAAAGTGGTGGGCCTAGAGTCAGGAAGATTTATCTTCCTGAGTTAAAATTCGGCCTCAGATACTTATTAGCTCTGTGACCCTGGGCAATTACTTAATCCTGCTTACCTTGGTTTCTCCACCCTTAAAATGAGCTGGAGAAGAAAATAGCAAACCACTCCAGTATCTTTGCCAGGAAAACCCCAAAGTCATGAAGAATAGGATGTGCCTGAAAAACAACTGACTGAACCAATTCCAATTGTGATTGTTCTAGCCTAAGGATATCTTTATGGGACAAGGAGTTTACTATTATTGCCAAAAACTATGTCTGGTCTCAAGGACTCTGGACAGGGCAGAATTTTTGTGGAATATGACATATGAGGATTGGGAAATTTTTGGCAGAACCAGGGATTTAATGTGGAGCCATCCAGGAGCAAAGAGTAACCTACCATGTACGGCTGATCGCCAGAGCAGCTCAGACCTCTGTGAAATTTCCAGAATGGTAATTTAGATTCGATTTCTGTTGCCAGAGTAAGAGATAGAAAGGGGGTAGGGGCAGGATGGAATGTAAGAGTGTGAAGAGAGGGTGTCAGTCTCCACATCCAATCCAGCATTCCACCTTCTGCTCTGGGGTTCTGGGCTTTTGTTTGGTCAGCCTTTACTATTTCTTTCTTTCTTTCTTTCTTTCTTCCTTCCTTCCTTCCTTCCTTCCTTCCTTCCTTTCTTTCTTTCTTTCTTTCTTTCTTTCTTTCTTTCTTTCTTTCTTTCTTTCTTTCTTTTTTTGCTTTTTGGAGGGTGGAAGGCAGGGCAATTGGGGTTAAATGACTTGCCCAAGGTCACATGGCTAGTAAGTGTGTCAAGTGTCTGAGCCCAGATTTGAACTCAGTTCCCTCTGACTCCAGGGCCGGTGCGCTATTCACTGTGCCCCAGCCTTTACTATTTCTGACCCAACTGAGATCCACAAGGCTCCTGCACCACCAGGCCATCTTGATTCCATGCTTAATGTTCTATTTTTCACTTTTTGATATGGGAATAATAGTCTAATTACTGTTATTATTAGAATGTAGGCTCCTTGAGGCCAAGGTCTAACCAGTATCCCCAGGGGTTAGCACAATGCCTGGCATGTGCTTACTAAATCCTTTTTCATTCATTCATTCTTGGTTATATGACGGGCTTTGAATGAAGTTGTTGCTTCTGGGACTGGTTTTCTGCTATGAGAACCCCAGTATAGACTGGGCTTCACTCTGAACCAAAGAAGGACTAGAATTGGATCAACTTTTAACATGTATGAGCTGCATGACCATTCAAGTCTATTGTTTAGCTTTCCATTATGTCTTCTATGTCTGGATTCCTCTTCTAATGGTCTGTTTACTAGAGACCATTGTCCTTTCAAAATAAGTAGTGTCCCTTTGGGTGGTCCTAAAGGCCTTTTGAGGAGCTTTCTTTAGAAAAAAATCATTAATACCTTTTATTTTTATGTCATATTCATTTCTGAATATGTTCCCCCAACCCCTTTCTTCTCCCTGGTAAGCCATTCCTAGTAAAAAAGAATAAAAAAAAGAAAAAAAATGCAGTTTAGAAAAACTAACCAATGTATCAATAGAGTCTGACAGCATATTCAATATTTCATACCAAGTCCCCCACCTCTGCAAAGAAAAGAAGGAGTTACATTTTCTCTCCTCTTCACCAGAATCAAGTTTTGGAGTTCTTATAACTACACAGTGGCAGGAGCTGGCTTTCTCTTCAATAAGTTTCCTGAATTAAAGATCTACCTTTTGTGTGCACAAAAGCTTTTTTGGTGCCTGCGTCACATGTAGTGGTTTGATCCAATGTTTGACTGTTTTCATCAAAAGTGTAACAACAGCATATCAAAGGTTTTTTTTTTGTTAAACCTGAAGAAAAGTGGAAGAAAAGTCTATACTCTTCTAAATAGATGTGACATTTCTATACTTCTACAAAGCATACTGACACCAGAGACATATTCAGAGTTGACTTGTCTGTTGATTTCACCAAACTGATTGGGAAAGTTGATGGTGAACTTAGTACAGAACCCAAATATTTTATACGTTGATCTGAGAAAAGAGTTAGAGTAAGAAGAGAGATGATGTTAATTGATGGCGATATTGTGGAAATTCAGTGAGACCATGAATCCAGTGCTGAGAGAAGGATAGTAAAAATGAGAAACTGGCCTTTTGATAGGATGTGTTGATTGAGAGCCATAATGTGAAGGAAGAGAGGTTATTACTCATTCACAGACCTATCTACAATGCTAACTCCATTATTCTGTTTTGTCTAAGATATGAGTATAGGGCAAAACACTCATAACTCAGAAGAATTTCTGCATGAAGCTGGTGTCAAGGGACTGAGATTAACAAGGTTTCTTTATTCAGGCATCAATATTGTCACAGTGATACAAACCATAAAAGCTTTTAGAAGCTTTCTCTTGTCCATGTCCTTTAAGTAAAAAAGAGAATTTCAAAGTGAACCAGACAAGCTTATCAGTAATGAAAACAAATGATTCTTCTTCTTTTTTTAAACACCTTAGAAGAAGAGGCACTTTCTTCTTGGTGCTTCTTCATGGAGACAGAGGCACCAATAAGACAATGACAAGGGTTAGTCATCCAGAAGGCTTTTCCAGGAACAAATCATGTAAGGTAGGTCAGGACTGAATTTGATCCTTGTGGAAACCTAGGACATTTGGAGAGAGATTTTGGACTCTATGAAACTTCTCTGGGTCCACCCAGAATAGGGATGAGTCAGAGTCAGACTGTATATTCCATGGTTTGCTGGAGTCCCATTTCATGTTGTTCATATACATGAAGGGATAGACCAGAATCAGACCAATCTCTGAGAGTGGTGGAGGGGGTTGAGTTGTCAACCTGTTGCCTATATCTTCTGTCTTAACTGTGGCTTAATGTTGGATAGTGTTATGTTAGGTCCTGCAGGAAAAAAAATTCTGTTTCCTCACACCAGTGGCTATAGTCAAGCAGCTGCTCCTAATCCAATGATAAAATGAATGAGGGTGATAGGCTAAGTGTGTTCATTATTTTAAGAGGATGATGCAGACCAATGGTGTCAAACTCAGATAGAAACAGATTCTCTCCCACTGGCTGCATACAGACCTAGAAAACCTCAACCTAACATCATCTATGTTTTACTGAAATTTTATTTTGTTAAACATCTTTCAATTACAGTTTAATCTGGTTCCAGAGTGCTTGGGAGTTTTGAGTGTGAGTTTGATACCTCTGGGGTAGGCTAACATTAGGATTTAAAATATTCTATATTTTATTTATTATAGACGTAGCCAGGAGTAGGGGCAGATGAGGTAAGTGGTCACCTTTGGAACAACAATCAAGGGAGCATAACTAGAGATGACTTTTTAATAATACTCAAATAGATTGGTTAAATACTCAAATAGATTTCATTAACATGGACATTCTCTCTAGCTGTGAGGATCATGTTTCATCTATGGAGCCATCCTGGGTGTCTCTTGTCTATGTCCTCTCAAAAGTTCCTCGTGAAGGGTCTTCTCAATGTGTTGGGACCCTCCATGTTTTCTCTTGACATCCAGATTACCAAGGGAAGACATGAGCTGTTCACCAGTTACCCCTCACTCATGCTATGTGACCATCTCATAGGCTTTTTTGATCATATCCAAGATAAATATAAAGAAATTTGGGGTATAGGAGGTTAGAGAAGCGAATTGCGAAAGGTTTTATGCCAGAGCTGAACTTAGAAGAAAGGAAGGATTTTAAGGATTTGAGTTGAGGAGGGAGGACATTTCAGGAGTGGGGAATGGCCTGAGTAAGAGCATGGAATTGGGAATGGAATGTTATACATGAGGAACAAAAAGAAGGCCTGTTTGGCTGGATCAGTGCAAGTGGGGGAATAATTCATAATAATACTGGAAAGGTAGTTTTGTGCCTTGTTGTGAAGGACTTTAAATGCCAAAGAAAAGAGTTTTTATTTGGTCCTAGAGGTACGAGGGAACCACTGGAGTTTATTGAACAGGCAAATGACTTAGTCAGATCTATGTTTTAGCAATATCATTTGGACAACTGTATGGAAGATGGTTGGAGGCAGATAGGTAGCTCACTAGATATAGTGCCAGACCTAGAGTCAGGAAAACTTGAATTCAAATACAGCCCAGACTAGCTGTGTGATCCTGGGAAAGTCACTTAACCCATGTTGCCTTAATCTACTGGAGAAGGAAATGGTAAACCATTCCAGTATCTTTGCCAGCGGGAAAGTCATTGGTGTGCTATGGTCCACAGGATCACAAAGAGTTGGACATGACTGAACATGGAGGATCGAATAGAGAGAAGAGAAGTTGAAGGTAGGGAGACCAATTAGGAGGCTATTGTACTAATTTAGACAAGAAGTACTTTTAATTCCTTGGAATCTATAGTGCTCTATGATGCACAGCTATACAATAATACTGGTGGGATGTTGGTATTAAAAAGAGGGACCTTTGTTTAAGGGAGAAGTTTGGAATCATGAAAAGAGGCTTGAAATTTCTTCACCTTAAAAAAACCTCACATGCCAGAAAATTTGGCTCTCCATGGTATGTGGGTATTTTGTGACTAGTGAAGTAAAATGTATTCCAGTAAAGGCAACAGTCACTCAGAGTGGACAATAATACGTAGAAGTTAGTTTTCAAACCTTGCTTAGGCCACAGAGATGCCTTCTTAGGGCTCTAATTGAGCTAAAGCAAATAAGACTGATCATTTTAACAAATTTCTCACTTTTGAAGTCTCCTGAGGAATTGTGGGGGATCTGAAGGATGCTAGACACATATATATTTACAAAAGAACTGAGACCAGTTGGTAACTGAAGAGATAAATGATGCTAAGAACCACAAACAATGGTGAAAATTGAACATCCTGCGGGAGCTTTTTTTTTTTCTCAAAATGAGCTAGCACTATAAAATTAGACCCTCTTAATGTGATTTCAAAGGCTTCTAGCAATCAATGAGCTAAATAGTGTTGGCAGGGAGACATTCTGACTTGCTGAGAATTCCACAGCATTTCAAGCAAACCTGGCAGATGACAGCTTCCTTGATGGCTGTTCCCCCCATTTATTCCCCTAAACAGTCTCTTCCCATATTTGTCAGCGGCATCTTTGCACGAGTGCAATATTCACTCTGCAGAAATTAATTTGCCTTTGCAGGGTTTTCATTTTCACTTAGTACACAATTTCTTCACAATGAGAATAGTCATTCTCTTAGAAGAATGCTAATACTCACACGTACATTTTAGCAACTGCACTCAGGCAGAACATTTTGGTGTCCATGTGGAATAATTTTAAGTCAGTGCTACTTTAACATCCCAGAATTCACTAAAGTCTGATTAGATAATCTTTTTTTAAAAATTTTATTATAGTTTGCATCATTCATTTCCACAAGATTTTGAGTGACATATTTTCTCCCCGTCTTTCCCCCGCCCACTGCCCCAAAACAGCCATCCCAGTGTATCCCCCCTCCCCCAGTCTATTCTCTCCT
>CM053580.1:407029785-407094645 GCA_028627135.1 Pseudochirops cupreus
ACTGGATAGCGAGGACTCCAAGACCGAGGCCCAAGACGGCGATCCGGATCCAGGCCACTCAACACGAGAGCTCTGGCCTGAGAACAATCGCTCAGTCCCCCTGCTGCCTGCAGGCCGTGGGCGGGAAGCTGCAAAGCTGAGGTGGGTGCTAGATAATCTTGAACTAATAATATGTGAAATTAATGTATTAAAAATATCATACAGTGAAAGTGTGAGCATGCATATATCTGCCTATAAGGAATGTAGTTTTAACAAATTATCTCTCAACTTGTCAGTTATAATTCATTGTATAAAATATTAGTAATTAATATCAGGCTCTATTTCAGGGGTGCTGGTAATATAGGGAATGAGAAACATTAAGAGTTTTTTTTCAAAGTTTCTACTTTGTTAATTTTGTGAAAAGTAGTGGGAAATAGATATATTAGAGAATGAAATAAGCCCAAGTGCTGAATCACTTCCCTCATTTCTTAAGCTCTCTGTGCCTCAATTCTCTGATCTGTAAAATGGGTATAATAATAGCTCTTACTTTCAAGTGTTTTTGTGAGGAAAAAGTGAGATAAATTTGTTAAGTGGTTTATAAACCTTAAAGCATTATGTAAGTGCCAGCTATTACTTCAGCTGCTATCATTTCTTTAGATAAAGGATATTCAGATTTTGCTGCTCACCAATCATGTGTTAATTAGCATACCACATTTACAACACATCTTATATAGGATAGAAGGACTGAATAAATATTGTATTATTTTGTCAGGGGATATCAAAAGGCACAGTAAAAAGAACATAAGACAAAGGAACATACAAAGGAAAAAATATTGGTGATAGAAGAAAAAATTATAGTAACATAAAAGTTTAGAACTTATCCTGTACTCTCATTTTACATAGGAGGAAACTAAGGCCCAGGGGAGTGACATGGCTTACCTAAGATCATGCAGTTAGATTTTTGGGAGAGATCTCAGAAAGGAGTGTGCCAAAGCTAACATAAACAGGCTCAGAGAGTTGATTGTTAAATTTTCAGAGTGAGGCTCTATGCCTTGGAAATTGGCAAAAGCTATAAATCAGAGCTCAATTTATTGTTTTAGTGGTTGACTAGACTTCAGAAATTGATGGAGAAAATGTGAATAATGTAGATTAAGTTTAAAAGTTTGACTTGCTTTCTGGAGAGCCCCACATTTCTCAACATACATCTAGTCTGACCCTCTCAATTTAGACAAGGAAACTAAGTTCCAGAGAAGTGATTTGCTCAAGGACTCACAAATTTAAGAAGTGGTAGAGTCAGAATTGGAATCCAGGTCCCTCACTCTTAATTACACTGTTCTTTCCTCTGCAACATGCTGCCTCCCAGTTGATAAGTGGTAGAGCACAGATCTGAATGTAAGTTGTTGATGGTGATCCTGGCACCACATTGCACCACCTCCAGTCAGGTAATCTGGAAGCCAACAGTAGCATTAGCATTTCCTGGTTTCCTGGGTCTTTCTGTAATGTGCTTCACTAGAGAGTTAGCCAAGATGGCAAGTATCTTGAACATTTTTGCCCTTAATTAATTATTAATAACAGACTTAAAAGAGGCACTGTGTACATATTTGATTTTTTAATACAGTAGATTACTAATGCTTTATTCTAAATAGATTTTAAATGTGATTCATACTGCAATAAGATCATCTTCTGAATCATGGTTTTATTAAGTTATTAATAAAATGAGTAATCCCTACATCTCTCAAAATAACAACAACCAAACAATTTATAACCTACTATATAGTAACCTCTTGGGAATAGAGTGTTTGGGTCAATAAATGTGACAATCAACAGAGAGTTACCACATATGTCATATACGTCTTAATTTGCTAAGAACTACAAAGTGGGTGTCTGATGCGTCAGGAAATGTCAAAAAGACCTGGCTTCAAATTCTTTCCCTGATTCATAACAGCTGTGCTATCTCTAGGTAAGTGACATCAATTCTCAGTGCCCCAGGCAATTCTCTATGATTATAAATTGCAGAGATACATTGGTGAAGAGTTTTCTTGCCGAGTATCCCCTATACCAAGGAAATTATCTTTAAAAAAATGTGCTAAACAAAATTTAAACTTTGATGATTCAGAACAGCGGTTCTCAACCCATGGGTTATGTTCAATTTGTAACCATGAAAATACATCCTGCATATCAGATGGATTCATAACAGTAGCAAAATTACAGTTATGAAGTAGCAATGAAAATAATTTTATGGTTGGGGGTCACCACAACATGAGGAACTGTATTAATGGGTCATGGCATTGGGAAGGTTGAGAACCACTGATTTAGAACCTACTTCAGGATCTTGCCATGTCTCAAAGCCATTGACATGAACCATCTGTTATTAATATACTGTGGGTATTCACAAGTGCTGATTCACATAGCATTCCTGTAGCTAGAAAATCAGAGAACAGCAAATTAATGGCATTCTCTTGTAGCAAGAAGCAGCCACTGCTGTGGTTAACTGGTTTAGGACTGCTGCTATAGGGACTAAAAACCTCGAGGGCAGAAATCTGGTATTAAGCATCCTTTGTAACTAACTCCCTTTATGACATGCTTAGCACATAGCAGGTACTTAGTGTTTGAGTTCAATATTGGATACTAAATCTAGTAAGGTAATTTTGTTGAGTTGTTTTCAGTCATGACTTGCCCGGGGTCATACTGCTAGCAAGTGTCCAAGGCTGGATTTGAACTCAGGTCCATCTGAGGGGAGGGGAGGGGCCCAATATTCTATCCATTATACCACCTATTTACCCTAATGTAATTAACCCCTACTGTATTTGCTTGGGGAAAAAAAGCCCTTTGATGGACTTTGTCTTATTAAAAGGAAACCGTATTAAGTTCTTGATCATGAATAATGAGATCTGTTGACATCCTCTATCGGTTTTCCTTTTATAGAAGAGTGGATTTTTCCATCTATAACTGGGCCTTTAATCTAGTGTGCTCTTCATATTTAGGTCAAGAACACTTTCCCAGTTATCCCCAAATTTCATTGCCCTCTTTTGAGATTATCTCCAATGTATCCTACCTGTATCTTGCTTGCATGTAACTGTTTGCATGTTGTCTCCCTATTAGATATAAGTTCCTCAAGGGCAGGGTCTTGGTTTTTTTTGCCTTTCTTTGTATCTTTAGTCTGTAGTGGACAGTGCCCGGCACATAGTAGGTACTTAATAAATGCCTGTTAACTTGTTTGGTTTTTTAGGCTTAAGATAACAGTGCTTATGGGATAGGTAAAACAAGCAGGGAGGAAAGAGACTGCTGATGGAAAGTTCTATGACAGGGACTGAAATAGAATGAGTTGTATAGGAAAATCCAAGAAAAAGAAGGAGTTGAATTAAAAAAAAAAAGAAATATGTCCATAAAGTTTCGTCTAGTAAATTATCTTTAATGCAACAATAAGTTGGATAACTCTACTTGTTAGCCTACACTGTATGGCCACAAGTTTATTCTGCATTTGTTCTACCCTTGTTGCCTTACTTTACTAACCTTCACATCATTTGCAGTGATTTTTGGCTCTCACAGTCCTTTCCAATTCATCCACATCTGCATAAATGACCTTCCAATACCCAGGCCAGGACCTTCTCTAATACCTGTTCCTCCTCCTGACTCTTCTACTTCTATTAATGGCACCACCTGATTCTCCCATCTTGAAATCTTGGAATAATTTTTAATTTTTCACTTTTCTTCTTACCTACTTACCTTCTTCCCTTACCTATTATTTTCCAAGTTCTGGCCAATTTGTCTTCTTGTCCATTTCTGTTATCACTACCCTAGTTAAATTTTTCATTGCTCCCAATGCGGACAATATCAACATTTAAAAATTCTGTACTGTATTTCTCTTCCATTTTCTCTGGTAAATTAATCCTATTGCATAACTCAGATTAAATCACTTCCCTGTTTAAAAACTGAAATGGCTTTCCATTGGCTATAGAATAAATTTCCTGTATGCTTTAGCATAGCATTCAAAAACTCCATAGTTACCCAAACTACCTTTCAGATTAGGTTTCACATTACTACAGCTATTACCACCAGCACCAGCACCAGCACCACCACTACAGTCTCTGTTCTTGCTGAATTAGACCATTCATCATTCTTCAATTATATACAATGCTTTCTCATATCAATGCCTCATTCATTCTCACTCATTCACCATTCTTTTTTTTTTTTTTTGCTCTTTTGGGAGGAGGAAGGTAGGGCAATTTGGGTTAAGTGACTTGTCCAAGGTCACACAGCTAGTTTTGTGTTAAGTGTCTGAGGCCAGATTTGAACTCAGGTTCTCAGGGCTGGTGCTCTATTCACTGCACCACCTAGCCACCCCTCATTCTCCATTCTTGAAATGCTCCTCCACATCTATGGAGGGCCATCTTAGATATTGCCTTTCCCACAGAGATTTTTCAGGTCTTCTCTATTTAGAAATGGTCACCTTTTCTCATTAAACTCTTATGGCACTTTGGTTAAATCTTTTTTTTTTTTTACTTTCTTATGCCCACCAATCAAATTTAGAATGATTAATTTCATTCTGCAGGTCTCTGTTAGGTAGCAAGTATAGGTATTTTGGTTTCTAGAAAGGTATATCACCTGTTCTAAATGAATATATTGGCAGTATGGTGGTATCTTGTAAGATTGGTCTCAAAGCTTGGTTAATTTGGGGGGGTCTCCAAACTCCTGCTTCCTTTTCAGTTTCACTCTAGACTGATTGGTTATTCTGCAACCTGTAACTTTGGTGGCTGGGATGAGGACTGAAGATGGCTGGAAAGGCAGCTTGGGGAGCAGAAGACCAGCAGGATGAGGCCAGTAACAGCAACCCTTGTGACATCAATCAAGACACAACAGGTAGGTGAACAGGTCAATGAGTATGAGTGGGTTAGGAGCAGTGTGAACACTGGAATTAAATACGTAATTACCTACAATAAGGGTGGGGTCTCAAGGGGGTAGGAAAAGAAAGTCAGATTGCAAAGAAAGTCAGAGGCTTTTAGAAAGCATAACAAGGGCTTAACATTTCTTGCACAACTTGAATACTGAAAATATATCAGCAAGTACAACAAGCTCCTCATTAGCAGGTAAAAATGTAACTAAGATAAATGAGTGATTTAAGGAGAGAGAAATGTGCAGGTTTGTGTGAAAAACTGAAAAAAGAAAATGATTGATATTAGAATGAATAGATTTTGACCTGTTTTTTTTGGGCCTCTTTTTAAAAGGAGAAATCTAAAGGATCAAAGGTTAAAAAATCCACAGTCATGGTTGAAATGTCTAGCTTGGGCAAGGAAATAAAGTGAAAGGAAAACTCATCTTATTCTCATCTTGTTAGTCAAGCAGAATTGCTTCGGTGGGTTCAGAGTATTATTGAATAAGATTTTTATTCACCTCACACCCAAAATATAAGTTTTTGGCATTTTTAAAGTACCTTCTTATTTAACCATAAAAAAGAGAGAATTTCTCTCTAAAAGAAAAGCTAAATCCTTTGGATTCTTATTTTTTAAAAATAGAAATAGCATCTTTTTGGTACTTAGCATCTGGTGAAGAGACTGATTCAAGCATGAAAGAATAGACGGTTTTTTATATATGATGGGAGAGAGGAAAGTGGAAAAAAAAAAATCCATCCATCATTTCAGGTGCATTGAATGCCATATAATGAAAACTCAAAGAAGACATCCCTTAACTCCTGTTTCATGGTTAGGAGACTGAGCGGGAAGAGTAAGTTGGGGAGGAGGGTGGCGTGTGGAATATAATAAAATTGACTGACAAGGAAGAGTTTAGTTTTTGAGTGACAATTCAATAGTAACTTTAAATAGGGAAATATACTCTGCTGGGATGTTTTGTGAATCTTTGCTTGTTCTGGGAGAAGCTGGTACTATACTTAAAAAGAACCCATATGGAACTTATAACAGATCACTATAACAGTAGAGCAGACGCTGCTTATATAACACTAATTTCTAAAATAGCAGCAAGCTAATGCTATGACTCACATAGGAGGGCTAATGTCAGAAACCTGTTGACCATCATAAAAATGATCTATTTAATGTACAGATTGGTAACAGGTATATTTGTCACAGAATACCAAAAATAGGTGACAAAATCTGTGTGGGGAGTATGCCACTTTACATATAAAGTGGGTTTCTAGTCAAGAACTGGGGAAAATGATATTACATGAATTTTTTGGATATCCTTTTCTCAAGTTGTATATCCATGCTCAGGAGGTTAAAGTGATTGAGCACATCACACATGGGAATTAGTTCCAATGGTTGCCCATGTTTCTGTCTCTGTGTCTCTACATATACATATGAATAGTTCATATAACCTACGTGTTTTGAGTTTAACTTAAACATTCTTTTCTTCTTCATCTTTTGCACTTTTAAATTCATTTTCATTGTTATATTAGGGCAGAAGTCTCCTCATTTCTCAGGGACCAGATAGCCATTTTTATTTAGAATATAATAATAAGAAGGAAATTGCAGTCCTTAAAAATCACAGTTCTCCAGCCAGTTCAGAGAAGGAGCTGATCCCCTGGGAGGCTGAGGTTATCAGCAGGGTTCATAACCAAGGGAGAATTTCTCACACGGCCACATTTAGCTTACTGAGCTGCTATTCAGAGAGATTACTTTGCCTTGGGACCATTGCATTTTCCCCTCTTGGTTTATCTTAATCTATAAAGATTTATTCTTAGAGGAATTCTGAAAAGTATACCAATCAATTCAGCCTTTCAAAACACACTTCTGGTAGATTGTATAGACAGCCTCAGGTGATGTTCTTTAGCTTAAGACCAAAGTCTGAGTGCCTTTTCACAAGGGGAGTGAATTAATAATTGGTATTATATGTGGTTTCTGGAGTGATTTTGCTGTTAATACACAATGGAATAGGATTTTTATTCCTATGAAACCAGAAACATATGTACCTAAGAGGCATCTGATACCCCAGTAAAGCACATCTTTAAGTGTTAGTTAGACAGTTTTTAGTTTTCCAGGGATCAAATACAATTTTATAATTTAAATAAGCACTTTTTTCTTTCACCAGTTAAAGTGCTTTGTAACAACACATCCTGTGATATATCTTCGCTATCCCTTAAAAAAGAGCCAGATGGAGATACTCCAAGCATCTAAGGAGGAAATCCAATACTGAAAGTCTCCTTCTGTATTTATTGTTGTAGGTAGGGATTCTGGCATGGAGTCTTGAGCTATTGAAATATTGAAATGAACTCATCTCCACAGGTAAGCCCCAAATAAACCTGAGCCAGACAGGCCTCAGGTCTCTAAACAATAACTATTTGATACCTACCTGGGACTTTCAGTCTTCAAAGTACTCTACAATCACTGATTATTCCAACCATTTAACACTCCCTGTGAAATTAACATGAATATTCAACCTTGGAGATAGAATAAAACACCTAAGTTTAGCCAAGGTCTAAGAACAATTACAAAGAGTCAGCTAACCCGGCATGACCAGGATGTTGGACTCCCAGCTTTGTGGTCTGTCCACAATGCCCTGTTACTTTCTGGAGGCAGTCATTTAGCACTAGCAAGTATTTAAAAGGCATCCGCAATTACTACAAAATTTCCTCTTTCCCCTTTGCCAAATATATTCAAGGATTTTTCAATTCAAGTCAATTATATTTCTCCATACTACAAATGTCAAAAAACAAACATGAAGGCACCTCTATTTTTCCAAATATTTGATTGTCTCCTACATGACTCTGGTCTGCATGTTGAAGGAATGCAAAATATTTAATTATCCTGTATGCTAGAAACTTGTTAAAAACCTGATTTTGATGTGTGGTAATCAAGGCAGTGGATGTGAGCCAGTCAGATTAGTGGTATAGCTGCCTGCTGAATTTGATTAGATAAAGAGAAAATGAAAACTCAGAATACCCAGAATAATTGACCCTCTCAGCTCTACTTGGTGTGTAATTATACGTAAGACCATGAATCCTCTGTTATTTCACAGCTGAATCCTGAGTATGCCATGAAACACAAAAGAGAAGAAAGCCCCACTTTGTAAGTGTATCTTTCTTAGGAAGAAAGAAATGGAAGAAGGTATGTTGAAAAAGGGAGGCTTCCCTAGACGTCGACTTTAGCATTTGTCTTGGCCAGTGCCTTGTCAGTAGACAAGTTGCTGCCCACTACAAATGCATTCTGGGAAAAACAAGAGGAAAAAGTGGGAGGAGAGAATAGGGCAGGAATGTACGGAATGTCAGTGATCTCACAGATCTCAAGTTTTTTTTTTAGGTGAGCAAAATTGTCTGGTCTTACTCAGCAAGCAAACTAAGACTGCGTGAAACTGAAAGAAATATCCAGATTATCATAAATCAGACTTCAATACTAAGACCTTCTTTCATCATTATTAATTCTTCAGTGACTGTGATGCCCTGGTTTATAGTGATATCTCCTTCCCCAGCCTTGCCCTTCTCAAATAGCTGAGAGAAAATGGGGGACCCTAGATGTGCTTGAGTGGACACTAGGAAATGTAAACATGGGTTTTTGAGAAGTCTAGCTGTGGAGAGACAGAGTATATATCTGTATAGTAGGAGAAGTTGTAGAGTATTTTATTGTAGTGATTTTTTGATTAAAAAAAAGAAAGATGGAAGGAAGGGATAAAGAAGAGATGAAGAAATTATTCAATGTTGCTGAGTTGGTGCTTCGAGTTGTTCCAGGTTAGTGACAGAACTGAGGTTGACTTATGCATGGGATCTGTAAGTCTGCACTGAGACTGAAATAAGTTTGGAGCCAGATTATGGCCAAGGACCTGGTGGAAATAACAGTGGGCTTGTCAGAGGAACTGAATTTGAATTCTTTTTTTTTTCTTTTTGGAGTGGGGAAGGCAGGGCAATTGGGGTTAAGTGACTTGCCCAAGGTCACAAGGCTAGTAAGTGTTAGGTGTCTGAGGTCACATTTGAACTCAGATTTTCCTGACTTCAGGGTTGGTGCTCTATTCACTGCACCACCTGCCACCCTTGAATCTGTATTCTCGTTTTACCATTTGCTATTTGTTTTTCCTTGAGACAATTATTTCTCTTTTTTGAGGCAAGGTTTCCTCATTTATAAAATAGGAAGGTTGAAATCGATGATTTTTAAGGTGTCTTCCATCTCAAAGTTCTGTGAATCTCAATTAGTTCTTTGTAACAAAGAGAGCTGAAGTTGTCTTGTTAGTGAGGGAAGCTCATTATCAAAACCAGAGGTTTTGGGGTTCAAGGAATAAAAAAGGCAGAGATGTGGGAATGGAGTTTGGGGGAACTTCCAACATCTGGTACCTGATAAGCTCCTTGAGGTTAGGGACTATATTTCTTTTTATCATTGTATCTCTAGCACAGTACAGTGCCTTGGACACTTTTCTTTTGGTCTGGTATGGAACTATGATTTCATCAATGTAAGGAAATTCCAAAGCAGCAATTTCCTTTGCTGTAGCTCAGCAACTCATCTGTATTTCATGGTTTTTATAAAGTTGTCTGGGGGCATTGAGAGGTTAAATGATTTGTTCATAATCACTTCAAACTCCACATGTTCAAAATAGAACTCATATTTTCCCCCCAAGCCCATCTCTTCTCTAAACTTTCCAATTTCTGTTGAGAACATCATCATTCTTCTAATCAATCAGGTTTTCCATCTCAGAGTTAGCTTGACTCTTCCTTCTCCCTCATCCTCCCGCATCCTACCAGTTGCTCAGACTTAAGCATGCTACTGCCGCAACATCTCTCATATATGACCTCAGGGAATACTGTGAATATCAGGGCTACAGAAGAGATGCCTCTTGGCTCCCTGAAGTGATAGCAGAGGAAAGTATCCCAAGTTCTGCCTGAGCTCAGGAATTTTCTCTTTGGGATTTGGGGAATTCCTATTTTGAGATAGTTCCTGTTTATCACACAATATGCATGGACCACTAGTAGCTAGAGGGGCAGCTGGGTGGTGTATTGGATAGAACACTGGACTTGGAATCCAGAAAACTCATCTTCATGCTTTCAAATCTACTCAGACACTTACTAGCCGTATGACCCTGGATAAGTCATGTAACCCTGTTTGTCTCAGTTTCCTTATCTGTAAAATGAGCTGGAGAAGGAAATGGTAAACCACTTCAGTATCTTTACCAAGAAAACCCCCAATGGGATCATGAAGAGTTGGACATGACTGAAACAATTGAACAACAATAACTAGTAGCTATTGGGACCACAAGTGGATGTTCAGCAGAAGTGAGGGCCCTTATCATTTGAAGGTAGAAGATCTTGGCCTTCCTTCTACACCTCGGCTACAACTGTGGGGTCTGGAAGGGCTTTAGCATCACTAGTGCCTTCCTCTGAGAGTGTTTCCATCTTATCCTGGATCTGTCTTGTTCGTATGTGTTTATTTACATGTTGTCTCTTCCATTAGAACATGCCTACTGATGGCAGGTATTGCTTTTGCTTTTCTTAGAATCCCCAGCACATACTACAGTGCCTGAGACATAGTAGCCACTTAAAAAGGCTTGTTGATTGACTGCCTGTGGTTGACTAGGGAACAGGCAGGTTGTGTGTTCCTTTATGTAGCTCTTGTAGCCATTGGACATAACCAGTTATCTAGGAAAAGAAAATCCCTTTGAGTGCCAATGGTCAGTCAAGCTTCATCATAGTCAAGGTTTGAAGCTCCACTGATCCCAGATTCCCATGTCATTTGGGGGTTCAGGGCATATGGAATGATAGTTTTAGTCAATCAGAGTTAAACTTCTACATGAGCTCTACTGTTATTATTAAGATATGAGAATGGAAAATTAGGTAGACCTGAGAAATATCCTAAAGGAGAAATAAATTGAACTTCATAACAAATCATATATAGGAAGTAAAGGAAAGAAGTCAACTTAGGGTCAAGGCTAGTCCTTAGAGATTGAGATGGTAGTGATGCCATCAACACTGATTGGCAAGTTAGAAAATAAAGACTACCTTTCGAAATGTTTAAGTAAACAGTGAGCCATCTAGGCTTATAATAGGTAGAAGAAATTGGTATCGACTCATATTGGACTTTAGACTACTGCATTAACCTGCTGGTTTGTCTCCCTGCCTCAGTCCATTCTTCATCAACAAGTCAAATTGATTTTCTTAAAACTTATCTGACTATTTCTCTTTCACACTCGCAGCCCTTCCTCCCCCTTTCTTTCAATCAACTCTAGTGGCTTCCCACTGACTCCGGGATCAAATATAAAAACCTCTCTTGGACTTTTAAAGTTTTGCATAACCTGACCCCTTATTACCTTTTCAATGGCATTATACCTTATAACTCCTCCTGCTCCATAATACTCCAAACTTCAGAGACACAGGATTCTTGCTGTTCCTCATACAAGACACTCTACCCCCCAACTCCATGCCTTTTTACTGGCTGCCCCCTGAAACTCTCTCCTTCCTCATCTACCTCCTGGCTTCCTTAAAGTCTCAGTTAAAGTCTCATTTTCAGCAAGAAGCTTTTCCCAATCCTGCTTAATCTTAGTACCTTCCCTCTGAGATTATTTCTAATTTATACAATGTGTGTGTGTGTGTGTGTGTGTGTTCGCATTTTGCTCCCTTTCTACCCCCTTCAGACTGTGAGCTCCTTAAGAGCAGCACCTGTATTTTGCCTTTCCTTGTATCTCAGTACTTAGTACAGCACCCAGCACCTAACTGGAATGTAATATATATTTGTTGACGTTACTTGTTTCTTAAAAAAAAAGAATCACAATATCATTTGTCACGATTTCATGGAACATATTGCATTGCTATTCAGTTCATCCATCCACCTTCTCCTTCTCCTCCTCTCTCAACAACCCCTCCCCACAGACCAAACACATCCCAAATGCCACTAGAGGGAGACTGAATACACAGGCTTTTAATAGAATTACTTTGCGGATTAATGCCTAAGTCATACAAATTTCTCCCCAATTTGCCACTTACATATCAAGTGTTTAATCTTGACACTTCCCAGAGAAGCATAGAAGGATATATTTGGACAATTACGGCTCCAAGAACTGTTTTCTCTGACTCTAAGCATTCAGGAGCAAGCACTTTTTGAGACTGGAATGGCAGCTGATCAGACCTCCAGAATTAGGTCTAGTGGTTAACATGCTGCTCCTGTTGACCAAGCTCCCAGAGCTGTAGGGCTCAAGGGAGGAGCTGCCCATAGATAGCCTGCATCCCAGGAGTCCCACAGGGCAGCCAGATTGGATGTGCAGAGAGATTAAGCTCCTTTGAGATGGCAATTCTATTTCTCTTATAAAATAAAATCTCCAAGCCTGCCTTAGAAATATTTATCTTGGTGATGACATTCCTGGGTTTTATTTTGAATCTTCTCAAAATGAAAACTTCTGAGACAGCTAAACTGACTCATCCCACTCTGTACTCCCCCGACCTCCAGCTGAGTAGCCTGTTGGATCATAGGTGTCTTGCAGGGAGGAAAGTATTTTTAATTTGGAGTTTATTCATTATTGAGCCAATGCCATGGGGACTGATTCTGGAATACATGTAATTAGAGGAAGAAAGAGCACTCTGGAAGTGACTAATATATTTAGATATTTGGGGGCGTAGGATATGGAGTTGTTAGAAAGAAACTTGAGGAAAAATGGAAAGAAACTTGAGGAAAAAAATCAGAAAACAAAATTTGCATTCAAATTGTGATTTTTTAGGTTACAGGTGTATGAGGGGGTAGAAACTTGATATATTAGGGTGGCTAGGTGGCACAGTGAATAGAACACTGGCCCTGGAGTCAGGAGGACCTGAGTTCAAATCCAGCCTCAGACACGTAACACTTACTAGCTGTGTGACCTTGGGCAAGTCACTTAACCCCAATTGCCCTCCAAAAAGCAAAAAAAAAAAAAATAAACTTGATGTATTGAAAAGAGAATGGGATTCAGATTTTGAGGACCCAGACCTCAGATCCTTCTCTGCTACTTCTTAATGGTATTACCTTGGACCATTCTCTATAAATCAGGAGGGTTGGTTTTGATTTTTAAGACCTTTCCCAGCTACAGGGCCTATGATCCTATAAGATCACAAAAGATAAATCATAGGAGCATGGATCTGGAGCTGGAAAGGACCTCAGAGGCCATCTAATCCAATGTGTTCATTTTACATATGAGGAAACTGAGCAACAGAGAAGATAAGTGACTTGCCCAAGGCCACAATCTTTGGAGAATTATTTCTCCATTTAAAGTCACAAAATAGTTTATAGTTCATGGCAGTTTGAAATTGAGTTCACTTTGAGCCTTAATTTTATCTTACAAACAATATTTTGTTATTAAGTTAGAGAAAGGCCATCAGTGGTCTGGGTAGGATCATCATTAAATGTTGGGGACCAAGTAGATTTTATAAGTCTAATTATTTGCAACTCTGTCCTAAAGCAAACAGAATAAAAGGATGGGACTTAACAAAAAAAAATCTTTTGATATGGATCTGGGACCTCAGTGATTCAGGGTTTCCTTCTAATGACAGAAACTGTTCCCAATCCATGCTGGCCTGTGCTACGGGGCTCCTGTCCATGTCCTCCCCAAACATCACATCAGAGTTGCTGGGGGTCTTCCCTGGGCTCTCTGGACGTTGGAAGGTCCCAGTAGAACGCTCTGGCTGTCCATTTGTAGTGATCTCTCACTATAGGGCTGGCCCCTCTTCTGTTTCTAACATGTGTGTCCTTTCAACTTTGAGGCAACCCATGAAACTGGCAAAATTATAAAATTAAAAAGCAACAATTTTGTTATTATTATTTTTACAAGATCACAGATTTTGAGCTGAGAGGGACCTTATATGCCAGCATTTTACAGATGAGGGAATTGAGATAACTAGCAACCTTCTGAAGGAGGATTTGAACTTGGTTTCTCTCAATTCCAAGTCCAACACTCTATCCACTTTTCCATGTGGAACTAACCTTCTGGCTTCAACAAAATGTTTTATTGGTAGCTGAAAGAGGTCACCAACACCTAGCATGGTGCCTAGTAGACATTCCTTGGTTGGTTGATTGTTTGTCTTTATACAAGAAGAAGTATCAGCATAGGGGCTCTTTATTTGGGAATTGACAGAATCTCTGCAAAAGACTATCCCAGATGCCTAGATAAATGTGAGGGACTCAAGAGACCATTTATTGTCTTGTCCTGAGGGAAGTTCATATTGGGACAAAAGTCATGCAAGATGTTCAGTTCAGATCCTCATTTAGACTTTCTAGAATTTGCTTTCTTTTGGCCTGGAGAAACCATTGAGTATAGACTGTGACTGTTTTTCCTTTGTGACCATTTTGTTGTGAAATTTCTCATAGTCCCTGGAATTAAAAACAGGTTTAGAAGAGGCAGAAAAGTAATGGGATGGGAAAATGTGGTGTACCCTTTTCTACTCCCTCTGGATTTGACATCAACATTGGTTGGAAGGAGCAGAGTTTATCAAAATAGAAATTGGGCTTTTGATATGCAAATATTGCTCCTATAATGGAATGAGCCAGAGAAGAAGGCATGGCTATATGTGTTGGGGGAAGGGGTGGGGAAGAAGAAATTGAGGTGAAAAGTTTAAAGAAATTGATTAATCAAAGTCAATCAGTAAATTTTTAATGAGTTCATGTACTATGCTTGGTAAGTTAAGGAGACATAAAAAAATGAGAAGAAATGGGATGATTTATGATTTTATGCAGGCTATTGAAATGCATGGGGTAGCCCCAAAAGGAATATGTTAACTGATTAAACACATTTCTTCTAGAAAAGGACTTAATGGAGAAGCCTTTTAGGCAATCTGTTCAGGAAGATAAAAGGAAAAGAGAACTTGACAAAAAAGTTTTGGGAAAGAACACATGGAAAAAGTTTACCACTGAAGAACATTTTTTATCTAGAACCATAGGGATAGACTTAGAACCAGAAAGGAAGGACTGAGTAATCCAATGATCAGGGCTAAATTTGTGTCATAGTGACCTGGAAATGAAACAGAGCAATAGTCTATTAAGTAAACTCCTGATTAATGAATGAGTTGAGTCTAGCTTTGTAATGGAGATGGAATATCTATAAACTAAGATGAGGAGGACAGTAAATAGTCATCTCTTCCTCCTGTCTCCTAATTTACTTGGGTTGTTGAAGCAAAAAAGTGTAATAGTAACAGAAAGAAAATAATAGAATTAGATTGGGACAGGTTCATAGAAGTTATTTCATTCATTACCCTTATTTGAGAAAACTGGGGCCCAGAGTGTTTAAATGACATATCTAAAGCTGCATAAGCAGTAAATGGCAGAACCAAAATTTAAACCCAGGTCCTCTGACTCCAAGCCCAATGCTATTTCAACTCCATCATACTGCGGTAAAGAATTCAGGTACAAATTGCATGCCTGTCATCTGAGGACCGACATAGCTGAGTTTAGAGAAGATTGTCATGAGAATGTTAGTTACCAAGTGACATTGGTTTTTTTTTAACAATAGTAATTCACAAAGACCATTTACTAAAGCCCAGAGGTGTGAATTTCTTCCCAAGCCAACAAGATACCACATATCCTTGAAATATCAAAGTGTGTACAATGTACTATGCCAAGGACTGGAGGTAGAAAAATGAAACGGGAGGAAATCCCTGTCCTCAGGGAGTTTATGATTGAATGGGAGGAGGGAATAAAGGCACAGCTAAGCATAAAGAAAGTTCTAAAAAATGGTAAGTGTAGAGAAGAGGTTCATACAGTGAATAATATGGGTATTGAGGAGAAGAGATCCTAGAAAGCTTCATGAAAGAGTTGGTACAAGTTGGTTCTTAATGGGAAGAAAAAATTTCAGAAGGTAAAGATGTGGGGGATAGGAGAAGTTCATTCGAGGCATGAGGGTAAGGTCAAGAAATGGCCTTTGTGGCTTTGTGGAATGCATGGTGTATGAAATGACAGACTGACCTACAGTAAGCCTATCTTTGGGTTGTTTTGGGATCATTTAGTTATGACAAGCAGAGGCAGAAAAAAAAAAGGCCCTTAAATATGTTCAGGAAAGTAAGTGATTGCTCATTTTGTAGCATGCCGTCAGCATGTGGCATAGCTACCTGCTACAGTAAGTAAAGTGCCAAGCTTGGAGTTAGAAAGACCTGAATCTAAATCTGGTCTCAGACACTTACTAGCTGTGTGACTTGAGTAGACTTTACTAGCTGTGCTTGCTTTAGGCCAGAGTTGCAAATATTTGCCTAGTTTCCTCATATGTAAAATGAGCTGGAGGAGGAAATGATAAACCACTCCAGTGACCTTGCCAAGAAAACCTCCAATGGGGTTATGAAGAATTGATCATGATTGAAATGAATGAACAATAGCAACAAAAACATGCCGTCAGGGGACTGTATGGAACTGATCTCTCAGTCATGGCTACAATTTACTTCTCAGAATCAGAAGATAGTGTAGCAGCCATGGGGAAATGACAGAAATAGTTTTTACAGCACAGGTAGAATGCTGGGCTGGAAGATTTATGGATCTGATCCAGGATGGTAATTCTTATACTCTTTGACACTTTCTCAATGTCAGAACTACATGGGAACTTAGGTGAAATTGGTTAGGAAACACTGTGTGTTGGGGCTAATGGTAGTCATTCCAGGCCTTGTTAGCCCAATGTCAAGACCTCACCTAAGGAAGCTAAAGAAGTCGTTACATTTCTTTGCTTCTTATGATGCATTTTCAGTTGACAGAGGCACCCACCTGAGATGATGTTGAGGGAGGTTAACCTGTGGTGAAGAAGTGGGTTTAATTTTTTTCCCATTTAATTTTGATGCAAGAGGTAATAGAAAAGACTTGGGTAGCCATAGAGAAATTTGCATCTCAGGATACTAGTTTGAGCTGAGGATAAACTAGTCATATATTCCATACACATGGTTGTAGCAAGGAGTTGATGGGGTACAGGCTCTGGGAAACTCCTTGAACTCTGATTGAATCTTTCCATTTGATGAGGAATTTCCCTGAGGCCATATGCCTTTCTTTATAGCTAGGCCCAAATCTCTTACTCTTACTAGCCTAGCCCTCCATTGTTCATCTACTTTCCACCTTTGATCCTATCAAAATATCTATAACTGGCGGCTAGGTGGCACAGTGAATAGAGTACTACCCTGGAGTCAGACACTTAACACTTACTAGGTGTGTGACCTTGGGCAAGTCATTTAACCCCAATTGCCCTGCCTTCCCCCCCCAAAAAAGCAAAAAAACCTCTCAACTATCATCCATCTATCTATCTATCTATCTATCTATCTATCTATAACCAAATCCGTTACCCTTAAACTAGCCTAGCTCTCCATTGTTTGCCATCTCCAGGTAGTTTTCAGCCATTTCCCACTCTTAATCTCATTACTGGAGTGTGACCTCATTTGACTCCTCCTCAAGACCCTCCCCAAGATCCTCCCCAAACTCTTCCTCTACCACCCCTAGAACTCTCCCACAATCTTTCTGGATATAAGCTCCATCTTGCCTCTAGGAGTTGGCCTAGAATTCAATCTTGTGCAGACTCATTCTGTGTCAGATTATTCTGGCCTGCTTGTCAATACAAGCTTCACAGATACTCAGGCTCCTTAAGAGTCTACCCATTAATGTGAACCTTTAATAAACTTTACTTTGAGAGAAGACTTGAGTAGAATTCATTCAGCAGGACCCGATGTGCTCTTGAGCACCTATAATCTAAATCCTAAACCTCAACAGAGTGACTTTCCACTCTTGAGCTAAGCAAAGTTATTCAGATGGTAGAAATGCAGAAAGGTCCAATGGAACCTCTAAGATTCAATATTAATAAGAAAATAGGTGAAATGGGATTCAACTGTGGGAATAATGTAAGAGTTTAATGACGTAAAGTTGGAAAATGGTGGTGAAATAAAAAGACACAACTTTTGAATTGGAAGCAGAATTCTGCTTGTTTTTTTCAAACGAACAGAAAAGAGTGATCCTTAAAAAAAAAAAGGTAGGTTTCTTTTGAAGGAAAGCTCTCAGGTACATAAAAATGATAATATTTGATGGAAATAGAAATGGTACCAAATCGATAGCCTTTATTCAAACATCTCTTCTCTCCCAGGAGTCCTGATATAGTTCAGCAAGGGAGAAAAAAGGACTTGCATTTTTAAATAAGGATAAAACAGGCCCCTTATACATGAAGATTTTTATAGCACCATGTTTTATAGTAGTAAAGACTTGGAAACAAAGTACCTATGTGCCCATTGACTAGTGACTAGCTTTGTTACATGAAAGTGAGAGTATAGTACTGGGCTGTAAGAAATGATGAATATGAAGAAATCTGAAAAGCAAGGGAAGACCTAGATAAACTGATGCCAACTAAAGTAATCAGAATCTGGAGAACAACACACACAACGCCCATGAGAATGTGAGTGGAAAGCACAAAGTTCCTCAGATGGGACGCTTGTTGACCAAGCTTATTTCTGAAGAACAGATGAGAAAATGCATCTCCCTCTGTTCTTTGCAGAGTGGGAGTTTTGGGCTGGAACACTGCTTTCATTCATCGTCAGATTGTACTGATGTCCTGATTAATTTTGATGTACTGTTTCTCCTTCCTCTGTTTCTTATTCTTTTTTCCCCCATGGAGTGACTCCTTGGGAAGGGGAGGGGAGAAGGATATATTTGGAAATAAAGGTGATCTAAAAACAAAAGAGAGAAATAATCTTTTTTTTTTTAAAGTATAGTATCAGATTTTTGAGGGAAAAATCTTTCCAACTCCAGAGCTGGATCTATTCTGCAAGGAGAAAAGGTAGGTCTTTGAAAGAACCTCCATAGCTAAATCCAAGGACTAAGAATTAAGCTGAAAGGAGAGCCTAACATCCCCCCACCTACTTCATTCCTTCTCCTACAAATCTATGACCATTCTTTGCTAGTCCAGTCAATCTCTTGCTGTGTTGCCTGTAAGCCCTCCCAAGGGCCCGTGATCTCAAAGGCTGCATTGTAAAAAAGCCTTCTTTTTGGTTTAATGATTCAGAAAGAACTTTGAGCCACCACCTCCTTTCATCTAATCAGGCCCACCAGAAGGTGAAAGTGGATCACTCAGTGCTTGCTGGAACCAGAGTGGGTTACCAGAAGACACCCAGTGGAGTTTCACAGTAATTACATTTACCTGGTAAATAAAATCCTGTTTCAATTTGGATATCTAGATTAGGGCAGGGATTTTCAAAAATCACATTCTGTGGCTGGGCTGGGGTGGTTGATCCCTTATAGGAGATGTAATAGTAAAGCTATGGCATGGGGGGGGGGGTTTCAGGATTATATTCTGAGCATCTAGCCTTATGGAATCATAGAGCAAGTTTAGTGACTTGTCCACAGTCATACAAAAAGCAAGCATCAGAGGCAGGATTTGAATTCGGGTCCTCTGACTCCAAAGCCACTATTCTTTCCACTATACTATACTGTCTCTTTATGCTTTCCTAACCATTACTTAGATCAGAATTAAAGGGTTAGGAATTAAAGCAGTCATATTGGGCTTGGTTATTAGCTAGGGTATCAATTATTAGGAAAAATAAGGGAACTTTTCCTTAGCCTGGGAGACGGAGGAACCAGGCACAAATTGAAATTATATTTCCATAAAACAACAACAATAAAACTAAGGTCATGATATAGCATACTTATGTGAAGGTATTTAACATCACCATTATCAAACATCCAATCAATAAAGATTTATTAATCTCCTACTATGTGCCAGGCACATGTTGGATACAAAGAGGCAAATGCTGTCCAACTCTTATGTACACAATTATTTTCCTGTTGTCTTCTCCATTAGACTGTGAGCTCCTTGAAGGCGGGGACTATTTCGGCCTTTCTTTTCATTCTCAGAATTTAGCACAGAGCCAGGCACATAATGTTTAATAAATGTTTATGGACTTTTCTTCATCCTAGTGTTGAGGTGATCCTGCATTCTTGACAAGGTCAGTGTCAGTGGGTGTGAGTTCTGGAGGTTCTACTTAGTTGGACAGACTTCTGGAAAGATCAACTTCTGCCTTGTCCTACGATGAGCCCTGTTGAATGTGGGAAGGCTCCCTGCCTGAAGATTGACTACCAGGCAATGACTTTTTCGGCCACAGCAGTTCATGAAGGCTGTGTACAAAGATATGATCCTGAAATCACTAACCTTTTGGCACGCTGAATCAAGTATTAACGTCTGCATCTGGAGACAATCAGAAGCAAAAGGGGAAATATTTTCTACAGTAAATTGTTGTATTCTGTAATAAATAGAGTCTGCTTCTTGTTTCACAGTTGAATCCTAGCCTTGTAAATGGTATGTCTCAGCTCTGCTAGCTACAATTCTCTGTAGATAGAGAAGGAAAAGGCTTTAAAAGCACCTTACAACGGGTTCATTTAGACAAGTGGTGATGGTGTCACCACACCATAAAAAGCATAAAAGAAGTGTTGTTGTTTTTTTGCTTTTTTGAAGGGGAGAGGGCAGGGCAATTGGAGTTAAGTGACTTGCCCAAGGTCACACGGCTAGTAAGTGTTAAGTGTCTGAGGCCTAATTTGAGTTCAGGTCCTCCTGACTCCAGGGCCAGTGCTCTATTCACTGCACCACCTAGCCGCCCCCATGAAAGAGTTTTAAGCGGTTTTGCTAGTGGAAGAAGGATTTCTATCTAGGCTGAGCTTGTTGTTCAATTGTGTCCAACTCTTCGGTTTTTCTTTTGGAAAAGACACTGGAGTGGTTTACCATTTCCTTCTCCAGTTCATTTAACAGATCAGGGAAATTGAGGCAAACAGGGTCCAGTGACTTGTTCAGGGTCACACATCTGAGCTAATTAGATCTAAATCAGTTCACTCAGTCTGACAGCAGGTAAGTTTACTGGGGAGTCTGGTTGTCCATACTGCTTTCTACTCCAGAAGTGGTATAGGACGCAGTGGTAGACACTTGCAAATGAATGTCAACTGAGGGCTCCTTAGTATAATGAGTTCTCACACGTATCTTGTAATAAATCAGATTGCTACAAATGTCTTGTGGAGTTGTGACTTTTGGTTAACACCATTAAAAAAAATGAACCTTAGCTGACCCTGGAAGCCATCGAACTTTCTGAAACTAGTCCTGATACTATACAACATTCCCACAGACTAGAATCTGTGACTGTGAGAAACAGGACTGCCACTAGATTGTGGGTAAATAGCCAATGAGTAAGGAGGGAAGAATTTAGTAGGATGCTAGGCACATATGGGGTTAATTTATGTTTAGAATCAAGAACACTCTTACAAATTCCCCTGTCTTTTCCCTCCTCCCCCATCCCAGAACTTCAGCATCTGTGCTTCTGAGTTTACACAGCTGTGGCTGATTGAGCCTCTGATAGTCTCCTTCTGGAGAATTCTCAATATGAAGGGAGCCCTCCATAGGTTGGCTTAACCTCGAGACAGAGATGATTAGAGACAGAGGAGTGACTGAGATAACCTGGGACTAAGGGGCTGAGATCTAAGATGCATCCCACTGAAAAACTAAGGACCCCTAAAATTCAATCAAGGCCAGGGAAGGAAACTTCAGCTGAGTGTAGTTAATTAGAAGGATTTGTTCATGTAGAAGGAAGGCTTTGGTCTAAAAGAGGAGATAAACAAATTATACAGTGGTTTATGACGATGGCGACTGTATAAATTGCTAAATGAGTAGGAGAATCCTGGAATATATTATGGGTGGGGGTTGGGAATAGAATTAGATTCCTTCTAAGTGGAAGGAAGAAGAGGTAGCAAATTAATTAACTGTATTTCTGCTTATGTTCTTATTGTCAAGCTTAACTATTTTAGTCATAGGATCTATCATAAATTTAGAGTTGCAAGGTCATATAATCCAACTCCTTCATTTTACTCGAAGAAGAGGCTAAGACCCAGAGAAATTAATTGATTTCTCTAAGGTGACACATGCAGTAAGTGCTGGAGATCAAGGATTTGAATTCTGTTCCATTGACTCCAAATCCAGCATTCTTTCTACTGTACCAAATAAACCATTTCCAGTTCATCAGAAGTTCTAGCATAAGTGACTATTTGATGAGCCTACCTCACTGATGTGAAATATGCCTCCTGAAATTAAAATGTTTTGGGGCAGCTACATGGCACAGTGAATAGAGCACCAGCCCTGGAGTCAGGAGGACCTGCGTTCAAATCCGGCCTTAGACACTTAACACAAAACTAGCCATGTGACCTTGGGCAAGTCACTTAATTCCAATTGCCCTACCTTTCCCCCTCCAAAAAAAAGCAAAAGAAACAAATTAAAATGTATTTTGAAATAAAGCACATGGAAATCATAATGAATAAAAAACCTTGGCCATGAAGAATAATTTGGAAAATGCACATCTCTTTGCAAAGGTGGAGGACTACGGGTGTGAAATATTACCTACATTGTCAGACTCAATTCATGTTGGATTTGCTGAAAACTTTTTTTCTCTTTGCTATAGGAGGATGGGTCTCTGGCTAAAGAAGGGGGAGAGGGAGAGATCTGTTTAGAAGTGAAGATGATATAGAAATAGAAAAAAAAAGTTAAAATAATAAGCACATAGAATTAAAAAGATTAAGGATGTCCATACCAAATGATTACCCTCTGGTCTAAAAAAAATCCCATTTATAGACATGTGCCATATATATCTCACATATAAATGCATACATGTACACACACATGTACACACACACATATATATGTAAGCATACACATACAGAGTTTGTTAAGGATTATACACACTATACTTTTATTTGTGTTTGCAGTCTTGATCCCATCTGGTCTTTTTCCAGGTCTCTTGGTCCTAACCCCCTAGAGGTCTTCCCTTCCCTTTCATTCTCTCTCTACTTTTTTCCCTGGCTCCCTTCCTGCCTTTCACAAACTTGCTCAGGTTGTCCCCCTCCATCTCTGTCATAAAAAAAACCTTTTACTTGATGCTTCGATCATTCAACCAATTGTCCTTCATCTCTCTTCCCTTTCAAACCCTATTTCTACTCTCCTTTCTTCTCTTCACTTCTTATTTAATCCAGCTAGAGAATAGCCTCAGCCAGAAGTTTGAGGATTAGCTCCGAGAATTCCCCATTAAAGCTGACGGAAAACCCCTGAGGCGACACGAGGAAGAAAACGGACTTTTGGTTTCTTACTGGGGATTTTTAAGTACTTTTACCACACATACTCCACTTGAATGCCACACATCTCATAACAGCTTAAAAAATGTTGTCTTAAAAAAAAAGTCCAGAAGAGGCCTGGGTTTGTAGTCAGAAGAGCTGGTTTCAATTCATTCAATTCATTTTTTTGTTTGTGTGACCTTGGGCAAACCTCTTCAGGTCTCTGAGCTCCAGTTTCCTCATCTATAAAAAAGGGCAGGGTTTGAGCAGATGATCACTAAGGTCTCTTCCGGTTCTAAAATCCCATGAGTCACTCACTCACAAGCAACTGGAGTTTATGTATTCCCTGACAGTCTTTAAACTGTTTTTAAATTGCTGCTGGAGGGGCTCATACTGTTGTAAAAAGCTGCCAGAATAAGGTCTCCCTATGGAGAATAGTCAATACTTTTAGCAAAGAGTAATGGAATCCATCTCTCTGGCCCTCAGTTTCCTCAATTGTAGAATGATGGCATCTGAGATCTCTCTCACACCTACCCTAATTGCTAAGGGGTTTGTAAACAACACCTGTAAGAAAGGAAGAGAGGTGGTGGTGGGAAAAGGTAGCTAAAGACCAGTCGAAAGAAGAGAAAGTGAGGGAACAGGAAAAACAAAAAGGAATAAGTCAAAGAAAGAGGTCCCTGAAAGAGGACGGCTGGGACATCAAAGCTTGATGTAAGCTCTGGTCTAAGTCTTAACTGCTGTAGTTAAAGAACCAGAACCCTTAGCTTTGCTTCTGTGACATTTCTGCCCTAGAAAAAACCTCTTTCAATAAATAAAAAAACTCCCCACAAAGCTATCTGGTTTATATTTGACAACCTCACCTTCTAGCTTAATGAATAACAGAGAAGGTTACTCGAAGTGACTTCTCACAGCTCAAGTTCTACAAACTATTCTTTGATTCATTCTCCTATTTTTTTTCTAAAGGAAAAAAAGACTAAAGCACAAAGACAGATAGCATAGACTTTTTATAAGAGATCAGGCTGAGGCACAAACCTTCTCCTCTTTCCATAATTGCTTGGGGAGTTTTCTGGCAGTGAGACAGGTACAAGTTGAAAGCTTGCCGCTGAGATTTAGGTTTTCATCAGGACAAGAGCTACAAAAGCATGGATTTATGTTTTTTAAGGCCGTCATAAGCTGGTTTTCTGGGCCTTCGTTCCTTTGGCCTAGCCTCCCTTCTTTACCAAAACCACCTGTAACCGTGGTTTGCAAATTAATTGCCTCTGACATCCCAAGGGGAAAAGAATGAAGTGGAAAATCGACAAAAACATCACATCACCTGCCATAGCCACAGAAGAGGAAGAAAGAGAAGATCTAGTTTCTTTGAATCCTTTGAAAGCAGAATTTCAAGAAGATTCAAGGATGTAGTGAAGGTGCCATATAAATATTTTTCTCTTTAGCAAGATGACAAAGAAATTTCTTAGTAATCATCTGTTATATAACCAAAATACTGATTATCTATCAACTAGAGAACTTTATTTCATGAGAGAGGGGCTTGATAGTGGATAAGGCCTTGGACTTGGAGGCAGAAAGGCTGAAATACTGCCTTATCTACTTACTAGACATGTGATACTGAGCAGCTCCCTTCACCCCTCTGTGCCTCAGTTTCCCCACTGGTAAAATGAGGGGGATGGATTCCATGGCTTCTTCTAGTTCTAAATCTATGATCCTATGATTTAAAAATTAAGATTTAATGTTAAAATCACTTAATATGCTTGCTGTTAGGTTACTCAGCTGGATAAAGAACAGGGCCTGGAGTTTGGAAGACCTGAGTTCAAATATGACTTCAGACACTTGACCTGTGATCTTATGCAAGTCACTTAATCTGTTTGCTTCAATTTACTCAACTGTAAAGTGGGGATAATAATGGCATGGGGTTGTTGTAAGGATCAAATGAGATAATATTTGTAAAGTGCTTTGCAGAACGCCTGGAAGATAGTAGGCACTCAGCAAAGCTTATTTTCTTTCCCTTCTGCCTTCCCCTCCCCAAACCTGACTTGCTTCTGAAAACTTAGATTATTTTAACTGATAGAATTTCTGAAACGTGGGGTTAGGTTGGATGTGGAAATCATAATGCCCTTCAGTACAGATAGGCCTTTTTTGGTTTTCTTATGTGTATCTAATCAGAGAACTTGCTTGTCCACAGTAGTTCTGGAGCTCAGAATTCTTTCTAAATTTAATGGTGCTGAAATGGCTTGGTGTCAGCTTGGAGGACAGTCCCCAGGGATCTGCATTTATGAACATTTTTAATCAATGACTTGGACAGCATAAGCATGAACACGCTTAATAAATTTACAGATGACAGGGAGCTGGGATGCAGAGGAGCGCCTCCAAGGGGATGTTGGGTAGGTGAGCATGGACTGTAGGTGTTGTATTACCCTTGATCCTTTCCACATAAGTGGCAGGAAGCTTCTGTCACACCTTTTTAAGCACTCCTAAGATTGGAAGATAGAGTTAGGATTTTATGTAATTTTTAAAATAATTTTTTAAAAATTTATTCTTAGTTTAAACATTCAATTCCACAAGCTTTTGAGTTTTAAATTTTCTCCCCCTCCATCACCTCTCCATTCTCCAAGATGACATACAATCTGATATAGCCTCTACATATACATTCATATTAAACATATTTTCACATTAGTCATGTTGTAAAGAAGAATTATAAGCAGTGGAAAGAATCACTAGAAGGAAGATATAAAACAAAACAAAAAAGAGAGAGAGCAAATGGTTTGCTTTGATCTGCATTCATGGAGTTAGGATTGTAAGAGACTGATAGGATAAAATAATAGGTAGACTCCAAAAATGAGTTTTAATAGGGATAATTGATTCAATCATTTATTAAGCACCAGCTGAATGCAAAGCAATGTGCTAGGACTACAGAGTAAAGGATGAAATACTCTTTGTCCTCATGGTACTTACATTCTACTATGGGGAATGAAAAGTCCTATACTGGAGTTCAAAAAAATCAATTTCCCAAGTATAAGAAGGCATACACATGGCAAAACAGCTATACAGGTGGAAAAATCTAGGCGTTTTGGTGATTTATAAGGTCAATGTAAATCAAGAGTGACGTAGTTAAAAATGCTAATGTGATCTTGGGCTGCATTGAATGGAATAAATGTACAGAATAAAAGAGGTACTGTCCCACCTCACTTTGCTCTGGTCAGACTCAAAGGTAAAGCCAGAAATTTTGGAACCCCAGGGCAAAGTTCACTAACTATCCCTCAAATCAAGTATGGTGGTGGGGGGTGAAGATACCCCAGAACACCACACACTATGGGGGAGAGACCCTGGGACATCACCTCTGTACTAGGAAATCCTGGCTCCACAAGAAACCACTGTTTGGGGACAAAGGGTAAAGAGGGTGAGGTTGGAACTGAGAAATTATCTGGAGCATAACCATTATGGGAAGAAAGCATACCATTCTACTTTAGCTAAATATTCTTCCTAACTAGGTTCTCTGCTGCTGAAAGTATCTTCCAAATGCAACTATAAAATATTTAAAAATATACAGTCATTGGACCAATACATTATAATTTCGTGTCTTCTAAATCTTGCTTCTGTGGGACTAAGCCCCAGTTGCTCCACCCTGGTTATATCTCAGGTCAGACCACATTGTGAATATATGTATAGATTTGGACACTATAATTTGGGAAGGACGTTGACAAGCTATTGACCATTCAGAGGAGGGCAACCAGGATGCTATCTGAGGATTAGCTGAATAAATAATTTTAGAAAAGAAAATTTAGAGGGAACATAATAGAAGTCTTTAAATATTTGAAAGGTTGTCATGTAGAAAGGTCATTAGACTTATTCTGCTGAGAAGAGGTAAATTTAAATTTGTAAGGAAAAACTTCCAAATGAGTCATTACCCCAAATGGAATAAGTTGTTTTAGAAGAAATTTAAAACAACTATTCTTTATAAGATACATCCTCTGAAAGTCTCACTGAAGCTATCAAATAAGTGGTACTTAAAGATTTTGAGTCATTGTTCATGGCCTAATGTTCCAAAGAATAGCACTGAAGAATTAGGATGGTAGAAACTTCAAGACAGCTGTAATAGATCTTTTGTAATTTGATTTAAGTCAGCAGTAGGATTTGGGGAGTTAGGTTTTTCATTTTTATGGATTTTTCTTTTAAATGACAATTTTTATGTTAAAAGAGAATCTGTTTTGATTAATACTCATTTTACCTCCTGAGTTCTGTCAATAATCCTTTTTCCTTTATTTAATACAACAACTGCATGACCAGCAGGTTGACAAAGGACATCAGTGGCAGCAGTGGTTTGGATTCACTTATCCATCCATCTATCCTTTCAACAACGATATATCAGACAAATATATATGTGCCAGGAATATGGGATACAGACAGAAAAGAGATAGCCCTTGCTCTCTAGGAACTTGTATTGCATACAGTTAATATCAAATAGTTCCCCAAGTTAAAAATATAGAAGATGTCAGTCTTCTTGTTCTTGTTCTTCTTGTTCTTGTTCTTGTTCTTGTTCTTGTTCTTGTTCTTCTTCTTCTTCTTCTTCTTCTTCTTCTTTTTAGAAGCAAGTTATAACCCTGTCTTGGGGTTAAACAGAAGCTTGCTATTCTACCTGGGTTCGTTTTGGATTGCTTTTTCGGACAATTGACTCCTTTTCCTAAGCTGTGTGAAATATTGACAGTAATGTCTTTCTTTAACAAGATTGTCAAGTAAACACCTTTTAGTACTTCATAGCACTGAAAGTCTCATAAATCTTTTGCAACTCAAGCCCAATATTTTGCCCATATTTCCAGTGTATGTTTTTATAGGAAAAGAATTTGGAGTAAGATATATAGTTTAGGAATAAGGCCAACTCAGATTGACTAGACTGCAGCCTAAAACAAGAAATCAGTGATGTTAATGAAGTCTGAAGAATCTGTGGCTTTTAGGGAATTCCCAATTTTCCCTGAGACACAAACAGATGTCTGATTGTGAATATTTTATTTGAGAGTGTCCTACTCATCATCAGTTAGCTGAGACTCTTGACTGTTTCCCTAACATTTCATGTTTATTTCTATATCTGAGCCTCTGCTTAAGCTGTTTTACCAGTTTACAATCCCCCTACCCCTTTCTACATTGACCTATATTGATCATCCTTTAGAGCTCAATTCAAGTCCCATCTTTTCAATCATGGGCAAAGACTCTGGAGCTAAAACAGGGCAAGGCAAATAGTGAGTGTTCAATAACTTTGAATCTTGAATGGATCTGTGATCACAGTTACTCATGCAACTCTCAGACCATCCATACCTTATAATCCTATTCTATTCTTGTTCATATTTCTTCATCGATTCTCCACAGACAATCAACATACTATCATGGGCCAGGCATTGTGTGAGGTGTTAAGGATACAAATGAACAGAGTGAGGCACTTTCTATTTGCAGGGAACTTACATTTCAATGGGGGAGATGACAACCTCACATAAAAATATATACATCAAAAATATGAAGGGAAAGGAAATACATTTACACAGTACCTACTATGTGCCAGGTACTGTACCAAGTGTTCTAAAAAACATTGTCTCATTGATCCTTACAATAATACTGTGAGGAAGGTACTATGAAGTGAATACACACAACTATGTAAGGAAGGAGTAGATAAATACAAGGTAGTTTGCTAAGGATGGTATTAGTAAGGGGACACTGGGAAGGGGCAGGGAAGCAGGAAAGGCTTCAGGCAAAGGTCATGCTTGAGCTGCCTTTTAAAGGAAGAGGATTCTATGAGGTAGGGGGAAGGGAGAGTACATATGGAATGGGCCGGGCAAACTAGAGAGATAGGAGTGTGTGTGTGTGTGTGAGTGTGTGAGACAGAAAGAGAGAGACAGAGAGAGAGAGACAGGGAGAGAGAGATGGAGACTTTGGCTGGATCATGGAGTACAGAGAGGGAATAATGTTCATTGAGTTCAATGAGGAAAGATAAGAGTGAGGCCATGCTGTTTAAGGCTTTTGTAAGGGTGGGGCATGATTGAGTAAATTAACCAAATCATCTCTATTTAAGTGATACCTAGACCAGGTGGGGCATGTCAATCAAAAAACGTGAGCCTAAGTGGGAAAAGTTCTTAATCAATTGAAGTGGCATTGCAGGAAGTGTACTCAGGCTGAAGAAACTTATATGAAACCCTTGGGTCATCTATGAAATAGCAAGCCAATTCTGAGTGTTTATCATGAGCACAAGCCAGGAGAGAGAGTTCTTGCAAAACCCCTGAGGGAGAGTATCTTGCCCCCTCACTCCTTTGACTAGAAGATGCCTTAGTGAATTTTGAGGATTTTCTGTCTTCCCATTGGTATCCTAACAGTGTCCCTGGAATAGCTGACAGCAGTGTCTGTATTAGGAGCCAGAGACAGACCTGACTTAGATTCACAGCTTTACCAAGAGCCCAGCAGAAAACAACCCTACTGGGAAACACCTTGAGGACTCCAGCAAAAGGACTTCCAGAAGCTGTGGGTTACATCTTTGCTACTTTTCCTCTCTAATCTTGAGTCCACCTTCCCCTGGACCCTTTAGGTACAGATGCAATAGTGTGTCATAGACCTGGGGAGATGTTTTGGACCAATTGTTTTTGCTATTACACTAATAGCATAATAATAAATACGTCTTTCTAAAGACTAATTGAGTCTGACTGAATAATGATAACCAGTAATTATAGTCTATCAATGGGGACTCATGAGTTATTAGAATGACCACCCCCTTCCCCTGGGACCCAGAAGAACCAAGAGTAACAATGCTTTGGCAGCCTGACTCCTCAGTGCAAGAACCTTTTGGGATAGTCACTAAACAGCCTGTGCAACACTTAAAAAGTTAAACTGAGAGGTTTATATTTTATCCTAAAGTCAATAAAAAAACACTGGAATTGGTTGAATAGAGAGGATATCCACCCAACAGGCTGATGGCATTCCTCTAGGTCATTTTAAAATGCACAGGTTCCATTGCAGCATTTAGGTTGCCCCATTGATTATCCCTTGCCGTGGATTCATGACTGGTCCACATCCTTTTGACATACCTTATGCTACTTTTGCCAATGGATGGATCCTCACAGGAAATAAGGCTGCTGCTTACTCACAATTCTCCTTTGCTTTTGGGCTCTAATCCATACCAGTTGAGAGAAGAACCCATATAAAATCCCAGGTCCCTCAAAGAATCTATATTTTTAAGAAAGTATACTATGTAAAGGTACAAGATTGGTAAGAAGTTAAAAAAAAATCCTGACTAGGATTGGTTGACAGCACTACACTGAGGTTTAGATGTTCCCCAGAAGCATGTACCTGGTTCAGAGTTGATTTTTCTTATGGAAGGCACATCCAAGGGATGTAATATTGGTTAAAAGATTAACCAATTATTAGTACAACTGTGGAGTACCTTGAGAATGAAAAACATTCTATGAATAAAAACTACTTTTATTTCTAGGCTCGTATTTTTGTGCCATGTTTGACAGTTTCAGACCCTTGTATTTTTTCTACTGCCAGTTAAATTATTTAGTATTTTGCCCATAATCTCAAACAGAAATCATTGAAAATTGGGTGACAAGAAAAGGCAGCCCAGGGAGAAGGGACTTGAAACTAGATTTTATTTTCCCACTGACATCTTTCAGGTTAATGGAACATCAATAGATGGCAAAGAAATGGGTACAGTTTAAAACCAACTGTGTAAGTATGAGATGGGAGAGATGTAGCTACAAAACAGTTTTGCAAAATACACCTATACCTATTTTTTAAAAATTAAACTCCAGGCTCAATGTGAGCAAATAGTGCTAACCTGACGTGGGAAGTTAAATATTAAAGAGGAAGAGAGTAATTGAAGGCGTACAAAATCTTTTCTGTAAAATTTCTGTGAAGGGGAAACACACACACACACACACACACACACACACATACACACACACACATACATATATATACACACACACACACACACACACACATACACACACACATACATATACACACACACACACACACACACACACACACACTCTCACTGTAAATGATCTAATTAATTAGTTGAGAATGAGATGAAGAGCAGAGAAGAGGGGTGGAGGGAAATTTTCTCTAGAGGTTCTAACCTTGACTTTGTCACTAACTAGGTATGAGACCCTGGACAAGTCACTTAATCTCAGGTTCTTTGTATACGAAATGAGGAGACTAGTTGAGCACTAAGGAACCTTAAGATATGTTTCTACCTGTGATTTTACATTGGCCTTAGACTCACTCTGTAGCCAACTGGCTAAAGAGAGAAGACATAAAGGCTGAATTAGCAGTCTGCTGCTTACTTATAGACTGCTTGGCTTCATGTCAGGAAGACTCATGTTCCTGAATTCAAATCTGGCCTCAGACACTTACAAACTGTGTAACCCTGGACAAGTCACTTAGCCCTATTTGCCTCAGTTTCCTCATCTGTAAAATGAGTTGAAGAAGGAAACACTAAACCAATCCAGTGTTTTTGTCAAGTAAACCCAAATGGGTCATGAAGAGTGGGTCACTACTGAATAATATGAAACTTACTTGTTAGTAATGCTGGAAAAGTATCTGGAAGGGGCTGTCTTTGTAACCCTGGGCCCTAGGCACTGCATTGGTTTCACTGACGTGAGGAACTCCCTCTACAAACACAGGTCAGTATCTTCACAACTTGTCTTATTAGACAGTTGCCTAGAGCAGAGGTGTATGAGCCAGATGTGATTCTCAGTATTCCCTAGTGCTGCCGAAACAAATCAAAATGCAGTTGGGAAATATTTAACAACACAAATAAAAATACATGAAAACATGATGTTAATGTGTGGTTTTCTAAGGCAATATGCAACCCACAGGCATCCTTACTTTGCCGGCTTTGTTTCTATTTGAGTTCATACTATTGGCCTAGAGCACTGGAGGTTTCATGACTTGTTCAGGGTCACAGAGCCACTTTGTGGCAGGGGCAGGCTGTGAACCTGAGGCCCCTTCCTGACTGAGGCCAACTCTTTATTACGAAACTGCTTCAAAATCCTTTTTGATTGGTTGAAATTGTAGGCTAAAATGGTCTTTTAAAAATTATTTGTGGGTTTTATTTATCCGTTTGCCCTTCTATTCCAATGGTAGGAATGATGAAGAAATACCTTTATAGACTTCCCCAGAGAGCATTTTTACATTTTTCTTTTGACCTCGGTAGTTGCTTGAAGTAAGAGAGCAACTAATAAGTGGCATGGATTTTCAATTTGTTTTAAAATCTCGTAGGGCAATGTGCTCTTTTACTGACATTATTTGGTTTTTCCTTGCAAAGCTCTGGTGCACAGATTGCTCGGTCTGAGTCCCTTATAGTTCTCTAATGGTTTTAGTTCTCTCTTTGCCGCTAGATAACTGGATTACGTATGACAAGTCACTTACGTCCCTGGGCTCAGTTTTTTCATCTGAAAATTGGAGACAGTAAGAAAAGGCCTCACTAGCTCCCCGAGCTCCTGGAGCTCCTGTGATTCCCAACGTCCAAGTGCTCCAGAAAGGGTAAAGTGCTATAAAGGGTGAGCCGTTTGTAATAGTCGTGGATAAGATAACCAGATTCTTGGCTTTCTTTCTTTCCTTTTTTTGCCCTTTGGATAGTTGTTTTTATCTAAGTCAAAACCTACTTGACTTCTGCAAATAGCCTTTTAGATGGGGAGCGATAGACTGAAGCTCTGTCATTAAGTGATATATTGTGCGGCTGCTTTTGTTTGAGCAAGCGATAAATAAGTAACCAGGCTTGGCTATTGCTGTGGGGGAGCAGGTAGTGTTGGCAGCAGGAATAACAGAGAAGACATTTCCTTCTGGAAAGAAAAGAGCACGTCTTCTGTCAGACACATTGACAGAGCTGTACACAGCAAGGCGCTTGAAAACAGCATCCTAAGCTATGGACTGCATGTGCGGCCTGTGGGCAGGGGCCCTGAATGTGTGCTCTCACATGGGCCGTCCACACTAAGTGAGTGACAGAGAAGCCCTTTCCCTGCCCTCTCTTTTTTTCTTCTGCAGTCGTCTGTGGAAGGAGAGGGAGGGAAATCGTTTTTATTTTTTTTTTACATTTTTTTTAACATTTACTTTAAATGCTTTCGAACGATTTTCTTAATAAGTAATTAGGGTATCAAAGAGGGCAACTCTTAAAAAAGCAATATGCAGTAAACGAGGTCACTCATGCTTTAGAAAATCATATTGCTTCTAAAAGGACTATCACCCTGGAAATAAGTATTAAACAGAATGATTTCCATGGCGTATAAAGTATCATTTGGTATGAAGTTCTTAGGTATTCTTCCTACAATTCCCTCCCATTATGACTTAAAAGTTAGCGAGGGAGTTAACAAGTACAATAATAAGCAATTTGACCTAGATAAAATTATGTTAGATAAGTATGTTAGCTGTCAGAAAACAAGGATTTCGGGAAGAAAGATTGAAATGCTCTCACGCTTTAAATGTATTTAGCTTCATCTGAATATTTTGTTAATGCCAGGTTTACTAGAGTAAATTTGAATGTACCAGAAGGTTATGGCTCCAGATCTGGAAGGACCTTTGGGACCATCTAGCCCAACCTCCTCCATAAGCCGGGACTGAAACTGAGGTCCAGGAAGGAGAACTACTTTGCCTAACATGACCCAGGTAGTACACAGCAGGCTGCGCCCCCGGGCTGCACTCAGAGTCCTTTTTCTAGCAGTAGCTCACGGGTGCTGCTCTCAGACACCCTCTTTGCGTACAGCTCTGTCAATATGTCTAACTGAAGAATGATTTTTTTTCTTCCCAAATAGAATTATGCCAAATGGAGGAGATACCCTTTTCCCCCCTCCAGAATAATTCTTTAAGCCATCAGCTGAGGTATACAAAGATTACAATCTGAATTGGCAGAGGAAATTCCCATTTTGGGTAGCAGAGGTTAAGTGACAAAAAGTATTTTCTCTATTTGCAGTCAATGGAATCTTCCTTCCCCCATAGCTCTAGTCTTCTGTTTCACTATGGCTTGGAGTTGACCTTCATTTCTGGAAGAAGGCAGCTGGGTGGCACAATGGCTACAGAATTAGCCTTGGAGTTGGGAAGACTTGAGTCCAGATGTAGACTCAGACATTTACTAGCTGTGTGACCTTGGGTAAGTCACTCTTCTACCTCAGTTTTCTCATCTGTAAAGTGAGGATGATAATAAGAGCACTTACCTCCCTGGGTTGTTTTAAGGATTCAATGAGATAATATTTAGAAAGTGTGTTACAAACTTTAAAGTGAACATAAAGGCTAATTATTATTATTATTGTTGTTGTTCTATCAGCAAAGTCAGTCAACAAGTATTTATTAAGTGTTTACTATGGGTCAGACAGTATGTAAAATCTCTTGTAGATTCTACCAAGTTGAAAAGACTTCAAGTATGGCTTGGGTAATGGACTGAATGCCTGCTGTTCAAGGACCAGCCTAGATAAGTTTTGGGAAGTCTCTTTGTCAAAAAATTGTTATTCTTTTTCCAGCCAAAATAATTCTTTATTTTTTTCTTTGAAAAAAATATTATTTATATTTTCCCCCATTACATGTAAGAGTAATTTTTAATATATTTTTTTAAAAATTAAGTTCCAAATTTTCTTCCTCCCTCCCCAAAATAATTTTTGGAACTATTAACTGAGGCATGAAAGGATTGTAATCTGCACCTATGGAGGAAATTACCCATACTGGGAAACCACAGATCCTTAAAGTACTAAAGCATTGTGGTAACTTTTTCAGTTTCCTCCTTTTCATTTTTTTTCTAGAGCAGAAATTGTACTTTTACTTTAAACACTTTCTAATGATTTTCTTAATAAGCAGTTACGAGATCACAGAGGCAACATTTAAAGTAATATGCTTTATCATAAAAGGGCCTATAGGGTCTTATCCAGAGTATGTCTTATTTAGGCACTCAATTAATACTAATTGAATGAATAAGAAAGAACTCTCAAAAAATTACTTTGGCAACTAGGGGAAGTGGGAGATGGTTTGGGGAGTGGGATTTGCATGCTGAAAGCTGATTTTAGGCCCAGGGAGAATCTGTGATTCTATTAAATACAGTTAACTTTAAGTCAGAAAGCAAATAAATCAAAGCAAGTATAGTGGTAATTAATTCTCCAATTCAGCTCTTAATTTGCTCCCACTTAAATGGAATGCTCTTAAATTCTCATTTACCTGATACTAGCTGTGGGGTTCAAAAGGTTAATTTAGAACTTACATCATGAGAGATGGAATCGAATGGTGAAAAAAACCCTAGACTTTGAGCCATAGGATTATACATCTTGAGCAGAAAAGGACTTCCGAGGCTATCTAGGTCAATACTCTCATTTTATAGAAGAGGAAACTGAGTCCTAGAGATGGTAAATGACTTGCCCAAGGTCACAACTGGTAAGTGGAAGAGATAAACTCAGGTCCTCTGACTCCAGATCTAGCCCTTTTTCCTCGGTTCAATGACTCATAAAATCTGAAGTTGAATCATGATTAGTTCAACAAGAGTGGGCAAGTCATTACATTACCTCCCTGAATCTCAATTTTTTTCCAGCAATAAAATGGGAAATACTACTTCTTGTACTACCTTCTTTTTAGTGCTGTTGAGAGGTAAGCACTTTGTAAGCTAAAAAGATGCTATATAAAAGTGAACTCTTATCAGTGATAGGCTGGCTCCCGCCCCCCCCCCCCCAAAGTATGATTGACAACTTCTAAAGTTTAATCTGCATTATTAACTTTCTTTTCTCTCTTAATCAACAAAACAATAAATCCCACCCTGATTTGTAGTGTTCGTTGATTTCTGAGGTACAAATGCTCACATAGAAAATTTAACAATAAGCTCTCTTGAGCCAGTATGAGCTGGCACCGAATAAATAGTTATTATTAAAATATTTCTCTGCTCTTGTATACTTTTTGTTGGTTATATTTTTCTAGTAGGAGGAGATGAGCAAGTCAATAGAGAAAGGTTGAAAAGCACATTTTGTCAGGATATTGGAACAGATAATTGCCAAAAAGATCAAGGTTAAAGAACATGGAACATAGATAGCTTTAAGGGGGAATTTTAAGTGCTGTAGAGGCACTGGTAGAAGAAGAGACCTTTAGTATGACAAAAGAAGAGTAGGAGTAGGCCAGGACAAATAAGATATACAAAAGGAAATAAATTAATGTGGAGGGAGGAAAGATAGCCAAAAGGGGAAATCAGTATTAAGCCCCTACTAAACCTTGAAGAGATTGAGGCTTATGCACAGGATAGAAAAACAAAAACCAAAAGCAATTTGGGAAAGAGTAAAAGCATTTCCTTCTTTTCATAGATGAGCACTTGTTTCAGGGAATAAATAGGACCTGAAGCCCATTTATGTATTTTCTGGGCTTTCCAGTGAGCTTCAAGGAATGACAAAAACAGAACTTTATATCGGAGACAGTTTAGGTAGGGGACTAAGAGATGAATAAGACAAATGACTTGGGTCTGAATAACTTCAGTGTTTTTGGTTTACAAAGAAAGTACTTTCCTCATAACAATAGGGGAAGGTAAGGGCATCCATCCCATTTTACACATGAAAAAACTTAAGTTCAGAGAAACAAAGGGACTTACCCAATGCCGTACAGCTAGTGAGTGGTGGAATAATTAAGACTCAGTTGTCCCAACTGTAGCACATGCTTTCAATTCAGCATTCTGAGCTTGTCACATTCTGATCAGCCGCAGTCAAACACACTGTATGTTGACCCCAACATAGTGATGTCATTTTTGCCCTTTTCAAGGATGAAGGACAATAACCAACCAACCAAATTTCTTCGAAATTACTAGGCATGCATGTGAGTGTGCACATGAAGAAATTCTTTAGAAATGCATGGAAACTGTTATAAGAAAGGGTTCTTTTTGGGTGGTTCATGGAATAGAAATGCTGTGATTGAATGACATCCGAATTGTAGCCCAAATGTCTGATTAGATTACTTTATAAGAACCTGTTCCTTAATATATAGACTGTTTTCTAGTGCCTTTTTACCCGGAAACACACAATCACAGAAGAGACTAAGGTGTGTACATATGATGAGAATGTTCAGGGTGAGAATTCTCCCCAAGTCCATAAGAGCTATGCTTTATCACCCTTCCGTGAATGAATGTACAGGTGAGGATTTGCATGGGCTCTTGCCTTCTTACGCACCTCAGATGCATCCAAGTCCTGTATAGCCTTCCCTAGAGCTTCAGGTCTTAGAACAGAGCTTCAAGCAAGTCTGGCCTCACAGCTTGTTACCAAAGAGGTGAATCATATGGTGTAGGTGATGAAGTCACCTTTGTATTCCTTTAATTAATTTCATCTTCTACCTCCTAGTGTCCCACTCCAGATGTAGTCAAACCCTTAGTGTCTAGTGGAAGGAGCAGAGATCCTACTTTCAGGCCCTGCTCAGTCCTTATGGCTACTTTTAATATCAGGAGCCCTAGGCAATCCAGGCTCTATCTGGACCCAGCCATGAATGTTGGTCCTGGGAATGAGAGACACAGGGGGACACTGATGCAGAGTCCCTGGGAAAGAGTTAAAAAAAGAGCACTAGTAGAATGCAATGGGAGCCTTACAGGAGGGTATAGACAGAGACATGGGGAGAACATTGCTGTGGGGTAAGAGAATGGGACAGTACACTGGAATAGCAGTTACACTTCTTAAGCCTCTGAGACCACATTTACTGCACGAACAAACATGTGTGCAAATATGCCCAGGAACGGTTTAGTTTTTGACTTTTCCTTTTCATAAATGAGTCTTATTTTGCTTGGAAATTACTTTTGTGGTTCTTGCCTCTGAATTCCCCTTGAGAACAAAAATGTGCATCTGGACCCATCAAAGTCAGGAATGAACTCAGTCATCTGCGGAGGTCCAGACCACATTTTTTTCTGCTGAACAAAGAGGCTACATGCCCTTTGACCAGTGGGTCTGCTGTTGACCATTTGCCCTCTGACAACCCTCCTGCCAAGGCAGGATGGTCATCAAAAATGATTGTCTTGTTGCCATGCTAAAACACAGTATGAGATCTTGCAGAAATCATGGGCAGCAGCTAACCCTAACTGCAGTCAGAAGCCTTCTGACCCAACACCTTAGTTTATATTGGTACAGGATGAAGGAACTCCCACTATCTAATCTCCTGAGGCTTCATCAAGTACATCTTTAATCCTGAGTCTTTCTAATTGCATAATAATTTACTTAGGTTCATCAACATACTATTGTTCAAGCCCACAGAAGATTCTAGACAAAGTGATGAATAGAAATAATTAATGAAATTGTCATAGTAAATAATGCGATGTTCTGGCTCTGGACCTCTCCTTCTAGATCATTTATTAGTTCTCTCAGCTCCTGGTGTGTTCTCCTGTAGAACGTTACTCCCCGTCTAAGTTACCAGGGATTCAGTAATAAGGTAAGTCTAGTTAAGACACGGTAAACTTTCTTTTGGGAACCCATGTGTTACACGAACACACCGACTTCCAGTGTGTTCATACATAACCCGTGGCTCCCTTTCTGCAGTGGGCTCAGGCGTCATAGTCACCAGCTAAGCTCCTTTTACGGCCTCAGTGGCTAAGAACCACCAATAAAAAAAGCAACACCAGTTTAATAGTTACCACCTGGATGTCATATAGAGAGAGAGGAGAGGCCTTTTCATTTTTTAACGAGATCAGATGCTTTTAAATAAAATGATACTAAAATGGATCTGCCTTCTGTCATAGTAAAACAAAAACTACGCCACTCAGGAACAAAATCGCTTTATCATTTATTTCCTTAGTTCTTATTTTCTGGTCCGCCTATCTGGTTCTATTGAGTTCTGATTAAGTTCTTTATATCCGGAGAATGAAATACCGCGGACACTTTGTGAAAGAAAACATAGAGTCAAAGGCTCAGGTGTGAGAAAGCACAGCACCGCTAGGGTGGTTGTTACTGAATTAATTTGTTTTTAAACCCCTCTAGCTTCTTCTCCCCAATCAGAAAAAAACAACACAATTCTTATAACAAAGAAGCACAATCAAGCAAAACAGGCCCACACAGTTAGGTGATCCTCTTCCCAAATCAAAGGTGGAATTGAGGGACTGGACTGGCACTGCCAGCTCCTGTTAACAGGCATGAGTTGTATTTGTAGAATTTTGAAAGGCCTCCCTGCGTACACTACTCCGCTAACCCTTTCACCCTAGCTTTGCTGCTGTTATTGCAGTGGGCGGCGAGGGTGAAAGGAGTCAGACAGGGAAGGGGAGATGAGAAGCAGAGCTATAGACTGAGGACTGATGTTTTGGCACCAGCATCTCTTTTGGAGGAAGGGAATTATTTAAAAAAAAAATGGAAATGATCCCAAGCAAAAATTCCAGCTATTGAAGTCACTTGGATAAATAGCATATTTTACCAGCACAGGTGGGTGTTGGGCTACTCAAAGAGTCCAAGTATGCCTTTGTCTAAGTGCATCCCAGGTACTACATTTCTAAGTTATGTCTTCTAGTCTGGAGTTCTCTGAATTTGCCTCACCAGCTTTGTGAGGTAATCAGTCAGTCAATCAATCAATCATCTTTGAACTGATCCCCACTTTGTTCCCTTGTTCCTTACCAGTGCTGCTTTGAATGGTCCTCACGGTGGTGGTTGTTCGGGGTGGTGATGAAGACCTCAAGGACACACATTCATCATCCTGGGAACAGCCCTTCTCAATCGCCCTCACATAGCTATGGCTCCTCATGCGGAAACATCCTGGCATTGGCAGATCCAAGGCTTCTACAGCCTGAGATTCCAGTTCACTGAATACAGACTCACACACAGACTCAAACTGACCATTGACTTCCATCTCGCTCACCTGCAGAAGAAGAGAGAATATTTTCTTTAATTTAGGAGGCACGGGAGGGCAGAGACATCCATTTGAATTCTACTCCAATGCCACTTTGCGGTGAGGGACTGACCCTAGACCCTCCAAGTCCATACCATCAGAAATCCAGCTCTAGCAGTTCTACCATCTGGAAAGGTTGTGAATGTGAGTCTAGCGGCCCAGGACCAGGCTAAGTGACATTGAGGGAAGCCGTTCAACCATACAGTTGTCTACCAACTAATGACTTCTTTTGGCCACATCAGCCCATGAAGACTGTCAGCTAAAGTTCAGAGGGAATATAGACTGTCTGTGGGGAGAATACTAATGAAATTATACATCCCTTAAAAACTGAACTGAAATCATAGAAGAATGTAAAAGGGAGAGGGGATGAAGGGGAAAGAAGAGGAAGAAGAGATTGAGGAAAGGATAGAAGAGAAAGGAGGTGAGGGAGAGATAGACACATTTATTAATTTATATTATTTAATTCATTATTCATTCATTCATTCATTTGTTTATTTATTACATTTAAAGAAATAGTTGATGCTATACCATGTGCTTTTGATAAATTCTAGGGATACAACACAACTGCAGGTGTAGGAAATTTCATAGGGAGAATCATGAAAAACTAAGTTATCCTTTCTGTAAATTAAAAGTTTTAAATAGAATATTCTCCTTAAAGTGGCAGTGAGGATGGAAGGTGAGGAAAGTGGGGCATTGAAATGGGGCCCAGCAAGACATTTTGTGTACTTCACCACATTGTCTGACACCAGTTCAAAAAGATGGATTGTGCTTCATGTAGCATTTTCTTATCTACAGACACATACATTCAGGAAGGTGGAGGCATTTACATATATCTTCAACTTGACTTTCTTGGTGACTGAGGATAGATGACAAGACCTGAATCTTTGAATTTATTATGCAGACTTGCTGTTTGTCCTTCATTCTCAAAGAGGACCAATGACATCAGGAGGGTAATGTCTTTACTTGCAATTGAATTGGATTTGAGTGAGGCAGGGTTGTCCAAAGTCATCAGCTTTACTCTCTACTCCAGAGTTATCTGAGTCCAGTGGCAAGACATAGATCAGGATGACTGGCTATGGCCCCAGATACAGTGGGAGATCTTAGCCTTTTTAAGCTAAAGTCTTTCCCAGGTCTCAGTTTATCTGAGGCAACACCTGTTCAGTGATTTAAGGCTAGGTAAGAAATGAGGCAAAAGATGGTCTAGTTTGCCTACTCAAAAGAAAAAAAATCAAACTGGGAGGGGAAGACCCTTGGAGCTTCTGACCAGAACAGAAACTATTGGTTCTGAGCTATCAAAACCGAAACAAATACCAAATGAGGCTTGGGTTGGGACCTATTACCTGAGAGAGTCAGAGTGATTAGGGTTTAAGGTATGGTCATGTAGCTTCATTTGAATACTAATGGACTTTATCAAAGCCTGGTTTTCCAGTGCTCTATTTCAAGAAATCATAAATGAAACCACATGGGACAAAAGAGTTAATTGTCCCAGTTTTTTTTTTTTAAATTATAGGAAAATAAGTAGGGAAGAGAAAAAAAGACCAAGGTCTCCCACTGCTTCTGGGATCATCCTTGCCACTGGACTCAGATGACCCTGGAGAATATACAGAGTGAAGCTGTTGACTTTGCTCAGCTCTGCCTCACTTAAATCCACTTTACTTGCAAATCAATACATCACCTTCCTGACCATCATTGGTCCTCTTGAAGAAGGTAGGACAAACAACAACAAATAATGAAAATTTAGGAAAACCTCTTTGATTCTGGATTAATTAATTCACCCCACTTGAAAAGGGAAATTAACCCCACCCTGGAGGTTCTCAAGTGGAGGCTGGATGACCACTTGTTGGGCAAGTTATCATGGAGATTCCTTTGTGTATGAGTTGGGACTAAAATTGTTGCTGAAGTTCTTTCCAACTCTCAAATTCTAGGATTCTATGAAAAGTAGGGGCAACCATATTCATACTTTCAAGGAAGGAAGATAATTAGAAACCTCTTCATAGAAAGAGGCTGAACCTTCAGTGATCTTGTGATCCCAGATATTGTTCTCTCTCTCCACCAATTATTTCAGAACCCTTAGATGCTGTTTCTTTGTTAAATGGCACAGGACATATTTTGTCATCGCTAGGTGTGGGAGACATATGATTTGGACAAATCACCATTTTGAGAGAAGGGCTCACTTTGTGTTTGGGAGCTATGGGCATATATTAGTAACTGCAATATTTTCTACTCCCTGGAATAAACCTTTCTCTCTCCAGTTTCTTATAATTTGCTTTCTGATCTTTCATTTGCTTCCTCCAGATTTCTTTCCTAGATTTTTCTTGGTTGATTGTGCCCTCTGTAATTACAAAATCAAAGTTTCTCAGTATATGATTTCCTCTCACCCTTTTAAACTGAAGGCACAGGTATAACTACTGCTCAAGTGGTTCATAATGACCTTGGAGCAGATGAAGAAATGCCTCCCCCAGGATATATCCTCTAAAGTTCTGATGCTAAAAACTGTATGAAGAAACATAATCAGATTTTAATTGGAGAATGGTGAAAGTTACACTTTTTCCCCCCACATTTAGCATCTATTCGTTTCTCTTCTCAAGCCATCATTTCTTCTTTTTGACAGATGAGGAAAACACCAGAAAATAAAATACTAAACGAGGGCCTAGTTTGGTTTGGACCATGGCCAGAGATGACTGCCCAAATATTTAGTCCAAATAAGTTCTGTTTGGATGAAAGTTATAGTGTGTTAGCGAGTATATATATGTGTTTTGGTCATTTGCTAAACAGTGTATTTTCAGAAGCATTTCATTTTTATGAGGTATTGATGTAGAAAATAAATAATCTATTATTCTAGACCAATTTCTTGACTTATAATTCCTTTGAGGAATCGGACACTGATATGCTAAGAAAATAGAATAAAATGTAATTAAATGCTATACTGCTATTGCTGATAGTAAATTTGTAATATTTTGAGGATGAGTGTGGAGGATTTCTATCATCCTAGAAACCCAGCTACTTATTAATGTGCCTACTGGGTGCCCAGCACACCTTCAGGCATAGGGACTTTCACAGGGGGCAATCATCCTCCCAGTGATTGATGGTGAGGTCACAACTAGGACAGAAAACAATAAAATCATTTGTAAAGTCATTGGCTTGTTTGAAAACTGAATAAGACTCTGAGAATCATTTACCATGAGGGGCCCATTTTCCTGTATTTTATTTGTGGCATAAATAATTACTCGGTTGAATTGTGGAGCCTGTCAAGGCCCAACATCACATGGTGATACATCTTATACCCGAATCTCAACACCATCATTTCCTTGATGTCTCATTAACATGTCACCTGAGGGGAAAATACTGACTATAGTAAGGTCAGGAACAACAGCTTATGAGATAATAGCAGTGGGTGATGTGGCTAATGTGTCCTAGGGGAAATTGCATATTTTTCTTTATGGGGACCCCCCCCCATGCTCTAAATATAGTAACATATTCAGAGTTGAGCCATATACATGCAAAAACGTTTTCTGAGCAAAATTTCCTAAAATTGCTGATGTGTCTTGCAGGTATGCCAACTAGATTTAGAGGCTCTGCTTTGACAGCTTTAGATTGTGTTTGCCCATTATGTTATACTTACTAAAATATTTAAGTGACATTAATATTTTACTACACATAGAAAACAAAAACAAAATACATTTATAAATTGCCCCCATATTACACTGAAAGTTGATGTAGCTTGGATAAACTGAAAGTTTGATATAGCATGGAAGGAGATGTTATCCATCAGCGTAATGATAGACAAGACAAAATATTTTGATTATTGGTAGACATAAGTGCAGCCTTATTGAGTAAACAGAGAATGTCATAGTATTTTAGTTCATATGTAGGCACCTTGCCTACTAAGTCTTTCTTGGTTCTTTTCTCCACTGCTGTTCTTCCGTCCTCTCTGTTGTCCTAGCTTTGCCTCATAAGCCCTTGCTGGGGTGCTCTCATCTCAGATGACAATGAGGGAATGGTGGAGTCTCATTGAAGCTAATTTGCTTTTAAACCATCTTGCTTTCAGTGCTGAGTTGCTACCAGTCCATCACCTACTTCCCTCTTTCCTCTCTCCTCTCTCTCTCCCTCTTCCTTTAACTTTCTCTTCTCTCTCTTGTCTGCCTCTATCCTCCCTCATCTTTCTCCTTTCCCCCCATCTTTGTCCTTTCCTCTTCCTCCTTGTTTTGCCTTCATTCTACTTCTGTACTGAGCTTCAGTGGCTCTAATTTCTTACCTCATGAAAGAGAAAACATCCTTAGGCATCCTTACTATTGTTTCCCTAACTGTTGTTAGATTGGTTCACTCATTGTATCCCAACAAATTCTGCTTATTTAAACTTGGTTTACGTTTTTTCCCTGCTTTGGAATTCCTTTTCCACTTCTTTCCACCAAACCAAATTCTATCTGTCCTTCAAAGCCCATATTGAATCACCCCCAACCCAACAATGTCCTCTCTGATTATTCTAGTCTGCATTGATCTTTCTACTTTTTGAAGTCCAATGCACTATTATTTGTCCTATACTTTCGAGGGATAGGGTTTTATTTCTATTGTGTCTTCTACCCTTTAGTGGTTTCCCATATGTAACTTTTCTCTCTCTAGCTAGATTGTAAACATGTTGATGGCAAGGAATATGACAGATATTCCCTCTTGTATTCTTTTCAGTTTCTAGCATTTTGTATTAGTATTGAGCCTATAAAAGGTATTCAATAATTCCTTATTGAATTGAACTCTACTAGACTTTTAATTGTCTTTCTCAACATGTTCAGAAATTATTCTTTTGCAAAGAGGTACCTGAAATAAGAAGGTCAAGGAGAAATAAATATTTTTTATTGTGTAAGAATTTGAAATATAATTTAAATTAATGGTATAAATTGAAATTCTAGGTCAGTAAGCAAAATTTTGGAGGTAGCTAGGTGGCTCAGTGGATAGAGCACTGGGCCTGGAGTCAGAAAGATCTGAATTCAAATGGAGCCTTAGAAACTTACTAGCTGTGTGTCCCTGGGCAAGTCACTTAATCCTGTTTGCCTCATTCTACTGGAAAAGGAAATGGCAAACCATTCCAGTATCTTTGCCAAGATCACCCCATGGACAGTATGGTTTGAAGGTCAGGAAGAATCAGACATGACTGAAAGACCAAACAACAATAACAAAGTAAAATTTTGAAAAAGGGTCTTGTTTTATCCTACTGCCCTGGGGAGACCTCTTCACAAATCCTCAAACACTGTAGGGAGTTATCTGGGAGGAAGATGGATCCCTCCAGCTCACCTGGCTGATTGTGCTCATGGCTCTCATGTAGCTCTCATTCCTAGAGCGGAATTTTGGTGAAGTGAGAAGTCCCGCAGGGTCCAGGCTATCCAAGCTCCTGTTGATTGAGACTTCGCTCACTGCCCTCAGGTAACTGTGGCTCCGGATCTGGAGTTTTGGGGAGTGTTCATTGGATATCCTGGAAAAGAACCATGGGAAAGGTATATTTGGTCATTCCCCAAAATGTAAGGTAGTAACAAGTGCTTATTAGGCAGTAAACGGTGGCTGGAGTTACAGAGTTTCTGTCCTTTGGCACTAGCCCCCCATAGCTGGTCAGGAAGAGGGCTACTCCTAGAGTGAACAGGGCCAGGACATTTCAGAGGACAGACAAGGATCTGCCAGGTGTACTGTGGGGGCGATCTCCATGCTTGCACTTTTCCATCTGGTTGAAGATAGCTCCACCTGGTTTCCCTAAGAATTCTGCCTCATGCCTGGCACCAGGGAAATTTATCTGGTGTTCTTTTCTCCCTCTGATTTCTATATGTTTACTTTTTTCTTGTACCTATTTCTTCCTTTCTGTCATCCCTTATGGGACTTGCAAGCATTGGAAGTAGTTAAGTGGGAATGCATTTTCAACTATCTCTGTTTCATTAAAGAAGCAACTGAAAATACACAGATGGACAGAATTCCGGCCTTAGCATCAGGAAGGCCTGTGTTCAAACTCTGCCTCTAACACATGGGATGTGACTAGAGGCAAAAAACTGAACCGAACTCAGTCCTCCTGGAAACTCTAAAATGATAAGTCACAGATAGCTGCTGAAAAGCATCCGTGAACAGAGTTTTCACTTCCAAAAAAGTTCACTATGCCAATGAAATCATAGGTCTGGACCAAACTTCTTCACCCTTCAAACAAAAGCAAAATGTTTCATTTATTTAGAAATAGAACTTAATGAATAAATGATACTTTATTTTAATTTTTCCCCAATTACATGTAAGGACAATTTTAAACATTCATTTAAAATTTTTTTTGAGTTCCAAGTTTTCTCTCTCTCACCTCCCCCTGCTCTTGAGACAGTAAACAATTTAATATAGGTTATACATGTTCAATTTCCAAAACATATTACTGTATTAGTCATGTTATGAAAGAAGACATAGACCCAAAGGAAAAAAAAAACCCACAAAAAATACAGAAAGTGAAAAATAGCATGCTTCGATCTGCGCTCAGACTCCATCAGTTTTTTTCTGGAGGTAGATAGCATGCTTCATCATGAGTCCTGTGGAATTGTCTTGGAACATTACTTTGCTGAGAATAGCTAAGAAATTCACAGTTGATCATTGTACAGTATTGCTGCTACTGCATCTAATGTTCTGTCTCTAATGTTCTGCTTACTTCACTTTGCATCAGTTCATGTAAATCTTTCTAGGTTTTTCTGAAATTTGCCTGCCCATCAAGAAATAGAACTTGATGGACAAAATGCACACTGCTAAACCTTTCTTAAAGTTCTTGCCCACTGTACACAAAGGCCACTCCCCAAACATCAGAAATAGCTGTACTTTCTTTTATAAAAATCAAAACTGAAAAAAAAATCCATCTATAACATGACACCTCAAGAAGAAAATCAACTTCTGTTGGTATCTTAAAGATATCAGCCAAGCCAGTCAAACCCTGGCTTTTGGCAGTAAGCATATTGTTTTAATATTAATATTAATTATTAATATCCAGAGGATGATTGCATAATCTCAGATTCCGAGCTGTATGGAAACTTAAAGGCCATTTAGTACAACCTATCATTTTACAAAGGAGGAAATTGAGGACTGCCTAACTCAAAGTCTACAAAAGTAGAGATGGGATTTGAATCTAGGACATCTGATTCCAGAGCTGATACTTTTTGACAGTTCCACAATAACACTGTGATAATATCAGTCTCACTTTAAAAATAATTGCAGTTGAACATAAGAATTGCCTTACCGCATTAGGGAATATTTAGTGAAATAGGCATAGTACTAATTTCCAATGATTCTATCTTTGGGAATTAAGGATATACTCCCTGTATTGTCAATTTCTATTGAATAACAGTATTTTTACTACGACCATGTCATATTCCCAAAGGTTTTATTTAATCAAGATATTATTTAATAAATATAAGCAGCCATTATTCAGTAGTAATACTTAAATTTGATAGCTTTCAAGAAGTTATTTAATATAAATGTATTCATTAGGAGGCAATCCTCCCCCCCCCCCCCATAGATGTAACAAAATAACATCCAAAGTAACCTTTGCCTACCCTTACTTGCACATCAGGAGGACTAATTAGTATTTGAAAAATTCCTTAGAGGTTATTCAAATAGCTACCAAATAAGAGAAGCTGTGTCTCATGCCACATAAGTATTTTTCATTCACAAGATATCTTGCTGTGACCCAGACTTTGTTATTGTGTGAGTGGCCATACCTATATCCTTCCCCCCATCCCTAGAAAGCCAAACTAAACTCAACCACAGTCAAATAAATTTACAGACCTGCTTTTAGTTTTGTATTAAGCAAGAGCTCGGTTTTGGAAAAACAGTCATCCGTCTAGTAGCGGTACTATGTAGAGTGCTGTTTCACTCATAGATTTGAAAATTAGGTGATTAAAGTTTCTTCAACTATTCTGTTATCTGACCCAGAGCTCTGAAAGTGCCATTGCAAATAATGAGGCTATTCTGTGTGGGTATGGGGCCAGCAATGACCATGGCCATCATTTCACAAATGGTGTGTATTAAAGTTGCAGAAATGAAAGTCAGCACTTTAGAGAATGAACAGAGACCTTCTGATGGATGCTGTCATGAAGTTTGTTATAGCTGTCTTATGCCATAGCTTACCTGTTAATCAACAAAACATAACCCCAGCATTTCCAACATAGGAGGAATTTGAGAAGGATTGAGTATCTCTCTTTTAGAGTGTCCTTCCTTTGAAAAAGAGATTCACTTTTTAAAAGTTAACATACTTTACCTAATATTTTAAAAAAATTCCTTTGTTTTGCCCAGGTAAGAATGATGCTGGGCATTATCTTTCTTTTCCCTCATTATTTTCTTTTTTTATTATGGAAAAACATTTTCATTGCTTTTAAAGCACAGAAAGTAAATAGTTAAAAACATTTTTTCTATTACTTCTGGGATCATGCTGGCATGAAAGCTGTGTGTGTGTGTGTGTGTGTGTGTGTGTGTGTGTGTGTATGTATCTTACATGTCTTTTCACATTGCCTCCTTTGGTTTTCATTTTGGAACCCAAAGACCAGTAGGACATCTAGAAGACTTTTGGAATGTTGGGAACTTTCCCATGAGCCTTGCTTTCTTTTTCTCAGATTTTGAAAGACATAAAATTTACATTGGGCAATATGGGGAGGTAGTGGAGGACTTTTGACTTTAGCCACATTCTTTTTTATAAAAATTCTCTCTCTCTCTGGCTCTCTCTGTCTCTGGCTCTCTCTGTCTCTGTCTCTCTCTTTCTCTTTCCTTTCTCTCCCACAAGCAACCATGATTTAAATCGAATAGGAATACATGGACTTTGCTGCGGTAAAGGGTTTGGATAATGTGTGTGTGTGGGGAGAAAAACATTCTTTTCTTTTTCTTTCTTTTTTTAAAAAAATAGTTATTATTGTTAAAGATAGTAGGACCAAGTTTTTTTCTATTCTCTTATTCTTGTGAGAGCAGATTGTGCTCTTTTCCCAGTTACCTAGTGTGTAATTTATTCATAGCTTGATTCTCTGGTCTTCCAAAAGCAAAATTTTCACTGAAGTGAGTGACTTTTGTTTTTCATTAGGAATGAAATGAAGCCCCTTTCTCTTCGACTGGTTACATCAGAATAAAGCTTCCGAGCAACTGGCAGAACAAAGCTGGGAAGACTGTTCTATTGTAGCGATTGCCACAGTGACACATCTTGGGGTTGGGACATGACTGTCTGTAACAATTGCACTTCCATAGTGAGGAAAAGCATTTTTGCAAGATTATAACTAATTTAGCAGCATGACCCACCTGTTATTTATTCCAGTTGCATCTTTTACCTGTTTGTGTTTTTGATTTTTAGCTGGAGACTCAATTTTATGAAGATTATGAATTCATTTTTCCAAATAATAAGTTCCCTGAGGGCAGAGGACTCTATCTTTAATTAAATTCAATTAACAATATTTATCAAACAGTCACTATGTGCTAAGGAACAGTATAATGGATTCTGGGAGTAAATAGACACACATAAAACCATTGTGCCCCTCAAAGAGCTTATGTCCTCCAGGGGAATGGGCTATGCAGAGTGGTAGTGAGAATGAAAACTGAGGGGAGAGTGGGGGCTAATAACTGGAGAGATAAAGGAAAGCTTTATGGAGGAGGAAGCACTTGAGTTGGATCTTGAAGGAAAACAAAGACTCTGAAAGGTGAAGGTGAGGAGGGAGTGAATTTTAGGAATGGAGAACTGCTGATTCAACAGATCTACAAATTTGGAAGGTGGAGCACTGAGTTTGGGGAACAAATAGACATTTCACTTTTGAATCTCTAGTGCCTAATATAGTACTTTACACCTGGTAGATGATTGATAAATGTTTGTTGAATTTTCTTTATTCATGAATCATAAATGGTACAGTGGCAAGAACACTGGTCCTGGAGCCAGAGAATGTGTTCAAATCCTGATTCTGTCAATTATTATCTATGTGACCTTGGACAAATCACTTAATCTCACTGGGCCTCAGTTTCCTTAGCTGTCAAATGAAGGGGGATAAGACTAGATAGACTTTAAGGAAACCTCTTCCTTTAAATTTGATACTGTGAATATGGCATAAAGATCCCTATGATGTACAGTATATGGTGACAGGTGCTATGGGTGCTAAAAGATGAATAAGATATTGTTCCTGCTTTTTTAGGGCTTACAATCTAGGGATTTTAAAATGTGGACAAAACAAACCAGGCTAAGAGTAAGAAATTTTATGTGAAAAAAGGCTTCTATAATAATAAAAATATTAATAATAATTCTACCTTGCATTTATATAACACATTTAATTTTTCAGAGTTTACATAAATGTGACTTCATTTCATTCTCACAAAAATTATGTAAGATAGATAAGGCAGGTATGATTTTCACTGCACAAATTTAGAAAATTCAGGCCTAGAAATGTTAAATGACTTTCTTGAAGTTCAAATCATTTCAATTGAACAAATATTTGTAGACACATACATGCAAAATGTTATGGATTCTGGAGATTTAAAAACAAAAATCAGTCCCCCCCCTTTCACATAGAGAAGGCTTACAGAAGATACAGAGTTATAACTTGTATGGGGTGACTAGAGCTTTGATTCAGGGAACTGAAATTTAGAGAGCGCCAAATTGTTAAATAATGATTTAAAAAGACAATTCAGTTTTAACATTGTTTACATTTAAATGTCGGCAGCACATGCACTCCTATAGCTGTTAAAAACACCTGAGTTTAATACCTAGTTAGGAGATAAATAGAATAATGAGTCAAAATAGAAAGCTACCAGATGGTACACATTGTTAAAATGTCATCTGTGAGCCACTATAAGAAGTAATTCCTCTTCCTGCTCAGTTAAATTTGTCTTAATTACTTGTATTATTTTCACGTTATGAATTACAAAGTTGATTTGAGAGTGATTTCTTGCTGCTGGTTCTGGAAACCAAAACAACTGGTTAGACTTTGGTCAGAATTAGAACCCAGTTCTCCTATCCTGTAGTCCTATAGTCTTTGCTTTGCACATAACATTTTACTATGTGTTACATCAGCCTCTTGAGTCTCTGTTAATGATAGACTTCATCAGGGCAAGAAGTCTGACTACTTTTTCTTTAGGTAGTATACATTACAGATAAGAACTCAATGCATTTAAAACTGGTAAGAGCGAATTCATTTGACCACCACCTCTCTGATAATACTGATCATTTTCAATCAACAGATATTTACTGAGTGTCCGATATGCACAAAATACTATGCTAATACTAGTAATGACTGATTTTGGTAATCTTAAGGGTTTTGTGTATTCTTAAGATCTAAAAAAACAAAGTGAGGAAAAAATAATACATGATATGAATATACCAGTGGCATAAAATAGCATGTTTAGGCAGCATAGGGTAATCCAGCAAACAGACACAAAAACTTAGTTTCAGGTTCTACTACAGATATGCTCTAGGCTGCCCTCTGAGACTGTAAGATGCAGAGAAGGTACATTGTCAGAAGAAGCTGTTCAACAACCAGGACATCTCTCTATGCCAATGAAATAATTGGTTCAGTGACTAGTCCTATCTAAATAAAACAAAATAAAAACAAAGCAAAACAAAACAAAACACCTGTCTTCCAGCAGTGCCTTGAACATTTCCAGTGACAGAGAAATCACCAACTCACAAGGCAGTGAATTTTATTCTGGCCAGCTCTAATTGTTACCAAGTTGCACTTTTATGCAGTTTGACATTTATGGAAAGGTTAAGTACATTTCTCAGTATACCCAGAGCATCCCAGCACTTTGGTTTCCTTGGGTATCTCAACCTGTACTATTGATAAATCACTAGACGAGGTAAAATTGGCTTCTCTTTGTGGGTTTGAGAAGGAAATCAAATGTTTTATACCACATAAATTTGACTGGCAGAGCTTTCTTTTTCCAATTTTAAGAATATATTTTATGGACATAATGTCTTTATATTAGCCCTTTCTGGATTAAACCTCCTTTTAAACAAATAAAAATAATTAAATGAAAACATCTGCTGCAGAAATTTTATCTGACAGTGTCTATGATATTCCGTCCCCGTAGTTTCTGCCTCTTTCTCTTGGCTTTCTTTAACTTTTGGCAGAAGGAGTTTGTGCTCATCATGGAAAATCACACACAGCCCAATTCTTAAAAGCCCGAAAGGGGACACTTTTGTGCTAAGATCCTGAGTGTCAAACATCAGAGGTGTGTGTGAGTGTCAAAGTCTGACAATGCTCATCGATCACCAGACAGGATTGACAGTGTATCTCATAGACTTCTAGAATAAAAGGCTTGGAACAGCCCCCTGAGATCTAGTCCTTGTTTTGTTTCTGCTTTCTCCTTCCAATTCTTGGGCTTTTGTTTTCAGAATGCCATCCCAGTGAAGCAGTGAATGTGAAAGTGCCTTGAAAATACGCTATCAAAATGCAATGACATCACTATTATAGAAGCACGTGTATGTGTTTTTACTAAGTGGTGCTAGCCATTGCTTTCCCTTTAATTGTTTGCATTGCTTGGTCTCCACTCCACTTTAAAGAGCCCAGGGACAAAAATATGTTTTGCTTTTGATCATGGTTGTCTTTGAAAGCAAATACTCTTTTAATTATGTGGGTTTCCTCTGAACACCTGTGAGCCCTTGAATTTAATTGGGTCACAACATATGATAATTATACAGAGAAAAAGACCAAGCCAAGGAAGTCTCAAACAACAGCTAGAGTCCATTTCACCTTTTCCTCCCTATCCCTAAAGGAGTTGGACTCTAGAGTAAAAATCTACATGGTGTCTGCAGAGCTCTCATCTATGGATTTGGGTACTTATAGAGAGAGAGGATACAGATGGACAAATAAATATTTGTAACATGCATTCATGCAGAATAGAGTAAGAGAAGTGACCACGCCTCCTTATGTTACTACCACTGTGCACTGGTATGTCTAGCATCAAGCTAGACACATCTGGCATGTGTCTCTAGCATCAGAACAGGCAGGTATCATCCTGCTTTCTGATATGAGCATGACTGTATCTGTCCTTTCTGGTTAATATGTGCTCCTTTCAGGTGCCAAATTGACTCATAGAATGTCAGAGTTGGAAGGAAATTTAGAGGTTATCTAATTCAGGTTTTCACTTATTGTTAGCGTCCTCTCCTCATTATCACTTATGGATGGTCAGCCAGACTCTGCTGTCCCAGTCCCAGCAATGAGAGGCTTGCTACCTAACATGATAGCCCATTTTGCTTTTGAACAGCTCCTAGCATTAGACAATTTTTCCTTATATTGGTTAAAATAATATTCCTTTTAACTTCCATCTGTTGACCCTAATTCTAGACTCTAGAATTTAGAGCTAAACAAGATAAGTTAAATCTCTCCTTCACATGTTGTTGTTGTTCATCCACCCAGTTGTGTCAAACTCTTTGTGACCCCATGGATTATAGCATGGCAGGGTCTTGTATCATTCACCATCTCTTGAAGTCTGCCCAAGCTCATGTTCATTACTTTCATGACACTATCTATCCATCTCATCCTCTGCCATCCCCTTCTTTTGCTTTCAATCTTTCCCAACATCAGGGTCTTTCCAATGAGTTCAGTGTTTTCATTATGTGGCCAAAATTTTTAACCTACCAGTTAATAGGCTGAATTAATTTCTTTAAGTATTGACTAATTTGATCTCCTTGCTGTTCAAGAGACTTTCAAAAGTCTTCTCCAGTACCACTCTTCAAAAGTTAATTCTGTGGCTTTCAGCATTCCTTATAGTTCAACTCTCACAGTCATACATTGCTCCCGGAACAATAATAGTTGTGACTATATGGACTTTTGTTGGTGAGGTGATGTCTTTACCTTTTAGTATGCTATCTAGATTTGCCATCCCTTCAAATATTAGAAGCCAGATATATCCAAACCAATTCTTCTCTTTTCTAAGGCAAACATTCTTGATTTCTGTCAGTCATCCCTCATATGACAAGATTTCCAAATCCACTGCTATACCATTTGTCTTTTGGATGTACTACAATTTGCCAAAGTTTCTTTTAAGTAATGAGACCCAAAACCAAAGGGCATGGTCTGATGAGTATGATGAGTATATCCCTTTTGATTTGGCTTCTGACCTTATCATTCCACCAGACTTGCTCTCTCCAAAGTCACCAATGATCTCTTAATTGCCAAATCTAATGGCCTTCCTTTGCCTTTGCAGATCGTACCCTCCTCCTTGATACTCTCTTCACTCTAGGTTTTTAGGATATCACTCTCTCCTGGTTTTCCTCCCACCTATCTTTCTCACCCTCTTTTGCTGGATCCCCCTCCAGATCACACCCTCTAACCTTAGGTGTTCCTCAGGGTTCTGTCTTGGGCCCTCTTCTCTTCTCCTTCTATGCTTTTTCATTTGATGATCTCAGCAGCTCCCATGGATTTACTGACCATCTCTATGTTGATGTTTCCAAAATCTACCCATTCTGCTCTAACTTCTCTGCTGATCTCTCATTTCCCATCTCCAACTGCCTTTCAGACATCTCAGATTGGATGTCTGCTAGACATCTTAAACTGAACATGTCTAAAATCTAGATCATTATCTTTCCCCCAAAACCTTCCTTTATACAGGTCAGGGACCTCACTCCCTTGGGACTTTGACTGCTCCTCTCTGCCCTGGAACTGGACAGCGGGCAATAAAGCTGCTGGGTAGTACCCATTAGACCTCAATTTCTTCAACTGTGGAATGAGGGGATTGGACCACATTTTAAAAATTATTATTCTAACTACAGACTATCCATCAGTAAATCTTGACAACCAGCGGCCTGCTTAGACCTTTAGCCAGGGTCTGTGACCAAACTCCTCTGATGCTTCACTCATCTGTTTGGTCTTCTTCCTAATTTCTTTCACAGGGAGACATACTCCTTGGTTTCTATTGAGTTTTCTTGCTCTGGGCCCCCTTCGTGTGGAATCTGTTGTCATTGCCCATGGTACTGACAATTCAGCACTATGGCTAGGTAATATGCTTTATAATGATTAGTATTAGTTACTGCAGTTGGAACTCTGGTGAGCATTAGCTTGTAAGAGGTGGCATTTCCTTTTCCCCAAGGGAATCACACCATTGTATATGTGGGTACTTAATAAATATTTGTTGAAGGCAGTCGTTTATTTTTAATTAGCTAATGTCTACGTAACTTAACTGAATGCCTTATGTCTAGAAAATTTAAATGTGGAGAAACATAGGAATAGGAAGACTGGATTCATGCAGTTTGGCAACATACTTGAAATAAGAAAGATGCTCACTAGATTTTATGGTTTTAGATAATTTTTGAAACTCACATTAAGTTTTTACTGCAATAATGCAGGTTCTCTGTTGGCTAATGCAATATCTTCATGCCCATGGCTATGAACCACAAACTACAGGTCAACGGCTTCATGTTTTTGTTGTCTTTTCAATTAGAGTCTAGTTTTAATTTTTATAACATTTCCAATTCACAGGTGCCTGTAATATTGATTTTTTTTCCTAAGGGGAAAATACTCTTTTAGGCAACAACACAAAACAAAACAAAACCTACCCATTTAATTAGAAGACAAAGAACAGGGTAGAAATGTAAGAAGAAACTTCTGAAAAGTTTGGTCCACTTGGAGTATTGCTTATTTTCTTTCTGGATATTGTGATTGAGAATAGGCCAGAAGAAGTGAGAGCCTAATTTAATTAGCTATTGAAATGTCTCTAAGCCATTATTAATTTAAATCCAGACTGCATATAAGGAAAAGTTTATGAGTAGTATTTATGAGAATAGACTCATCCCCTCCCTCCCAAAAAGACTGCAGGGTCTGTATCATATTTATCTTTGTACTCCCAGTATTTAGCACATAGTAGGCATTAAATGGTTGCTGAAATCAACCATATATATATATATATATATATATATATATATATGTTTATATATATTCTCAGGGTTCAGATGAACTACTTATATTTCTCAAGTAGTTAGGTGGCACACTGGGTGTGCTAGGTGGGCCTGGAGTTAGGAAGACCCAAGTTCAACTTAGGCCTTAGATTCTTATTAGTTATGTGACTCTGTGTAAGTCACTTAAAATCTGATGTCCTCAGTTTCCTCAACTGTAAAATGAGGAAAGTAATAGTACCTCCCAGGGTTGTTGTGAGGTTCAAATGAGATAATAATTTTAAAGCACTTAGCACAGTGCCTGGCATAGTGAAGGAGCTTAAGAAATACTTCCTTCCTTTTTCCTTCCTTTTCTTCCCTTTCCCTTTCCCTTTCCTTTTCCCTTTCCCTTCCCTTTCCTCCCAAGGAAGGAAAAGCATAAGAATAGCAAAGGCTAAGGTTGCAAATAACAAAAACCAGAGGTCGTAGTATGATGCTACCAGTGTTGGCAATTTATTTACAGGCACCATATTTATTACCTTATGCTCAGCACGTGCAGTGAAGTCTTGCAGACTCATGGAATCATGGAGTTGGAAGGGGCTTTGGAAGATCATCTGATTTCCCTTTTGGGCAGATAGATATAAACTATTTAGAACATATGATTGCTCTTTTCTCTTCTTGCTATTCTCTTAAGATTCTCTTAGAATAGAAACTCCTCTGCAGCCCAGTTTAGCATTTCACAAGCTTGAAAAGGCAAGAAGAGCTTTGTGTCTGGCTATAGTTTTGTGTGTGTGTGTGTGTGTGTGTGTGTGTGTGTGTGTGCATGCGTGTGTGTCTCCTTGCTACAACTGAAGCCCATTTAACCTATTTTTTTTCTCTTCTAGACAAAGAACAAGAGATTAGTATCTTCCTCCAAATACCCTTCATATACAAAAAATGTTACCCCCTTCACTAAGTTAAATGATTGGAATGAAGTGCTTTCTCAGCTGTGAAGAGTACAGGTAAAATGGTTGGACGTCCTGGTTGCTTTAAGGGAATCAGATACAAGGTAAAGAACAGCATGATTTGCTCATGCACCTATGGATGTCTGCCAGTATCTCCTTGTCATCCACACAGTGGGCCCTGTTGAGTGCTAGAGATGATGGCTAAATAAACGTTAGAAAACACAATACTGACCTGCCATATTAACATACATACACGTAAGTATGTAGCCATTTGCTGTGTTTTATATCCAATTCAGCTACAGAAACGCAACACTCCTAAAGCTTACATTTAGAGAAAATGATTACTCATTCATCTGAAAAAAGGAAAGAAATGTTAAGAACCATTAACATCATGGATCCTGAATGGAAAGAGTCACCCCCCGCATGAGGCAGAAATGGGTTTTTAAATACTTCTCATCAAAATGGAAATAAGCTCACCAATCCATTATCATCATAGTCAAATAGTATTTAAACAACCATGTCTTCTCTAGCTAAATCAATTAGCTACAAGGATGGTATCAATTAACAACCCATAGTTGGCAGCTAAAAGCTTATTCAGAAATGCGCTTAGGTGAGTTCTCATTAAAAAGACCACTTCTATTCACATTCAATGCTTTCCAGCTATGATTAGTTACAGCATTTTCTTATGCCACACATGCCAAATAATTGAAAAAAAAAGATGATTTATTTTCTCAAGTTCAGTTTAGCTTTTCAAAAGAACCCTGAACAATGAGGTATCAACAAATGAAAAGAAAAAAAATCTACAGGCTTGCTTCTTCTATTGGCGAGTTCTTCCTGGGGTCTCCATTTTGTCCAAGCTGGACATAATTAGCCTTCTGGCTGTATTTGAACTCTCTTAGCCTTAGATGTCACTTCCCAGTTGCCTCCTCACCCTGGAACTTCCCTCCGTTCCTGGGGGTTTTCTCACCCTGAACAATTGTCCATTCTTCAGGTCGCCTTCTCCTACTGGTGAATTCCTCCTGAGTCTTCCATTTCAGGAGAGGCCCAGGTTGGCTACTCCTCCTTCTCCTCCTGGATCTGCTTCTGTCCCTTCAGTCTTGGTCCTCACACTCACCACCTTCTGCTTTTCCAGCTCCCTTGTGTTGGCTCTTCCTCCACTGGAATAAAGAAGTTCCTTGGAGGCAAGGACTGCCTTTCTTTTTTCTAGTATTTGCATCCTGAGCACTTAGCCCAATGCCTGATACATAGTAAGTGCTTAACAAAACCTTGCTTCCTGCCTTGGGATTGGAATTTATCATTTAAATATGGAAGATTTCCTTTGCTCAGGAAGATGATGGCACTCTATCTACTACACTACTAATGGCCCCAACTTGATGTCTACAGGAACTTGCTAACAATTAGTGTTATGCTTAAGTGAAGTGTGTTGCTGACTCAGGTGATGATGGGTTTCCCCTCACTGAAGGCTTTCAAATAGAGACTGGACGGCCACTTGTAAGAAAAGTTGCAGAGCAGATTCCTGCTTAGCTGTGGATTGGACTATATGGTTTCTGAGGCCTCTTCCAGCTATGATACTATGGAGCACCAGAAGGCTGGAGTTAAGGATCAAAGACAATAAGAAAACAAAGTTAAGTCTTCTCTTATGCGTGGCACAACATTCTGGAGAAGGTAGATCTGCCTCTGCTCTCTATCCTGGAGTCTTTGCATCATCTGAGGCTCTCCTCAATCACCTCTTCCGCACTACCAAATGATGCCCCATTCTCTGTATTAAATGACAGCTAGTACATACTATGTTAAAATATTCTAAAGGAGGTGTACTAATGAGTAAGGTAGAGCTTCTGGTTTTAAGTTTCTTCTCTCAGATAACCTTGGGTCCTGGTAACATTTTAACAGGGTCCTGTTAAGGGAAACAATCCAAAGGAGTAAAAAAAGAAAGAGTTTTGCACAGTGTGGGTTTAGAGTCAGTCAAATCAGAGGATGTAGCTATGGCATGGAGGTGAAATCATTACTATCCTCAATGGCCATTTCCCTAGTGGAGACAAAGTAGGATCCAGAACCCAAGAGCTCCAGGATTTGTACTGACACCTAGACACCTAGTCCTGCTTGCTGATTGGCCCCCACAACCATCATGGAGGATAGCAAGCTTAGTGGAGAAAAAGGAAGAGCAGGGGTGGGTGGAGGCAGGAAGAGAACAAGTATTTGCCTACCACATGGAACTGTGCATGTATTATCTCATTTGATCTTCACAACAACCCTGGAGATAGGTGCTGGTATCACTATTTTACATTTGAGGAAAGTAAGGCAGACAGAGTTTATGGGACTTGCCTGGAGTCACACAGTTAGCAAATGTCTGATGCTGATTTGAACTCTGGTCTTCCTGACTCCAGGCTTAGCGCTCTATCCACTGTGCCAATGACCAACATCTCTGCCAACACCTACACCAACTACCACCAGTGGGTAGGTTTGCCCAAGAGCACTCAGTACAGTATGGAATAGCTGGAAATGGGTGACCTGTCTGCTGCCTGTGCAGGTGTTACAGTTCCTGCCTCTGCAGCAGCAACAGCTACATAAAACCCAGAAAAGGAAGTTCTTGTTGCTAAAGTCCTTGGAAAATGGTTCAAAATCAGAGATAAGTATAGTTTTAGCAAGAGAAATGACGTTCAAAAAGATACATTATCCTCTGCTTTGCAACTGCCCCATAAGAATGACTGGGCCTTTCCATATGAAATTCCTTCCTATTATGTTGTTTCCCCCGTTAGACTGTGAGCTCCTTGAGAGCAGTGATGGTTCACTTTTCCCTTTGCATCTCTAGCACTTAGCATGTAGTAAGTGCTTAATAAATGCATTTTCATTCATTTATTCATTGTAGGACATAAGTAATCACCTCATCTGGATTCTAGTTTCAACTCTTCCCCAAATAGTCACTTCACTTTGGGCATGTCAGTTAAAATTAGTATATGCATTGTATGTATGTATGTATGTATGTATGTATCTATGTATGCATGCATGCATGTATGTATATTGAAATTGCTGGACCAAAGATTTCATCAGTGAAGGCAGCTCCCAGTGAGGAACCTGCTAGAGGCAGTTAGGCGGTACAGCAGATAGAGTGATAGGGCTTGGAGTCAGGAAGAGCTGAGTTCAAATTTGACCCCAGAGGCTTATGAACTCCATAACCTGGACAAGTAATTTAATCTTTGTCTGCCTCAGTTTCCTCATCTGTAAAATGGAAATGATTACAGCACTTAGCTCCCATGGTTCTTGTGAAGATCAAGTGACATAATGATTATAAAGCACTCATTACAGCACCTGGCGCTTGGTAGGTACAATAGAAATGCGGTTATTATTATATCATTACCATAATAGTTATTGTATTATAACTCTGTACAATAGCTCTAATAGTAATAATTATTATAAGGTTTGCACTTTTATACATACTATCTCAGCTAAGCATCATGACAATTTTATGAGATAATAACATTCTTCCCATTTACAGATGTGGAAATTGAGGCCAAAAAAGTGATTTGTTGATGATCACCTATCTAGTATCAGTGATGGGATTTGAACTTAGGTCTGCTGACTCCAAGTCCAGAACTTTATTGACCATGTCACATACTCAGAAATATTATATACAATAAGAAATATATTACAGAAAATATGTAATGTTATACAGAATGTGTATTTCTCTCTACTCTCCTTCCTTCCTTTCTTTTTCTTTTCTTTCCTCTGTCTGTCTGCCTGTCCCTCTCTGTATATATCTGAGGCTCAGTTTTCCTATATATAAAATGAAAGAGTTGAATTAGGTGATCTTTAGGGTTCTTTCCAGCTCTGATATTAACTGTTCAAATTGTACTCATAGGGGTGGCTAGGTGGTGCAGTGAATAGAGCACTGGCCCTGGAGTCAGGAAGACCTGAGTTCAAATGTGACCTCAGACACTTAACACAAAAACTAGCCGTTGACCTTGGGCAAGTTACTTAACCCCAATTGCCCTCCAAAAAGCAAAAAAAAAAATTGTGCTCATGTATAAAACCTGGTAGTTTGACAGCCTGACCATGAACATTCAAAGGTGGCTGATTTCTACTCTAGATTTCTTTGCCATGTTTTGGGCCATCATCCTTAAAGCAATAACAATATTTATTCAGGCTCATAGTATCAGCACAGATGTTTCTTTTTATTCTTTTAAAACTTCTAAACGTAACAAATGTGAGCATTTCCATATATAGGAGGATAAAAAGGGGAAAGATTGCACGTGAAATCTCTATTTTGTACATAATACATGTCTTTAAAATATACAGCAAATTCAAGAAGTACCATAGATTTAGAGAAGCCAACTTAATGCCCAACTAGTCTAATTTACTTTTTTTTTCACAAGTGAGGAAACTTAGGCCCAGGGAGGTCAGATAATTTGCCCAAGGTCCCACGTGCAGTAAGTGAGAGAGAAAGGATTTGACAGCACATGTCTCCTAGGACTGTTAGGATAAAATGAGATAATATTTGTAAAATGCTTAGCAGAGTCTGGCACATAGTAGGTATTTAATTAAAGCTTGTTTCCTTCCTTCTTTTTAACTGAAGTCATCTAATTCCAAATTCATCTCTCTTTCTACTGTGTTTATCTCCTATAGGTAAACTAAATGAGTAAGAGGAAACTATATGGTATTGGCAGTCACAATGTAGAAGATGTTCTAGGAAAAATATGGCTCCAGTGCCATGTTAGCCATGTTGAGAATGGCCACTGGCACCAGAGCTCAGTTCAGTTATTTCCTTACCTGGAGTGAGCTAGTATTTTTGATGGAAAATCATGCAACTCTGAAGGAATGTAGGCCTTTAAGAATCTAGAATAATCTGTTCAAAGTTGGTATATTTAATATGGAGAATAATCCATGTTCAATTTAAAATGTTTCATCAATTTTATATAAGAATATAGAATTTTAGAGCTGGAAGGAATCTCTGATATTTTATAGAGGAAGAATTGAAGTCAGGAGAATTGAAAGTGGGGTGCCCAATGTCATATTGTTAAGAAACTATGGAGCCAAGATCAGAACCCAAGTTTCCCATCCCCTAGAACAGTACTGATTCCATTATAACACATTCATTTTCCAGGATTCTGTTAAATAAAAAGGAACCTTACTTATGTATCATAACTAGATAGGCATTTCCATCTAAAGTAGACTTGTCTGATCTTCTGCATCCTGGCCAGTTGAGAGTAGCAAAGACATAAGTGCTTCTGCTTGCTTTTATATTTAAATTAAACATAAAGAAATTGTTTCTGTGTTCTCAATACCCATCATAGTACCGGGCCAAAAGTAGGCACTTAATAAATGCTTGTTTATTGATTGTTGAAAGACAAAGCTTTCCTGAAATCCAGTAGCATCCATATAAATGACTATTAATGTGATCGAGTCCAGTAAAAGGAGAAAAAAGCCAAGTTGTAATAAACTGATATCACTGTAATATCTGACTTGCTCTTAGCAGTCACAAAGTCTTAAGGGGAGCACATCAGTAAGCTAGACTCCTACCTAACTGGCAACTATAGTATATTATCACTACTTTCAAGGGCACATATGTGGGATGTATTTGTATGCAAGGTCTCTGGTATTTTCAGAATTGATGACAATCACCCTTCTTCATTGACCTCTACACCAGCAGGTTGGTTACTTTCTACACACTGCTACCATAACAGAATTGGTTTTATATAGGCCACACATAGGGCAGCTAGGTGGTATAATGGATAGAATGCTGGACTGGGAGTCAAGAAGACTCATCTTCCTAAGTTCAAATCTGGCCTCAGTCACTTATTGGTTGTGGGACCCTGGGCAAGTCACTTAACCCTGTCTACCTTAGTTACTCATCTGTAAAGTTTGAGAAGGAAATGGCAAATTATTCCATTACCATTGCCAAGAAAACCCCAAAGGGGTCACAAAGATTTGGACATGATTGAAATGACTGCACAACAACTAAGGCAGAATATGAGAGGTGACCTTGAAGGACTGTCTTGCTTTCAAATCATGTGTCTGATCAGCTTGATATAATGGCTCACATTTTTTTGGTCTTTTTTTTTTTGAGGGAGAAAGGTAAGGTAATTGGGGTTAAGTGACTTGCCTAAGGTTACACAGCTAGTAAGTGTCAAGTCTCTGAGGCCAGATTTGAACTCAGGTCCTCCCAACTCCAGGGCTGGTGCTCTATTCACTGTGCCACCTAATTGCCCTGATGGCTCATATTTTAACACGAGAGCTTAATTCCTCTTGTTTTTCAGGTTTGCTGTGTTAAAATGCACATGTTCCTGGTAGGCATAACATGTGAGCAACATAGTAGAAATGACACTAGATTTACAATCATAGAATATTGTTTCAAATTCCAGTTTTGTCTCCTAGCTATATGACCTTGGAAAAGTCACTTGACTTCTTGGGGGGTCTCAATTCATTAACTTTGTAAAATGAGAAGGGCTAGAATTAGGTGGTCTCTAAAGTCTCTTTCAGCTATAAATCCTTTGATCCATTTTCCATTGAGCCAAAGGTACTTTATCCCTAATTCATTTATCCAATAACTAGCTTGTAATTAAAATTCAATGCAGCCAATATTTTGCTCTGCTATTACATTAAAAAAATTGTTCTGGGAACTGGCAACAAGAAGATGAATGAGGCATCATCTGTCCTCAAGGAGTTTACAGCTTCACTGGAAGACATGACAGGAATACAAATAATTGTAATATAAATTAGAGAGGGATCGTTGCATGTAAGCAGGTTAAAACACGGTACTATGAGAAATTTGAGGGAGAGACAACCTCTGGCTGAGGGGGCTCAGGGAAGGCTTCACAGTGGAGAGGAGAGAATAGGGTTTAATCCTGCATTGTAGGAAGGATGTTAACAAATAGAAATAAGGGGGCAGTCTGTGTGCAAGGGTTCACCATGAGCAAAAGTCTAGAGGTTCTGGAGGAATGCTGAGTAAAGTGGCTTGGCTGAAAGAAGAGAAGTTGTAAGAAATCAAAAGTAGTCAGGTTGCAGAGGATCTTGGCTGCCAAGAGGGTAATAGGGAGCCATCCAGTGTTCCCTATAAGACCATGATGTGATTGGAACTGGAAATGAGAAATATCATATTGTTGTACAGGATGGACTGGAGAAGGAGAGTGAAGAAAAGAGACTAGTTAGGCGGCTATAAAAATAACTATAGTAATGATGATAATGACAGCAATGACGTTAACAGGAACAATAGTAGAGATCTTCGGAGAACCCCCCCATCAGATGGTTATTTATACACAGACACTGATATTCGCCTTCGGCCAACACAAATTTGTCAGTATTCTAATCCACCAAATTCCTCTCTTCTTCTACGTTGTTGTTTTTCAGTAGTTTTAGTCATATCAGATTCTTTGTGACCCCATGTGGAATTTTCTTGGCAAAGATACTGAAGTGGTTTACCATTTTCTTCTCCAGCTCCTTTTTAGATAAGGAACTGAGGCAAACAGGGTTAAGTGACTTGCCCAAGGTCATACAGCAAGTAAATGTCTCAGGCCAGATCTGAACTCAGGTCTTCCTGACTCCAGGCCCAACACTATCCACTGTGCCACCTAGCTGCTCTCTTCTTCTATATTACATTTTAAATTATGCATTAGGCATATTACTTTGGGAGATACTTCTCTCTTTTGCAGAGATCTTCAGTCAAACAACCAGTTAAGGTTAACCAACTGTCTTATAGATCTAACTAGTTCCCTCTGCAATACTTGGATTACCCTTATATGTGAATTTCTTTTTTTTTTTTTTGGAAGACAGAACCAAAACATTTATTCAAACACCAGAAAGCCAAATCCAAAACAGCAACAGAAAAAATCTATATACAATACATAATGGCACAATACAACATGCTAGAGCCTTCTCACAAACAAACACTCACAGTTTGCTGCCTGCTTCCTTTCTCTCCCTTAGCTCTACCTGCTCAGTTCTGCTCCACCCTTCCTGCTCTATCTACTCGGTAAGCTCCTCCCACTGTAGACTCATGTGACTCAGGCTTCCATGTGTCTCAAGCAGGTCACATGGGCCTATTAATGGATAGGAAAGATCTTCCCATTAAGCAAAATTACATTAACAATACACTGGTATGTTGTGGTCCATGGGGTCACACAAAGAGTCAGACATGACTGACTGAACAGTAACAAATCTAATACTTACTAATCTACAGGAATCTGGATGTTACATCTTCTCTGGAACTTGGTTTCCTCCTCTGCAAAATGAGAGAACTGAACTAGCTGCTCTATAAATTCCCTCCTGAAACATGATCTTGTCTGTGATCTCAGTGCTGTTATAGGATTTCTTTTTTTTTTTT
>CM053580.1:407095145-407112262 GCA_028627135.1 Pseudochirops cupreus
CCTTATTTTGTTTTGAAAATCTTTCTTCAGCTCATCTCTAGCTTTAAGGCATTCTTCATGTTTATTGGAGGCCCCTGGTGGGGGTGCTCTGGCTGCGCTCTCCTCCTCCCTCTCTCTCCCATGATTTCTTTTCCCCAAAGAAGGAATCTGGGGTTTGGGAGCTGTTCTTACTTTGCTTTTTATGCTTATTCTTACTCATGGTTGTTCAGACCGTGATTTTTTTTAAAAATGTCTGTGGGGCTCTGCTTCCAGAAGGGAAAGCTCTGTCCCAAATCACTGGGGTCCTCCTGGCTGCTGTAGCTCTCAGGAAGGTGCTGGGACCCTTCCTACTTACTTCTGGCTGACTGGATAGTGAAGACTCCAGGACCGAGGCCTAAGACCGCAATCCGGATCCAGGCCACTCAACGCGAGAGCACTGGCCTCAGAAGAATCGCTTAGTCCCCTTGCTGTCTGCAGGCCGCAGGCAGGAAGCTGCAATGCAGAGGCGGGTGCAAAACCTCTGCCTTTCGCTTTTCCGCTCTGGAGGCCTTTTGGCCGGACTGCTTTACTCTCCTAAATTTGCAAGTTCCACTGACCTAGTTCTGAACCTTGCTTGCAGCTGCCGCTAATCTGCTCACCAGAGATGCTCCTCTGCTCCTCCCGTCGAGCCGCCCCCGGGGCACAGCTGCGGCTTCAGGCCAGGCTGGTTTCGGTTTGCAGTGCTGATATGATTCCTCATAGCAGAGCTGACTTTAGTGGGAAGTATCTTTGTGTGCGTTTTGGAGTTCTAGGATTGGTTTAGAGTCCTATTTTATGGGTATTTTGGGGTGGCTATGTGAGAGCTGCAATATGTTGCTGCTGCTATGCCTCCATCTTGGCTCCGCCCCGGGATTTATTTCTAAGAACCAAGATGATGCTTTAGCTCCCTGGCTTATGAGGTACCTTGTACCATTTCATCACATGACTGCATACAAATAGCCAAGTACACAGTGGACCCAATTCTACTCCTCACTCAAACCCCAGTTCAACAATTGTGATTATTTTATACTTGTTAATCTATCCTCTGGCTTGTGTTAGAAGTCATACAGAACATATAAAAGACTTAATCCCCACAGTCAAAATTGTGCCTACTTATCAGAGAACCAAATTTAAGCTGATGCCTTTATATCAGTAATTCAATCTTTAATTAATTACAAAAGCCTAAAATGGAACTGAGGAATAGAAAGGTACAGAAATCCATGTTTATTCAGGTTATATTTGATACTCTTGTATAGGCTAATACGGTTATAAGTGAATTACCAATGAAAGGAAAATCAACTTAATGAACAGCCTGACCTCAATCAACCTGACTACAGGTGACTATGTACTAAAGAAGCTATATTCCCTTGAAGAAACAGAACTCATCTACCAAGTGAAATCTTTTTACACTGACTGTAGTAATAGGTACAATTTTCTAATACAGTCTTTCTGTAGAATCTTTTAAATCAACATTCATAGGAAGTTCCCATCTGAACAACTGCCTGTTACTTTACCTGGGTGACCTCAGGCAAATCATTTAATTCCCTTGAACCTCAGTTTCCTCATCTGTAAAATGAGAAGGTTGGACTGATGGCTTCTGGGCATCCTTTTTGCTCTACATCTATGAACCTATGGAGAATGGCAAATGGATAGCAGAAGGGCAGATTTGTGAGAGAGAGCTATATGAATTTGTGATGGGGGTAGCAGGGAAACTGAACTCATCTTTTCCTGTAAAATAATCAAGAACAAATCACACAGTAATTTATTTTGGCACATATAAGAACCAAACCACATATATTAATAAAATAATAATACAGTGCCTTTGCCAGGGAGGCTGGGCCACTACAACTTTATTTTTCTTACTGAGAACAATACTATAGTCATGGCATTCCCTTGAATGCATTTTAAAAGCACAATCCTATGTCAGCACCATGGACAAGGCTTCATGTCATATCATATGGCTATTGTACTTTGCAGGTCCTGAGCAACATTGTAGTAGTGCTATGTAAGACTCAGAGGTGTGCCCATCTTACCCTCAATGAAGTTGACAAGTGAACCTATAGTTCCTACCTTGGTGTCCCTGTGCTTTAATGAAGTCCAGTATTCCATTTAAAGGAAAAGAACATTATCAACAGTGCTTTAAAATGGGGCCCAGAAGAATAAAGCAAAAAAGGAGGTCAATTAGCTGTCTTGAATATTCTAAAGCAGGGTTGTGTCTTATGCTTTATGAAACCCCACTGTTAATGGAAATGAACGGTTTGACATCTCTTAGCGAAAATCAAGATGAAAACACAAATCTTTTAGTAGGTCTTATTCCATAGCACTTGACAAGTCAGGTACAATAAATAGGCACATTTATAAGCTAAGCAGAAGCCTTATTTTGTTCAATATTTCCAACAATAAGTATGTTTCTCTCCAACCCCAATTATCCCTTTCTCTTCACTCAGTGGGCCACTTCTCTAGTTTGAACCCTCATTATTTCTTGTCTCGATTATTGCAAAAGCCTCCTAATTGGTTTTTCACCTTATAGTCTCTTTCATTTCTGTTCCATCCTTTGCATAGCTGTCAAAATGGTCTTAAAGCACAGGTCTGACAATATCATTCCTCTGCTCAGTGATCTTCAGTAACTCCCACTGTCTCTGGAATAAAATACAAGCGCCTCTGTTTGGCAATTTAAGGCTTTCACATTTGATTCTTTTTCAGACATTTTACACTACTCCCTGTCATAAACCTAACATTCCTGAAATGTAGGTCTATTTGCTGTTTTCCTATAGAACATTTAATTTCTTTCCTCCATGTGCCATCATACAGGTTGTCTCCCATGCCTTGAATGGACTTTTCTTCATTTGAACCTTATAGAATCCACTGTTCAGTCATTTTTCAACCATGTCCTACTCTTTGTTGACTCCATTTGGGGTTTTCTCAGCAAAGATATTGGAGTGGTTTGCCATTGCCTTCTCCAGCTCAGAGAAAACTGAGGCAAACAGGATTAAGTGACTTTCCCAGAGTCACACAGCTAGTAAGGACCTGAGGCTGGATTTGAATTCAGGAATATGAGCCTTCCTGACTCCAGGTCCTGACTCCACTGTACCATCTAATTGCCTAGAACCCCTAACTTCCTTCAAGGCTCAGCTCTGGTGCCATCTTCTATATATTACCCACCCTCACAGTGCTTAGTCCTCTCTGTTTCTCTCTCCTCTTTCTGACTCTCTCTCTCCCTCTTTTATTACTCTCTTTTTCTTCCCTTCCCCCACATCTCCTTTTGTTTCTGTCTCTCTTCTCTCTCTTTCCTCTTGTTCTCTTTTTTCTCTCTTTAGCTCTCTACCTCTCTCTATATCTTTTTCTGTCTCTCCCCCTTCTCCTGCCTCTGTCTGTCTCTGTCTTTCTCTCGCTCCTGAAATTAGCTTGTATTTATTTGGTATATGGAATAGTCACTTTCCTGATAAAGAAAATTCATTCCTGAATGAATGAATGAAACTTCATAGAATGAATTCCCTTTAGTTAAGACTGCAATTACCATGAATTCCAATGGCACAAATTAATACTCATTTAACACTCATTTAATGCTTATGTAATTGAACTTCAATATTAAAAGAAAGAGGAAAAACAAAAGAAATAACTGAACTCACAGCAAATGATAACACATCCTGTAGAAAGAGGGGCCTAGAATCACTTTAACATTTTCTTCATTTTAAGGGGTATGATGCACAAAATAAATTATAATAATAAAATAGTAAGTTATAAAAATAAATGATAGCAAGCTATGGGACTACTCTGAGACAATGCAGTAAGAAGCAGTCATACAATTACAAGGATGACCACATGGTGGCTCTCAATTTGTGGAGGTGAAATAGAAATTGGTCCTTGTGAATTTGAAGAAATGTTTCATAAGCCAAAGGAGATATATTAAATGAAACTCTTTGTAAAGTTAAATGTTCCTGTGCTAAATGTGTATATCTCAGCTTAAGCCTATACTTTGTGTTTGATGGGCAACATGTCATAATACATAGAGAAATGACCAATGATTCAAGAGGAATTGGTTCCAAGTCTACACTAGTTGTATGACCCTATTTACGTCACTTAAGTTTTTCAGGAACTTAGGTAACTCTCTAAGACAAGTTGTGGAACAGTTGCTAGTCTGAATTGGTAGCTGGGGTCCGAAAAGACAGGTCAAGCAAAAAAAAAATTGAATTTTATTATCAAATTTATTTTACTTGTTTTACAGATGTGGAACTAAATCCTGTGTAAGTGAAGTAATCTACCCATGGTCATTTATATATGTATATGTTATATTTTTCAGTAAAATTATAAGTTGTTTGAAAGAATGAATCTTTTCATTTTTTGCTCTTATCTCTAGCATCTCAAATAGTGCCTTGTATGTAGAAGGCCCTTAAAAATGCTAATTGAACAATATTCTGCCCATAGTGGTGTTTAATCATAGCAGGTCATAAATTTGTAGCTCTGAGGCCTCAGAAAACATCTAGTTCAACCTCCTCACTTTATAGATGAGAAAACTGAGACTTAGGGAAATTAAATGAGCTGCCTCAGGTCATAGGTGACAGCCCTCAGAGGGGGGATTTAAATTCCGATCTTGCGATATCACAGTTAGCAAATATTTATTGAGCACTGATTGTATGTGGCACTGTTCTGGGTGCCTGAAAGTTAATGTCCCTTAGTTAACTACCAGAGAATGATCTGAATGTTATGGAGAAATTACCTGAAAACTAAAGGGAATACTCAACTACTGAGATTTTTGGTATATAAAACCATATTAATTCAGATTTTGTGATATTTGAAGCTGGACTAGGTCCAATTGAATAGCATCTTATTATGCTATAAAAATTAATAGTGCATACCTGACTAAAAGGAGCCATAGTTAAGATACTTAAGAGGGAAAAAAGTATTTTCATGGCCTTAGACCATCAATTCTCTGAATGAAAAAAAAGTCATAGAATCATAGGAGGGATGCTAGAGACCATCTGCTCCTGTGATCCTCAAACAGTAGATTTTGAAGTCTTATCTAACATATTTTAAAGCCTATTGAAGATGTGATGCCACTATTTCACAATTTGCAGGGATTCCTAGCAGCAGTGAGGGCATAACCCAAAGGGGGAGGCATCATGATATAATGAAAAAATCTCTGACTCTGGAATCACAAGGGTTCAAATCCTTCCTCAGGTGTGAATTATGTGTGTGACCTTGGATAGGTAACTTAACCTTGTTTGGCTTTGATTTTGTTATCAGTAAAATGAAGAGGCTTAATTTGATGACCCCTGAGACCCCTTCCAACTCTGATGACTATATTGAGGTTCTTCCTTCCCTTTGTTCATGGATTCTATTTAGTAGTATTGACTAACACATTGACTTTCTCTCCAGTTATCCCCCTACTGAAACTCCTTGGTGATCTCCAGGTTTTCAGGTACCAGAAATTCTGTCTGACTCTTTGAGGATGAGAGCAGCAATGAGAAGAGTTGGGTCCAGGTTCTAGCTCCGAGGGTACAATCTTGTGGTGTCCCCTCTACAATGGGAACGTGCTAACATTAGCTTGAGGGATCCTATTCAGAGACACCAGGCAAGAGCTCAGAGGAGCCTGGGCTGACTGAACAGGGAGGTTTGGTCTGGCGGCTGATGGAGTAAGGTGGACTTGTCTGTTGGCAGCTCTGGAGAGCTGTGTTCTGGTTAGTTCTTTCTCTTCAGGCCCTGGAGCTGTCTTGGAGACTTTCTTGACCAATCCTCATCCTCTCAGAGCAAGGACTATGCCATTCTTCTCTCACTGTGCCATCTTGTTTCCCAGGGAGGGGGATTTGCCTTGCCCTCTAGGGCTTTCTACCGTATTTCTCATACCGTGCCACCCCAGTTAGTGCCGCGCACTTATCTAAGCACAGATGACCTCGGGGAGTGAGCAGCTGCTCCTCTGCACAGAGAGGCTGTGGGAGCTCGGATCTAGCCCAGCCTCTCCTTCGGCAGAGGAAGACACTGAGATCCGGAGAGGTGGGCGGCTTCGTTAGATCACCAGCTCGCTGAGTTTCACTTGTGTAGGGCTGGCTCCATTGGCTCCCCTGGGTGCGACCGCCGAGTTAGAGCAGCTCCTGGTTCCCGGGAGCTATGCAGGGCGCGGGGTCACCGGCAGCCTCTGTCCGGGGTCCAGATCTCGGGGCACTAACTTCATCCTTTTTGTTTTCATTTAACTACTATTTAAGTTTTTGCTTTTCCATCCTTCTACTAATTTAAAATAAATAATAAATAAAAGCCTGTTGATCGACTCATATTTTTTCCAACTGTAAGAGAAAAAAAAATCTTTCTTGTGAATTATTAAAGAGTTTGAGACATTTCATCCGCGTGTTGGTTGGGGTGGTTTGCCCTGGGGTCTTATCACCATTGAATAAACTGACCTTTGAGCTTCTAGAAAAACCGGATTGAGGCATCAGCCCTTAGAGTGACGCTCCAGGGCCAAACAATCCTGCTGGGCAGCTTCCAGAGAGGGAGCAGCTCCCTTCACTGTTTGCTGACAACATTTCTTATTTGTAAAAATATAATTCTTATTTCTAGAATATTTTTTGAGAGATTGTCTACATGTGAGGGATAATTTATCATGAAGTTTCCCCATTCTGAAAAATCAAATCTAGAATGGCTTCAGGATTCACTAGGCCTAAGGTCAAGTCACCTGACCTTCAAGCATTAGAGCAATGGAGACCCTCCCCCAGAGCCAACACAGCAGAAGATATGCCAAATTAGGTTAAGACTGCTTTCACTGGCCACCCACATGTTTCCGAGTCCTTTGTCTCAGAGAGATTCTGGTGCTTAGGTTGTGGGACAGCCCCCCTACCAATAAGACTGAAGGCCAGTTGGGGGGGTTGGGTTTCTGCATTAGAAGATTATATAACCATGGGCTGCCTTCTACCTGTTGCTCTCTCCCTGCTGCCATGTGGGTGAAGGGGGCAGAGTCCTTTCGCATGAGAAGGAATAAAGACGTTTTCTGACCTTAGATTCAGACTCTGAACTCTTTCATCTCACACATATATAGGACCTTGAGAGTCAATCAGCTAATCAATAAGCATTTTTTAAGTGCTGGTTCACAAAAAAAGTCCCTTCTCTTAAGGAGCTCACAAATCTAATGGGAAAGACAGTATACAAACAAATAAGTACAAATAAGTTATACCCAGCACAAAGAGGAAATCATCCATAGAAGGAAGCACTAGACTGAAGGAGGGATTGGAAAAGCTTTGGATGGGGGTAGGATTTTAACTGGGACTTTAAGGGAGACTGGGAAGCCAGGAGGTAGCAAGGAAGAGGGACATTATTCAAAGCATGTGACACAGCCAATTAAGGTGCCTAGGACTGAGAGTTAGACTGTCTCACTCATTCCAGAAACAGCCAGGAGGCGGGTGTCACTAGGTCAAAGATTGCATGTGGGGTGTAAGGTGTAGGAAGCCTGGAAAGAAGCAGCAAGGTGTGTATAATTGAAAGAGCACCAGATTGGCTTCTAGTGCCTGATTTTCTACAATGTGACCTCTGCAAAGTTACAACTTTGGGCCTCAGTTTCTTCATCTGTTAAATAATGAGTTTGAATGAAGTTTTCTCTATGGCTCCTTTTAGAGCAGAATCCTATCTTTGATCTCAGAACTGCCTTCCAGAATTAAAATTCTATTATAGAATTTTATAACAAAATATAACATAATAATATACAACATATATAATATGATATGTAGTTATAGGACAAACATGTTTGTTAAAAGATGTGTATGAATACATGTATTATTATTCATTACTCTCCATGTTTTGCAGTGTAAATTTGTTGGTTGGCGTGTATCCTCGTAGGCTGCTGGAAGTTCAATTTGATTCAATTCAATAAACATTTTAAAAGAACTTAGTGGGGGTGGCTAGGTGGTGCAGTGAATAGAGCACAGACCCTGGAGTCAGGAGGACCTGAGCTTAAGTGTGGCCTCAGACACTGAACACTTACTAGCTGTGTGACCTTGGGCAAGCCACTTAACCCCAATTGCCCTGCCTTCTCCCCTCCAAAAAGAAAAAAAAAAAGAACTTAGCATGTGCTAAGGTTTAAGGGTTAGGTGTTGAGGATACAAAGACAAAAAACAAAAGCTGTCCTGCCCTCAAGAGGCATGCATTCTATCAGAAACTCTAAAGAACTAACTTTTGCACCAATCCAAACATAGTTTTTGGGGAGCATTGTATAGAATGATGGATCTGGAGTCAGGAGAATCTGAGTTCAAATTCAGTCTCAGATACTTGCTATCTGTATGATGCTGGGCAAGTCACTATATCTGTTTGCCTCAGTTTCCTTATCTGTAAAATGAGCTAAAGAAGGAAATGGCAAAGCACTGTAGTGTCTGCCAAAAAATTCCCGATGAGGTGGACAAGACTAAGTGACAAAACAAATAAACAACAACAAAATCCCTCTAGTTTTCTAATCTGTTCATTACGAGGAGAAATGCAATCAGATTGTTTGCAGTGAAGCATCACTATGTAGACTGACAACTTCATTTTAAGAGCTACAGACTTTAGAGTTCAAGTGATAGCAGGAACTAATTTTTTTTCTGCCTTGGGAACCTAAGCCCCAAAATAAAATCCTGTTGCCCAGTCACCTATCCCCAAATTAGTCTGTTCACTTCCCCCACCATCTTTCAGTAGCTGCCTTCCCACCGCCCCCTCCTACTTACCGGAACTATTTTTCTAGCAGATGTCTGGATAACATTCCCTAGCAACCAAGCATTTCTGGATTTTTGCAACACTAGCAAGCTATTAGAAGACCATGTTGATCTCTTCCAGGCTAATGTGAGAGAGGGTATTCATACCCCAAGTTTACCAACTAAGTCTGAGAAATAACTCAGCCAAAAGTTCAAATTTAAAACAGGTTTTGCACCCCTCTTGTCATTTTCTCCTCCTTACTGGCTAGGTATAGTTCATTGAGAACACATGTGTAACGGTCAAACATGTAAAAAGGTTTTCAACATCAGTCAATCAATAAGCATTTATTAAGTATTCCCTATGTACTAGTCATTGTGTTAAGCATTGGACATATAAAGAAAGAGAAAAACAATCTCCGCACTCAAGGAACTAATATTCAAATGGGGGAGACAATTTGTAAATAACTCGGTCCAGTAGATATACACAGCGTAGAAAAAAGGTGATTTGAGAGATGGAAGCATTAGTAGTTGCAGCTTCCTACAGAAGGTGAGATTTGAGCTAAGTGTTGGAAAAAGGCCATAGAAGACGTCAGTGAGGAGGGGGAGCAATTCAGGTGTGGGGGAGAGAGTGCAAAGACATTAATGGTACACTGTCTCTGTGAACACAGGGCTAGGGACCTTGAGTCACAGATTATATTTTGAGGGGGTAAGAAGAGAAATTCCCACCCGTTCTTTCCACTATATTCTTAGGATAAGAATCTGTCCTCCCAAGACTCTAAGCCAACAGATTCATCTCGGGAAGCCACAGTCACTGAGACAATCAGGAATTATATTTTCCCCCTCTTAATATGGTGGAATGGGTACATCTACCCCCTCCCTGTATGGCAAGGTACTTTCAAAGGCCCCAGAAATAGTTGACGGAAGTATATCTTTGATCAATTCCTTACATCTCGTTTGATCCTGCAGGCACTATTTTATTTCTGTCTTTGTATCTCTAGCATCTAACACAGCTCCTGTTGCATAGAAGGTATTTAATAAACGTTTGTGGACTGATCAATCTCATTTTACATCCCTAATCCTTAGTTTCCTCAGCTTTAACATGAAGAGTTTGAGCCAGAGGAACATTAAGGTGTACAACTCTAAATCTATAATCTGTTGAATAAGTCAGGGAAGAATTATTTATACAGCTTGTCGTTGGGAATAAGTATGGCTGTAACTTTTGGGAGGCCTGTTGTAAAGCTGGGGTAACTATGTGGTGAGAACTACTAGCTATAATTGGTAGAGGCTGCAATTTATAAAAGAGTGAGATTATTGCACTGAAGGAGAAAAGATATAAAAAGATGTTCTCATTAGAGGACAGGTAAAACTATCTGGATGCCTTCATGCTAGCAGAGGAGTAGGAATAAGCAGTGAGGGAGATCTTTGAGCCAGAGAGGCGGAGAATCTAGACAGACTGTAAGATCCTAAGGGAGGATAGAATTAATAGTTGAAATGGGGGTGGTGGTATGGGAGACTGCTGCAGGGGGAAGTGAAGGGAGGCAGTTGGGAGACTACAGAATAACACAGTAACCATACTGTCAGGGATGCAGCTGGAGCTGTGGGAGGCAGTCACACCCGGCCCTAGCAGAAAGAGGGAAGCACAGAGACACTGTACCAACAAAATTTGCCTTTACTAACCAGCTGAGCTGTCTCTACTCCTGAGTACTTTCTAGGGGATTAGGAGTGTGTTGCAAAGTCTCACCACGCCCATTTGTGTTCCTTTTGCTCTTTTTTTTCCTTCCCCACTTTCAACTTAATCCACCTCCTCCCTATATCACAGAGCTGAGGAAAGCTATGACAAAAGTCTGGCAAGGCAAGGGGTGAATGAATGACAACAAGTTACTGGAAGATTTGTGCTTCAATGAATTAAAGTGGGTCAATAAGAGGGCTTTGAGGACCCAGACAAATCATCCTGGTCAGTACCTTAAGCAGCAATGCAATAGTCCAGCATTTCTCGAAGCATGAATCCCTGGGAGTCCCTGAGACCCATTCAGAGAATCCATGAGGTGAAAATTATTTTCATAATAATACTGAGACAGTGCACAAAAGAAAACCAACAAGGAAGCAAAGAAAACCTAGGTAGCTTTGAAAATAATGTGCAATATTTATTACATAGGTTTTCTTGAAATGGAAATTTATTATTTTATAATGAATCCTCTCTTATGGTCTTCTGTGTGCGTGGCAATTTTTTTCTTTTCTCATAGTTTAAAATAAAAAAATGACCAAATAATAATAATATGCAATAATTTAATTTCTAATACTGTAAATGTTGAAAGATATTGCCCACATAAACAAAAACTCTTTATTTTGGGGGGTCCTCAATTATTTATTTTAAGAGTTTAAGGGAGTCCCAAGAACAAAGACTTTAAGAACTGCTACTTGACTCTTAACAAAAAGTTCTGAAAGACAAAAGAGAGCAAATCAGCAAGTGGCTGGTTTGTGACTGCAGTCCAATAAAAAAAAGAACCCAACTATTTGTGAAGGGTGAGGTGCAAACCCTGGGTGACACTTCAGTCTTTTTGGCTGTGTCTACACAAGCCGATCATTATCACCACCAGCAACTTCGGTTTTGAATGGGAAAGGACAGCGAGACGGCCACTGTGCGTAAGGAGCCTGGGACCCATCAGAGCGGCACACTCAGGGAAGTGATACATTTGGAATGAGTAAAGGCTGATAAGAAGGGGTGCTCCACAGCATTAAATATTCAGAAGAAGAGGTGGGGTGGGATGGGGTAAGAGTGAGAGTAGAGGGCTTGGTTTTAGCAAGGAGTCGAAGAAGATGGAAGACTGAAAAAAGATTGTTAGATAGGATAATTAGGAGACCATTGGCAGCCTTTGAGAACTATTTCTATAAATGATAAGAATAAAAGCCTTAAAATTCCCAATGAGGAAGGATGCTAGGTCATTTACTATATGTGTGGGTCTGGGGGGGTATGTAGAGGAGAGGAAGAAAAATTTGGAATCATTGCTATAGGAAAGGAGATAAGGAATTAGTAAAAATAGATCAGAAGTATTATTGAATGACAGTAAGGCCTCTGATGATATTGTATGTCATGGATTCATGATGTGTGAAATCAGTCCCATTTAATACATTTCTCCAATGATGAAGTAGCCCTGAAACAGAGAAGATGGACCATAGGGGTTGATTCTAGGATTCACACACCAGTGATGGTGATGGTCTGGGCAGGCAAGGGCTCATGGAGCAATAGCTATTGAAATGTTAATCTGACAAACCCCAAGGTCAAGAGTAGGTATGGAGACAAACAAAGCCACAGTGGAGGGGAGATGGATTCAGAGAATAGGGAAGGATCAAGGGACACAAGCCACAATGAGTATGAAGAGTGAGTTTAATATCAGTGAAAGAGTAGAAAGGGAATAGGAGGCTATGGTGGGAAAATGGAATTTCTAGGATCAGTATCTTGGAGGCTGTCCAGTTCAAAGATATCAGGAGGCCCAAGGTATGATCACTCTGATACGTGCTTGAAATGGGGTGGAGAGTGAGGTCACTGGAGTGGAGGAGATTGAAGAATTGTGCAATAAACTTGTTAATTAGGAGAGAGATGATGAAAAGAAAGTGACTGATCAATATTCATGAGTACAATCCCAGACTTCAAAGGAATTCTACCTATAGTCTTATCTGATTTACTCATGATCAATGTATTCAAAGATATCTGAGGTTTATTTAATCTAGATTGTACAATTGTAAAAAGTTCTGGCTCCATATAAAACTTTACAGTCTCTAATAGCTGTGGGCAATACAGAAATGGTCTTTTGCTTGGATAGAGGTGGTTATTTGGTTTGTAGTTACATGTGAGCCTTAATTTCCCTATTTCAAACCAAAAACGGGACCTGGAATGACAAAATGTACAAGTGCACATTTGTGAGTGTGTTCATTAAATTTTGTAGCGTATTATCAATAAACATAAGAGTTAGGTAAATGTAAATAAATGGCTTTGTCATTGTTGTTGTTCACCCTTCATTCTTGAAGAGGACTGTGACATCAGGAAGGTGATGCCATGACCTGCGAGTGAATTGGATTAAAGTGAGGGAGGGCTGTGCAAAGTCACCAGCCTCACCTTCTCCTCCAGAGCCTTCTGGGTCCAGTGGTGAGATATAGATCAGGACGACTGGAGATAGCTCCTATGGCTTTGTCAATATTTCTTGAAATCCCAAACCTGACTAACACAGTTAGGAGGGTGCCAATTTCAATACTGAAATTCCTGAGGATAAGAGTAGTGGATAGGGTAGAGAGGAAATCTGGGAATCAGTTATGTAAATGACTTCGAAGTTTGTAGATAAGAGCAACAAGGATGGAGAAAGATTGATATAAGTGAATTACATAGATTTTCTTCTTTTTTTGAGGGGAGAAGGCAAGGAATTGGGGTTAAGTGACTTGCCCAAGGTCACATAGCTAGTAAGTATGTCAAGTGTCTGAGGTTGGATTTGAACTCAGGTACTCCTGACTGCCAGGGTCAGTGCTCTATTTACTGCACCACCTAGCTGCCCCGATTTCTTTTTCTTTTTCTTTTTTTTTGAGCATAGATTTTCTAAAAGAAATGGTTATTAGGAGATGATGATAAAGGAATGGTCTGGAAGGCACCACTGGGAAATGGAACATTACCATCAAAACTTTTGTCATTCTGAGCCAGAGAGAGTGAAAGGAGTGGTCTGTAATATTAAGGGCTGAAAAGGATATGGTTTACTTGGGGATAAGGAATATTGATTGAATAGTTCCAGGATCTAAGGGAGTTTGTTAAGAAAAGAATTGAAACCCTGAAAGGCACAGTAGGTAAATTGATTTGGAGAAAGGAGTACAGCTTATTGGAATATTGATGAATACAGTAGGCTCCTAAAGGAAGCAATGTATTTTGTGGACCTGAATATAGACTGCACTTTCCCAACCCCAAATATGACTGGTATAAGACCTGAACAGACAGGTACTGGACCTGTGGAAACACTGGTATGGAGACTTCCCTTTACCAGTACAACCAGTGCTGTCTCAGAAACTTTTTGTCTTAGAGAGGTGCTTAGAGCACCGAAAGGTTAGGTCTCTTGCCCTGGAGCATACTTCTAATACATGTCACAGGAGGGACTTGAACCCAGGCCTTTCTGGCTTTGAGATCAGTTCTTTATTCATTAAGTCACACAGCCTCTCAGCTGGGTGTATCTTCTAATTGCTGGTAGTTTGCTTCTCTCTTTCTGTCTCTCTGTTTCTGCGTCTACACATCTCATGCTAGGGAGCAATCTATATTCATGGGTGGGCTACATTCAGATTGATGCAGTAGTTAATTTAAAGTTTATTTTATTTATTAAGTTTGTTATTTATTTTATTTATTAAAATTTATTTTGCCTGATATAAATTACGTAACTCAGAGTAACTAGTTGGAATTTTCTATCTCTGGAGAAAGGGAAGGTCTAAAAGCAGGAATGAAAATTTTCTTACCTTACCCTGCTAGCGTAGATTCAAAAAGCTGACCTCCAGGTTAGAATCTGGGCTTACTTTTTACTTCCAACCCAGTTCTTTTCTTCTGTGCCTAGGGACATTGGCCACTGTTGGGCTGTGCTGAATCTCAACGACCTAGAAGTGAAAGGCTTCATATACCAATACTAACCTTCAGTAATAGCTATTTTCTTTGGAGATCTCAAATCCTTCCTGTAACACTGAATATGATAAAGGGGAAAATATGTAATGTTGCCCAGATGCCACATCAAATGAACATCTCAAAGAGATCCTAAGTAAAATGATTTTCCAAAGGTGTTTATGAAAACATTTTCAAGACCCAGTGTGTTAAGAATTTGGAAACACACACACATATATGTACATATACATACATACATATGTGTGTATGTGTGTTCAAGCTCTTTTGTGTAAGCAACTAGTAATAGGTCAACATTTGATTAGGTGACAGGAGGAGAAGTGGGGAGACCCATGAAGTTGATCCTTCATCTTAAAGCACAAAGTCAACCATCTTTTTTCCTTTTGATTTACCCAGATCTATCCTAGGAGTATAGATAGAATCAGTTTTAGAGCTGAAAGGGATCTCAGAGGTCATTTAGTCCATCTTTGTTTTACAGACAAGGAGCTGAGACAGACAGTGACAAAGCAATTTGTCCAAAGTCATGTGGATAGTAAATGACAGAACTGAGATTTGAACCTGTGTTCTCTGATTACTTTCCATAGGAGGAAATCAGATGGGTCTTGTTTATTATAAAACCATGCAGGCAGCTAGGTGGCATAGTGGATACAGTATCAGGCCTGAAATCAGGAAGCTTCACATCTGGCCTCAGACACCTACTTAACTGTGTGATCTTGGGCAAATCACTTAGCTCCATTTGTCTCAGTTTCCTCATCTGTAAAATGAGCTGGAGAAGGAAATACCAAACCACTCCAGTATCTTTGCCAAGAAAACTCCAAATGGGGTCATGATGAGTTGGACATGACTGAAAAATAAGTTATTTACCTGTTACTTTAAATTATTCGGAAATATATTTGTAATCATTCTGCCTCGTTCCCAGTATTTTTCAGGTTGTAAATGTTATTCCCACTGACATGTAATTCCCATTGTTATTTTTTTTAACAGAAGAACCATGCTGCCTGTCTCCCTCAATCTTCTACTTGTCCAAATTCTTTAAAATATTTTGTCTTTGGAGGCAGCTAAGTGGTGCAGTGAATAGAGCACTGATCCTGGAGTCAGGAGAACCTGAATTCAAATCTGACCTCAAACACTTGAAACTTACTAGCTGTGTGACTTCGGGCAAGTCACATAACCCCAAATGCCTTGTCTTCCACCCTCCAAAAAATATTTTGTCTTTACAGTGGTTTTAGTTACATCTTTCATCTTTCCAGGATTTAAGGTATTCTAACCTGTTGCTTTTAACAAAGAAAAATCTCAGTAACTTGAATTATACTAAATCGGACTTTATAATAATGTGGGCTGTTTTTGCACTATCTACAAAGACATTTTTAATGAATTAATTTATATGAATACTTTAAAATGATTTATTAATGACATGAATAAATTGAACAGTATTAATGAGATTTTAAGGAGAATGTTTAGTTTCTTAAGTGAAAAAATACTTCAAATAGTTTCAGGAGACATTATTTCCCCTCTTTTTCTACTACTCACTGCTGCCTCCATCTTAGTGTAGGCCTTTATCATTTCATGCCTGGATTACTCCAATAGTCTCTTAACTTTTCTTCTTGGCTCCAATTACATCTTCCTTACAACTCTTCTTGAATACTGCTGATAGACTGCTTTTTCTAAAATCCTTCTGTGCTTAGTAGACCATAAGCTTCTTGAAGGAAAGGAATATGATGCATCTTTGCATCTCTTACTGTTCCTAATCTAGTAACTCTTTGGACCCTGCAGGTCTTTATCAAATATTTGTCAAATGAAGAAATGAATGAATCATGTCAGCCTCCTCCACTAGCTTACTAATTGCCCTCAGTTAAAACACAAACTCCTTAAATTAGATTTCAAGGTCCTCAACAATTTGGCTTCACCCTATTCAACGTAATTTTCCATTACACCACAGTAGGAGTCCTCTTTCATCTTCTAGACTCGTCTTATTACTCACACCCATGTTTGCGTTTGTGGATTTTATCTGTATTGTGCACTCAACCTGAAACATCTTCCTCACTTCAATAAAATTGCTACCAGTGTTTGGACCCAATCCCATTGCCTCCAGTAAACCTTTTGGAATTACTTTGGCTCTCAACCAATTTCTGTCTTCTCTGGTTCCTCCAGCACTCACCACCCACTGTGGAGCTGTATTCCTGTTTTATGGCTTAAATATTTCACATATGGCTTTTCTCCATATCTAGGTTAGAAGGTCTCAGTGGGCAGGAACCATGTTTCACACTTACCTTTTATCACTCAGAATGCTTGGCACTGTTTTGCCAATAGTCAGTACTCATTAAATACTTGTGGAATCTAACTGAGTAAGTTGTTAGGGTCTTAAGGCACTGTGTCAAAGTGGCCTGGAAGCCAGAAGGAGATGGGCTCAAGTTCTGTCTCCTCTGACCCAAACTTACCTAAGCAAATCACTTCACTTCTCTGTTTTCTTTCTTTCTTTGCTTGTTTATTTATGTTTTGTTTTTGGAGGCAATGGGGGTTAAGTGACTTGTCCTGGGTCACACAGCTAGTAAATGTCTGAGACCAGATCTGAACTCAGATACTCCTAACTCCAAGGCTAGTGCTCTGTCCACTGTACCACCTAGTTGCCTCAACTGCTCTGTTTTCGAGGCAACTCTAAGTTTCAGAAAAGACTGACTTTCATTTGTAGAGGGTTTCTGTTTGGAGAGCATTATAAAATGCAAAACGGATAATCTTGAGTACATTAAATTGAAAAGTTTCTGTACAAACAAAGCCAATGTAACCAAGATTAAGAGGGAAGTGGGAAATTGGGAAAGAATATTTACAACCAATGTCTCTGA
>CM053580.1:407112762-407260400 GCA_028627135.1 Pseudochirops cupreus
GGTGGTGGTGGTGGTGGCATAGCATACTGGAATGCTGGATTTGGAATCAAGAAGACCTGAATTTAAATCTTTTTTCTAACAATTATAAACTGTTACCTAGGCAAGTCTCTTCATCTTTCTGAGACCCTGTGTCCTCATGTGTAAAACAGGAATGATCTCCACTTCACAGAGTTACTGTGGGCTTCAAAAAATGTATGAAAACAATTAGTCTACAAACACTTATTAGACACTATATGTCAAGCACTGTGTCAAGTCCTGGGGATACAGAGAAAGGCAAAAACAGTCCTAACTCACACAGAACTCACAATCTAAAAGGTGAGGCCACGTGCAAATACTTACGTACAAATAAAATGTACACAGGGTAAATCAGAGATCGTCAGCAGAGGGAAGTCACCGGCACTCAGGGGACAAGGAAAGGCTCCTTGTAGAAGGTAAGATTTTGGCTGGCACTGGAAGGAAGCTAGCCAGAGAAGCCAGCAGGCAGAGATGAGGAAGAACATTCCAGACACAGAAATTATTTAAATCTATTATTATTATCTCCTAAGCATATCTCATGTCTATATTTTTGTTGCTCAGTCATGTCTAGCTTTTCATGACCCCATTTGCAGTTTTCTTGGTAGAGATACTAGAATGATTTGCCATTTCCTTCTCCAGCTCACTTTACAGATGAGGAAATTGAGGCAAACAGGGATTAGATGACTTGCCCAGGGTCACATAACTAGTAAGTGTGTGAGGTCAGATGAACCTTCCTGACTCCAGGCCTGGCACTCCGCTGTGCCCCTTTTGTATAGCACATTAAAATTTGTAACTCCCTTATAACAGCGCTGCTAATTGTTGAGTACATATATCAAAGGAAACTCCATAGGGTGGATAGAGCATTGTACCTAAAGAGACAAAAACTTAAATCTGAAGCTACAGTATCTGGCACAGAAGCCCTGGCAATAATGGTAAATCATTTAAGGATCACTCTTTCCGGATCTCAGTTTCCTTATCTGTAAAATAGAGATAATGATACCCTTTAGTCCCTACCTTACACCATCATTCTTAGGTTTAAAAAAGATGACACATGACAAGTGCTATTCAAACCTTATGACACTATATAAATAATTAGTTATTAACCCTTTTTTTATAGATGAGAAAACTTAGAATCAGAAAAGGTAAGTGACTTGTCCACTGTCACATGATGAATGTTTCAGAACTAACTGGAGGATCTCAGAAGCTTCTAGACTGTTGCAGTTTTCACTCTTCCAGGCTGATGAGCATTCAGAAATTTCATCTTTATCATCAGATTGCAAGTTTAATTAGATCAACTGGGATCCTCTTTATTTGTTGAGTAATTCAAGTTCAATATAATCTTAACTCCCTTAGTCCCTTTGGGGAATTACTGGTTCTAGGAAGCCAAGTTTTCCAGACAACAGAAAATTTATCCCTTTAAGCAATAGTTTTTTTTTTAATTTCAAGTATTTCATAGGGAAGTCTTTTTTAAAAAAGATATCATATATGTCTCTGCCTATTGTAAACAGGACATTCAGAAGATAATTTAACAACTTCTTGATGACAAGTCATCATTATGAATGTCAGTTACAACAATGATTTCCTTACTTGCTTTTGAAGTCTGCAAGGCTGTTTGCCTCTCAATCAATCAGCAAGGGACTTTAGAGTGTTTATTATGCACCAAGCGCTATGCTAGAGACTGGGGATCCAAAGACAAAAGGGAATTAGTCCTTTTGCCTAAAGATGTTATATTCTATCCAGGAAAATAACATATACACATTGAAAGAATGAATCAAAAGCATTTAGTGGAGATTTTCTGTTTATCGTTCAGTTACATCCAGCTCTTCATTACCACATTTGGGAATTTGGGGCAAAGATATTGGAGTGTTTTGCCATTTCCTTCTCCAGTTTATTTTACAGATGAAGAAACTGAGGCAAATAGGGTTAAGTAAATTGCCTGGGGTCACACAGCTAGGAAGTGCCTGAGACCAGATTTGAATTCAAGATTGAGTCTTCCTGATTCCAGACCCTGTGTTCTATCCATTAGCCACTCAGCTGTCCCACATTCAGTGTTTACTGTGTGTTAAGAACGGTACAAAGAGACAGAGATACAAATGCCAAAACAATACAGCCTCTGCCCTCAAGGAACTTCCCTTCAAAAGGGGGAGGTAAGACAAATAGGGGATGGTGGCCAGAAAAGGGAGTTAGGATTTGGAAGTTGCAAAAATGGTGAGTGAAACAGTAAGACAATTGACATGTTCCTTCCAGAGGCAACGTTAATGTTGATTTGAGTAACTTTTGGAGTAAAAAAGTTTCATCAGGATAGAAAATGGGCCAGTGAAAAGAAGGTCCTATAGTCCTAGAAAGTTCATAATAAAGTGACTTAGCTCCTTTCAGGTATGGTCTATGGGGGTCCAATTCAAAGGATAAAGCCCATAAGTGTCAAGTCAAAAAAAATGGTCATGATGAAAAGGAAGCTAAATATGAAATAAACACAGTCATTACAAAGTAATGGTGTGGGGGTGGGGGTAGGGGTAGCATCTGGGAAGGTCAAGAAAGGCCACAAGCAGGAGGTGACTTTGAAGATGCACTCTTAAGGAAGCTGGGGATTCTTGGAACCAAGCGCAGGCAATAATGCGTTCTGGACATGGGAAAAGCTTATGCAGAGGCATGAAGAGGGAATATTATATATGAGGAATAGCAAATAGCCAACTTTGGCTGGAGTGTAGAATGCATAACGTAGTGAAATATGTAATAAACCCAGAAAAGTAAGGCAGAGGCTGATCATAAGGTGCTTTTAATACCAAAAAGAGAATTTTTTTTTTTTTTACATTTTGTATTTTATCCTAGAGGCAAAAAAATGAGCCACTGGAGCTTTTTGAACAAGGGAGCGACATGGTCAGGCAACGTATACTTTAGAAATATCAGCTCAGATGGAAATAGAAAACCTTGATACAGGGAGGTCAATTAGGAGGCTATTGTAATAGTCTAGACACAAGATGATGAGGGTCTAAACCAGAGCTATGTGAGCAGTGAGAAGGGACAAATGGAAGAGATGTTGAGGAATCCACAAAACATCACTGCTATACTTTCTCATATCTGGTTTTTTTTTAATAGTTTTTATTTTCTCCCCTTGCTGGCAATTTTTATTTCTTGTTGCTGGCTCTGTGCCTAAGGTAACCTCTCTCCTGCTTCCTAATGTTCACTTTCCCATGGTCTTTATAAAACCCAATAATTACACTTGTCAGAGCTATGTAAAATGAAAGTAAGACCGTGGATGAAAATGTTCAGGCTTGACCAAGAGGAGCATGGAGCATCAATTAATAAGCATTTATGAAGTACTTATTCCACGCCAGGTGCTGTGTCAAGTGCTGGGGATACAAGTCCCAGGAGTGAGCTCTTCCCTCAACTGTTGATTTTTTTCTTAATAGTATTTTATTATTTTTTCCAATTACATGTAAAGATAGTTTTCAACAGTCATCTTTGCAAAATTTTGAGTTCCAATTTTTTCCCACTCCCTTCTGTCTAGAAGACAGCAAGCAATCTGATATAGGTTGTACACGTACAATCATGTTAAACATATTTCCACATTAGTCATGTTGTGAAAGAAGAATCAGACCAAAAGGGGGGAAAGCCCAAAAAACAAAAACAAAGTGAAAAAATCTGCTCTGATCTGCATTCAGACTCCACGGTTCTTTCTCTGGATGTGGAGAGCATCATCCTTCAAGCATCTTTTGGAGTTGTCCTGGATCATTGTATTGCTGAGAAGAGCCAAGTCTAGCATGGTTAATCATCGCACAATGTTGCTGTTACAAGATTCTCCTGCCTTTGGAGCCTCCATGTTGAGGAAGGGCCCGGACGACGGTGCCCCGCACCCCCTCACCTTCCAGACACTCTATGTGCCCCCTCCCCCCTCCCCTTGAGAATCCAAGCCCTTAGAGGCAGGGGCTGTCTTTCTTTTTGTTGGTATTTGTATCTCTGGCACTTCGCACGGTGCCCACCACATAGTGAGCACTTAATGAATGCTTGTTGACTTGATGTAGGAAGCAAAACCAATCCCTGCCCTCAGGAAAATTACATTCCAGTGTAGGAGATGACATGTACTCAAATAAGCATATAAAAGATAAGTACAAAGTAGATTTCAAGTCACCATAGAAAGGAAGACAAACCAGAGGGAACTGGAATAGGCATCCTGCAGAAGGTGGCACCTGAGCTGAGCCTGTAGGAGATTCTATGAGGTAGGGGTCAGAAGGGAAAGTATTCAATACACTGGGGACAACCTGTCTAAAGGAATGGAGAGGGGCAATGGAGCATCATTTGTGAGGAACAGCAAGTAGTTTAGTTTTGCTGGACTATAGAGTATGGAAAGGGAGTAACGTGCAAGAAGATTGGAAAAATAGAAAGGAGACATGTGATGAGCTTAAAGTCCCAACAAAGAAGGGCTTTATTGGATCCTAAAGATAATGGGGAGCCACTGAAATTTATTGGGTAGGAAAGTGACATAGTCAGACCTGTGCTTTAGGAAGAGCAACTTGGTTGCCATTTTGGAGGATCAATTGAATTGCAGAGAGAGACTTGAGTCAGTAGGATCAGTTAGAAGGCTATTGCAACAGTCCAGGTGAAAGTTAATGAGGACCTAAACTAGGATAGTGGAGTGGAGGATAAATGTGAGATTTTGTGGAAATCGAGAAAACATGATTGGCAACTGATTGGATATGTAGGGGGAAAGAGACTGACTAGTTGAAGATGATCAGCCCTGGGTGATTACAAACATGGTGATCTCCTCAATAGTATAAGGAAGTTTGAAAGAAGCTTAGGTTTAGGAGGAAGGACAATGGGTTTTGTTTTAAATGGGTTGGGTTTTAGATGCCTACAGGAAATCTGGTTTGAAATATAAAATAGGAATTTGTTGATACAAGACTGGAGCTCAGTAGAGAGACTAAGGGCTAAATACATAGATCTGGAAGTCATCTACGTAGAGAGAATCAGTAAAGCCATGGAAGTTGATGAGATTGCCAACTGAGAAAGTATTGAAAGAAAAGAGGGCAGAGTAGGGAACCTTGGGGGATACCCACTAGTGCATATGATACGAGTAACTAAGAAATAGTAAGACAGGTAGGAAAATAACCTAGTAAGAGTAACGCTATAAATAGCCAGAGGGGAGAGAATATATGGGATTTGAATATGATCAAATGCTCCAGTGGTCAAACAGGCGCAGGATTAAGGATTTATGAAACTGGCAGGATGCTTATAGATCATTCACTCCAGAGGTGTCAGTGTTGTCAAACATACAGCCTGTAGGACTATGGCCCAAAATGCACTTGCAAAAATGTCTAACAAAATAAATAAAAATATAACAGATAATGTTAATTTGTGGTTTTCTAAATCAATATGCAGGCAACGAGGTGGCTCAGTGGATAGAGTGCTGGACCTGGAATCAGGAAGACTCATCTTCATGAGTTCAAATCTGGCCTCAGATACTTACTAGTCATGTTTGCCTGTTTGCCTCAGTTTCCTTATCAGTAAAGTGAACTGGAGAAGGAAATGACAAACTGTTCCAGTATCTTTACCAAGAAAACCCCAAATGGGATCAACAAATAGGGACACAACTGAAAACAACTGAAAAAGTCAGCATGCCCTTCACAGGGATATTTCTATAAGAATTTGGCACCACAGATGTACTCTTTTTTTCATAGAACTATAGAATTCAGAGCCAGAAGGAATCTTCAAAGCTGTCAGTCCAATCTCCTCATTTAACAGATACAAGAAAGGCTAAATGACTTTTCTGACCCAAGTCGTAGAAGTAGTAGATAACAGAGCTATGATTTGAACCTGAAATCCAGAGCTCTTTCAACTGCAATTGAACCTCAGACTCTTTGCTTACAAATGAAAAACTTAAGGCCTAGAGACTGGAAACTGGAAAAGGATTAAGGAAAGACTAGGGGCTCTTCCCACATTCAAACAGTGAATTAAAGCCATAATCAAACTAGAATGTTGTGGGAAAATCATTGGATTTGCAGTTGAAGGGTATGGTTTCAAATCTTGGCTCTGCCTCTTCCTGCCTATGTGACCTGGGACAAATCCCTTGAGTTTTCTAGGTCTCCTTTCCTTCATTGGTAAAATGAGAGGGTTATACTCCATGTTCTCAATGACCTTTTCTGGTTCTAAATCCCTGATCTCATGACCTGAGTCTCCTGATTCCCAGTTCCATTACTCTCACACTAATCCATAAAATCATAGAACCTGGAGCTGGAAAGGATATTGCGGATCACTTGGTTCAATCTCTTCATTTTGCAGATGAGGAACAGAGGAGTCACTAAACAAGTACTAAAGAAATGATCTAGGCTTCAGTCCCAATATGGCATCTTCTGACACCATATCAGTGTTCTCCCACCACATCACTTTACCTTAACCAATACTTTGCTTTTTTCAGTCATTTCTGACTCTTTGTGACCCATTTGGGGTTTTCCTGACCAAGGTATGGGAGTGGTTTGCCATGTCCTTCTCCAGCTCATTTTACAGATGAGGAAACTGAGGCAAATAGGGTGAAGTAACTTGCCTAGAGTTACAGAGCTAGGAAATGTCTGAGGACTTGGGAAGATGAGTTTTCTTGACTTTAGTCCAGAACTCTACCACCTAACTGCCCCCAAAACTGCATGAGCCTAACCCTATTAACTTTGACCTCCTTTTTTTGACTCCTCAAAAGCCTCCACCACCTCATACCTACCTTAGCTTTCTTAGTTCCCGAATTTGTTCCATCTCAGTGAAGCTGTCAGAAAGCTGAGGTGTGTAATGGGAGTAGGAGCCATAATGCTCCATCTCTGGTTCCATATTCACTTGATCTAATGCAGAGAATGCTGAGTGTTCCCCTGCCCACACACTAAAGTTTATTTCAGCAGCTGGCCTTCCCAGGATACAGCCTTGTTTCATTCTCCACTCATTCACTCCCTACATAATTTTAAACCCTGCATGTGTTCCCTGCATGCACTCTCTGCATAATTGGTTTTTAATAAGAGCACTGGAATGTATATTGAGAGTCAGAACTGGCTGACTTCAGAATAGCTACCAGAAACCCTAGCAAAATACATGCTTTTCTATCCTTCAGTCCACCTAGGTTTTTAGAAACATGCTGATCAGAACATTCTCTATGATGGTTTATCATTCCTGTCTCTCCCATACTTGAATGAACTATTTGTGGTTGTTGAGTTGTGTTCAGTCCGTCATATCTGACTCTTCATGACCCAATTTGGGGTTTTCTTGGCCAATGTACTGGCATGGGCTGCCATTCCCTTCTCCAGCTCATTTTATAGATGAGGAAAGTGAGGCAAACAGGGTTAAGTGACTTGCCCAGGGTCACACAGCTAGTAAGTGTCTGAGGTCAGATTTGAACTCGTGAAGATGAGTCTTCCTGACTCCAGGCCTGGCACGCTCTCCCCTACATCATTACAGCATTATTCCATATTGCTTCCAAATGGAAAACAGTATTGTCTATGGGTTAGTGTACAGGGATCCATTTATGATACTATTCACTATAGAGAGGAATTACTGTAAGATAGGTCCATATCACATCACATTCAAAGGACTTAAATTAGGAGAAGGCCCATTAAACCTGTAAATTCTCCATTTAAACAGGACCCTCAGGCAGCCATCACTTCATTTCCCACCTAGTTGCACACTAATTTTCCCACCATCATATTTTCCCTTCTCTATCTCACCTTCTTCCTCTCCCTGTGCCCCAGGTTAGACTGTAAGCACTTGGAGAGCAGAGCTTTTCTCTTTTGTATTCATATCCTCGGTTCTTAGCACAATGTCTGGCATCTAGTAAGTATTTAATAAATGTCTATTAACTGACTGACAATAAGAACATGTTGTAAGGTAATTTTACCTCTGAGGCAGTCCCGTTGCATGGATCTTATATTAAGGCTTTAGTGTTAAAGATGGTGTTATGAACTGGTTTGGCTTAGTTTATCAGAAGATAGAGCTAATGGTGCCAAGACTAAGGATTGAACTTTATATGTTACCATTATACTGTAAAAATGCCCTTTCAAAGTTAAAGCCTGAATTCCAAACATTGTCTAGTAATCTTACAAAGGCATGCCATTTATACTTGGAGGGACCAGGAATGAGAAAGAAGAAGAAACATTCCCACATAAATGATCCAAAGTACTTAGGATTTTAGTATCATGGATTTCAGTCTAGAAGGATCTATTGCAGCAGTTCTCAACCTGTGGGTCGCAACCCCTTTGGGGGTCGAACGACCCTTTCACAGGGGTCACACATATTTCCGATGGTCTTAGGAACCGAGACACCGCTCCTCTCTCTGTCTCCAGGCGGGTCCACCCACATGCAGATACGCCCACATATGAGTATTAAAGGGTTGCAGCATTAGGAAAGTTGAGAACCATTGGTCTGTGGAGACCAACCCTATCATAGGAAGAAACTAAGGCTGAGAGAGGCTAAGTAAATTTCCCAGGGTTACACAACTTATAAGTGTTTGAGGCAGGATTTAAGGTCAAGTCATCCCTACTCAGACCCAGCTGTCTAAGCACCCAGTGCTGCCCCACTTAGCTAATATAATAGTACTAGTATATTTATAGTACTAGTATACTAGTATACTTAGCTAGTATTATGGTACTAGTATAATACCGGAATCGTACTATGGTATATTAGCACTTATTGTAGTGTTATTCTATTGTATTAGTAGTCCATCATCTCATGGAGGTCAATAAGGATCTCCCATGTTGGCTGTACTCGTTTTGTATGTTTATACGCAATGATATGATTCTTCCTAGTGCCTGGTACTTAATAAATATTTTATCGACTGACTGCTGAAGTTTATCTAGGTTTATCTTTTCTCATCTCTATCTATCCTGCACAGAGCTACCAGGTTAAGTTATGTAAATATTGCATTATGTAAGTCCTCTCCTTAACATTCTTCAACAAACTAGGGTGGCGTGATATAATCTGGAGTCAGCTAAACCTGGTTTTCAGTCCCAAGTCTTACACTTAGTAACTGTATGATGTAACTTGATATTTCTAAAGCCCATTTTCCTCATTTGTAAAATGGGAATAATAATACTTGTATAGCACTGGTGGGGTAAAAATAGAGTTGCTCGTTACTGAATTCTTTCTGTTCCTTCTTCCTTAATGGATAGGGGTGAAGTTGAATCCTTTCTAGGCATTTCTTGCCTCCTACCTGAGTGATATTTGAGGGAAGTTTACTGTGTGATCTTTTCTCTCATCAGGACCTTCTCCTTCCCACCCACTTTTTTTCTCTAGAGATTTGATCAGCCATCAGCTGTAATGTCACAATAGCTTGCTTTTTAGCCTAAGGGAAATATGATGGTTTTGTGGGTCCACATGCTCCCCTCCTCTGCTGTTTTATGGGGTTTATATCAGACTAAAATAAGTTAGTACAATCAAAATAGCTCAGAGCCTCCAGTTACAAAAATTCCTTACAGTCGGGCAGAAGTTTGGCTCTCTGCCCTGACATCAACTTATGTTTCTCTCTAGCAAACTCCTGACCTTTATATTTGAGGCAAACAATCAAACTAAAGGAAATATTTAGGTAAAATGGGTGAGCAAAACATATGGGAGTGTGTGTCACTGGATGGGTACAGCGAGGGGAAGTCGGGAAAGGGATGGATCTTTTTGGGGGAACTTTCCCGGTAGCCTCAGTCCAAATCTTCAATGCCACAATGACGATCAAAGTCCTGCAGCCATCTCAATCTTCCTTCTCTGGCTCACGTCAGCCTTCCTTTTCCTTTTTCCTTTTCATCTCTTATTTTTCTTTCAGTTTCTCTCTCCTCCTGTTGTCTCTATGCTGCCTATTCCTTCTGACTCAGTTCATTAAGCCCTAAGTGGGCCTGGGGACATCATGTCCACCTTGCTAATGATAGTCAGCTCTCAAAAGTACTTACTGGTTCCTTTGTCTGTTTCTCACAGACTGTGCATGTCCCTTTAAGAATTCCCAGGCAAATACCCAAGGAGATTTTTTAAAAAGAGGAAAAGATGCTATATATACAGAATATCTATAGCAGCTTCCCAACTACATAGTGTGCCTCAGGAGCAGGGTCCCTTATACTTTTGCCTTGACCCTGGCACCTATTACCTTCCATGCATATAATTTAGCTGTTTAACCCACTGCCAACAATGAACTGGCAGCAAATAATTAAATAAAGCTGGAAGTCTCATCTTCCCAAGATGTCTACCAGTGTCTTGTAATATGTGGGGTTTTTAAAAGTTTTCTCAATCCCAGAATCACACCTCTTTTTGTTGGAAGTGCAAGACAACTCAATTCCATTTTCACAATGTCATAGGCAGGAATACTAATTAAATTAAGCGAAAGTGTGTTATGCTGTATGACTAATATTTAGCCATTTTTTTCAACTGGTAATTATGTTTCTGCTTCGAGTGGCCCCATAAATATGTCAGCCTAACACCTCTCAAACAACCTCGATTTCATTACCACCTGTGGGGCTGCTGGTTAGTTCTTTTCAGTAGAAAGATCGAATTACAGAATCTGAGTCATCGCTCAGTTTTTCAGAGCCCACCTCACTGGCTTTGCTCAGTGCCCCCAAATACAGACAGGACCTAAACAACTTATTTCAGTGTGATTCCAGATGTCAGCATGTTAAACAGTGAAGGTGCGATAATAAAAACAACAACAATGATATCAGCTAGCATTTATACAGAGCTTTAACATTTGCAAAGCACTTTACATGTATGATCTCATTTGACTCCCACAACAACTCTGGAGGTAGGTGCTATTATTATCCCCACTCTACAGTTAAGAAAACTAAGGCAGACATATTAAATGACTTGCCCAAGGTCACAAAGCTAGTAAATTTGTGAGTCAGGATTAGAACTTGGGTCTTCCTGACTCAAATCTCTCACTTTCTCTAGGTACTACCTAGTTTCCTGAACATCCCAACATCTATTTTTCATAATTCTGGATTCAATTCAGTCCATCAGGCATTTCCTGAATACTTACTATGTATAAGGCACCTTGCTAGATTTTAGGGATAGCAAGACTATAGTTAAAATATCTATTTCCCAAGGAGCTTGTCTCTCTCTGTCTCAATAGTAAAGCTAAAAGGAATAAATACCAGGCTTGAGGGAAGACCTGCGTAAATACCCAGAGATGGGAGATGGCAGAACAAGATGCGAGGACCTCTACTAGACCAGTTTCAATGGGACACATAAGTCAACGAGGTGTCCTTCTTAGCATGAAGATTGTCCGTAATCTTTATACTTTCTACTACATACTTTAACCCTATGGAAAACCTCATTCCCTTCAGTCACTCATGTAGCCTCGTAGTCTTAAGGAATTGACTTCTTTCTATCAGTGAGCAAGGGTGGAGTTTGCCTCCCAAGGGTATTTCTGTAACAATCCCTCTCACAGGCTGATATCATAGTTCCATTCTGGCTCAAACCATATGGGGGATGTTTCCCATCTGCCACCTAGTCTCATAAGAGATTTGGGAGATACTTTTTAAGGCCATATCTTCCATTGAAAGAGAGAGGAAATAGCCATCCAAGAGGGAATCATTGTCATGGCTTGGCTGCTTTGGTCTGTGGGAAGCAAAATAGCATGAATTCTTTGGGCCACATAAGCCCCTGCAACCAGCAAAAAGCTGACCTGCTTAATTCAGAGAAAAACGATGACTATTGAGCAGTTTGTTTGTTTTTCCTACATCAGCATGGACACACCAACTATATTTGGCTTCTCTTACATATGAGAGAGGGGCAGAAAAGCATTTCTTCCCCTATTCTCCGATAGGGCATTTAAGGACATGGGACATTCTTACACAACCTTACTATGCATGGTCTGCTTCTGTGACCAGGGTTAAGGCTATTTCATATCTACCCTAGCATCCTTCATGAAGAAAGATGACAGAGAGGAAAGCAATCCAAGGTGGAGAGGAGTGATGGAATAGAATAGGAATCTAACCCACCATTGAGGGATTATATAGTAAGGTTAGAGAGGGGCCAAGTGAGGTAGTGCTTGCCTTATTCCAACTACTAGAGAGGCTAAAGCTGACGGTTCTAGAGCTTTGGAGTTCTAAGCTGCATTGACATCTGAAAATTGTGTCCTTATTAAGCACAGCATCAGTATGGTAAAACCCCAAGAAGACCAGGAGATAGAGGGGCACTAGATTGCCTAAGGAGGAGTAAACCAGCCCATGTTGGAAACAGGTCGAAACTTGAAGACCAGTCAGAATGGAACTGGGCCCATGAGGAGGCCCTTTAACTTCTAGTCTGGATGAGAAGGAAAAAAAAAGTTAAGGTCTCACTAGTGCACTAGCATCCAATAAATGTTTGTTGATTGGTTGGTTGGCGACACTGAGGGACAAATCATGATTGAGAGGGAAAGGCCTGAGATGCTCACAGGAGCAGAATGTGTTATTTCTCAGTAGTGTTATTGAGCACTCCATATCCATCAGCACAAGAGCAGCAGCAAAATTTATTTCTCAATTGACTTATGGGATGCTCTACATCGATCAGCACAGGGGCATGGCTGCTGTCACTTTGCCGCTGATCAGAGAGTTTGCATCTACGATGGTCCTAGTCTGTGCCTGGAGTTATAGTCCAGGAAGGAGGGCATTGTTTGCTTTTGCTACTAAATTGTGAGCATGAGCCTTATGGAATATGACTTCAGTGGATATTCCTAGGAATCTCCATTCCAGAGGTATAAAAGATATAATATCTCACAGGGCTGTTGTGAGGATCGAATGAGAAAATATATCTGCAAAATGCTTAACATGGTGCCTGGAATATGGTACTAGTTCCCCTCTCTCTCCTCCCTTTCCAAGATTTTTTTATTTTGAGCTTAAAAATAGCAGATTATCGTCACTAATATTTTAACATAGATCACAAAAATGATCCTCGGCCCTTGTGCTTTACAGCATAATGCAGACTTTTAATAACTCTCTGCTTCTCAGAGATGTGATTTTTTTTCTGAAATAGGTAGGAGTTGAAAAGGCTGGGGAATGATGTAGGTGGTTTAAAAAATAGTAATAATAATAATAGTTGAGGAATTTGTAGATTTGTTTTAACCTATTTACAAATCTGAAATGTAATATAATATTAAGGTTATTCACACCACAGGAAGCAGACCCTAAAGGCTCACATGACAGGCTTACTTGAGGAAGCTAGCAACTGGCCTTGATCCTGCTATAGATTTCACTCCTTCACTTCTCTCCCATCTTTACTCCTGACACTCCCAATTTCTCCATCATTTTTCAGCAGCCTTTTTACCCTGGAATATACCTCTTCCCATATGCCTTCTCATCCTAGGTGATCCTCCCTCTTCTCTAATTGATGAGTTCTTCCAGGAAGCTCCATTTTGAAGAAATAACTCAGGTCAGCCATGCAGGTTCCATCATTCCTCTCTGGGATCTGCTCCTGATTCTTAGAACTTCTCTAGGAGGCCCTCAAACAAGTGCCTTCTCCTCCCTCCCCTATTGCTTTCCAGTCTCCAATTGGAATGTAACTTTTCTGAGGGCACAAATTATCTTTCTTTTTGCTTCTATGTGTCTTCCCAGCACTTAGTATGGCGTCTAGCATTATAATACTTTATCTTTCTTCACATACTCAGTTTCATTTTGCTCTAGGACAAGGTAAAAACTCTACCACTCTCCAAGCCTCTTCCATACATTTATTTTTTTTTTTTTGGTTTTTGGAGGACAATTGGGGTCAAGTGACTTGCCCAAGGTCAGATGGCTAGTAAATGTTAAGTGTCTGAGGCTGGATTTGAACTAAGGTCCCCCTGACTCCAAGACCCATACTCTGTTCACTGTGCCACCTAGCCACCCCTACTAATTTGTCTTTGATACCCAATAGTCAGTGCATCTTCCCAACAGCCACTGACTCTTAATGATATGACTTTTATATACACTTTAAAGTTGCAGAGCTCTTTATAAACTTTATCTCGTTAGAGTCTTTTAGCAAAACTATCAAGCAAGTTCTGTGGCTATTCTATCCCTATTTTATAGATAAATTCTGAAAGAATAAGTTACTTCCTTATGGTTGACAACTATTAATCTCAGAGTTAGGATTTGAACCCAGGAATTCCTGATACCAAATCTAGCACACTGGCCACTATACCAAACTGCAGGATAAATTTCTGTTTGCCTTGGGGGTGGGGAACAATGTAAGAGAATAAACAGTTATATCTCACCTACTATGGGACAGACACTGTGCTAAGAACTTTATAAATATTTTCACATTTGATTCTCACAAGAACTCTGCAAAGTAGGTACTATATTACAGTTGAGGAGAGATGAATAGAAGTGAAGTGACTTATCCATGGCCACATAGTTAGTAAATACCTAAGTCCATTTTTTAACTGAGGGCTTCCTGACTCTATCCCCAGCACTCTATCTACCATGCCACCTAGGTGCCAGAAATCCTTAGAGAAGGGTGTCAACCCTTGATATAGAGGATGAAACAAATATGGAAGAACAAATTATTCTGGACATTGTCGTCCCCTTTAGTACCCAAAGAATTCCGGTAGGTTACTGCTTTCTTGTTTTTGTTGTCATTAGCTAGCATTTATAGAATGCTTTAAGATTTACAATGTGTTCATATGTGTGATGACCAACCTTGATGAACTGGACTCTTCTCAGCAACCCACAGCTATAAGACAACTCTACAAGTTTCAGGATGGAAGGAGATGTCTACATTCAGAGAAGGATCTAGAAAGACCAGAGCTTAAATGGAGACTGAGGCACTACATGCTATCATTCTTTTTCATGTTTGGTTTTGTTTCTTTTTTTTCCCAGTGATCACTCATTGGTTACAACCCTTCTATACAACCAGACTATTGTACAATGTGAAAGTATTTGCAGATCCTATACATGATTGCACACCACCATGGGGGAGAGGGACGGGAAGGGAGGGGAGAAAATCTGAAACTCAGGGGGTTGTGGAACTGAATCTTGTAAACTAAAAGTAAATAAACAAATCAATGAAAAAAAAAGATTTACAATGTGTTTTACAAAATTAGTTGGTATGGATTGGTATGAAGGAAAGGAAGGGGTGCCATCAGAGAAGGGGGCTTTTATCTAGCCATCTTACAATTCGGAAGTACAGGGATTCTGAGTGGAGTCATAAGAGTCACATATTCAGTCCCTCACAGTTTTAAAAGTTTTGTTTCATTTATCGATGCCCAAGAGTCATAAGCAAAGTGGGAAGTTGGGAGGGGAAACTAGTATTTAGAGCTTTGTTAACAGTCTTAGCTTATCTCACTTATTTAGAAGCCACTCTATATCAGGGGGCTTATCCATGATGTAATGGACAATTGCTAGTACTGTCAGAATCTCCTTTGGAAGAGGCTTCGAAAGCCACATGGGCAAATCCATACCTAATCAAGAAATCCCTAACAAGTGGTTGTCTGACCTTCTATTGAAACCCTCCTGTGAGAGAACACCCACTGCAATTGAAAGTATCCCATTCTACTTTTGTATCTCTAATTTCTAGGAAGTTTTTTAAAATTATATTAAGCCTTTATTGTTTTTTTTTCAAAGTCCAACCAGTATTCCTAATTCTTCCTTTAAGGGTCAGGCAGAACAAAGGTAATCAATCTCCTCTTCCACATGACAGCCTTTCAGATACTTGAAGATTGTTATCATACCCACTATCCCAAATCTTCTCTTCTCAGTTAGGATCATTTTTCTTGATAGGAGAAACTTCCTTGTTTGTGCCTTTAGCAATACAAGTTGAAGATTTTATTTCATTAATCATCAGTTTATTTCAAAAAATGGATGTGAAACCAGACATTACCCTGAGCCCTCTTTGCTCCCATTGATGAATAATTTGTGTTGTGATTGATGATGTCTCTCTTATAAAACATAAAATTCTTATTTGCTCTCCTCCACATAATTTTTGGCATTGATAATGGTTCCATATTTAAGGTGTATAGAAACATAGATTTAGACTGAGGGAAGGAAGGAAGGAAGGAAGGAAGGAAGGAAGGAAGGAAGAAAGGAAGGAAGGAAGGAAGGAATGAGAAAGGGAGACAAGGAAGGAAGAAGAAAGGGAGGGAGGAAAGGAGAGAGGGAGGAAGAAAAGAAGGAAAGAAGGAAGGAAGGAAGGAAGGAAGAAAGGAAGAAAGGAAGGAAGGAAGGGAGGGAGGGAGGGAGGGAAGGAGGGAGGAGAAAGGGAGACAAGGAAGGAAAGAGAAAGGGAGACAAGGAAGGAAAGAGAAAGGGAAGGAAGAAGAGAGAAAGAAGGAAGGAAGGAAGGAAGGGAGGGAGGGAGGGAGGAAGGAAGGAAAGAAGGGAGGAAGAAAGGAAGGAAGGAAAGAAAGAAGGAAGGAAGGAGCTGTGTTTTATCCCAGTATTTTGGTTCTAAGTTGCAGTCTATGAAAACACTACAGTAAATGTACAAGTTATGCTAATTGCGGTTATTGATTGCTATTGCCATTTCACATTTTACAAAGGTGTTTTGCTGTTGTTGATGCTGTTTTGTTTTAAAAAAAAAAAACTCTTAACCTGGTTTCTAAATTTTGATGACTTAAAACTATTACTGCATCTTAGTTTCACTGAGGATAGCATGTCTCCAAAAACACAAGCTAGGAAAATCCTCATGATGTTTCCAGAACCTACAGGGGCTTGTTCTTCACTCCTATTGTCCTGAAACTTCTCTGTTAAATTCCTATTTGACCTTAAAGTAATCTGACCTTGTGCTTATCTGTGTAAGGTGACAACCCTGACCACAATGGCAGTGCTCATATCATTGTCCTCCAAAAAGAGATCTGGATTGGGTTCTTTATAGCTTTTTGTGTTGTTGTGGAATAGTCCTAAATCCGTGATTCCTACCAAGTGTAATGACATCACATGACAGAATCTTGATGTCAAATTGAGACAAACATAGTGTGGTGAATAAAAGATGAAATGACTGAGAAAACAAAGGTTTGAGTTCCCAAGCATTTTGATTTATTAAGTAATACATGCCCATTGCCCAAGTCAAGACCAGGTCCCCTTCTCAGCTTAGGGCTGGACCCTAAATACAAGGGGAGACAGACCTTCATAAATTAAAAATAATCAAATAGGCCCAATTAATTAAAACAATACAGCATTAAGTAATCTGATTTCTAATTGGTTGAAAACTTAGGGGCTTTACAAATTTCAAGGGGGAGAACAAACAGGTATAGTTTCCTGAATTCAGAAAATGCCCAAGTGTCTGTAAATAATCGAAGAACATGGAAATAATAACCAATTGATCAGTTGGTGGTCAGTTTTCAAATGAGACATATGGGTTGCTTGATATGTGCAGTTGTTAGAGAACTATCTTTGGATCTGAGTGGGTTTCCAGTCAGCATAACCTGGGTCATTGGGCAAGGGTCTCTAAGCAGCAGGGAGAGGTGGTCCAGTTTCTCAGCCACAAAGGGCTTGGTTCAAACAATGCAATACAGTTTTCTCTCGATTCCTACAATTGAATAAAGTTTCCTCACAGGACAGAAATTGTATTAGACCCATAATTAAATAGAAAGGGAACTGAACTCCAGAATTGAGTCCCAAAATGGAGTCAGTGTGGTTCACTCAATTCCATCAATTAACCACTTGCTGTCCTAATCCCCTCAATTCCCTCAGTAGCCACTCAAAGATACTTCCTGAATCCTGGGAAATATTATTTTGGAGATTTGTTAGATACAAAGAGGAAAGAAAAGGTGGCCAATTCCTGTTCTACTGTTTATGCCCTCTCTACCATACCTTTCTTTCCCATGCTTTTTTTGTGGGAAAGTACTGTCAGAACAATAGCAATCCAGGGGCAATATGGATTTAGTACCAAATCTACCACTCAAGCAAGCTGATTAGCATGCCAGAAATAAAACCGACTGGTTTAAAAACTGATTTTTAAAACTGACTTAAAAACCTGGCTAAAATGTGATGCTGTAAACACAGGATTAAATGTTTGTCTGAATTGGGACCACTTGGTCTCTGGGGGATGGGGTTGGATGAGGAGGACTATGCTGATCTTTCTTTTTTCAATGCTTTCAGTTGGAGGTGTTTTGTTACAGCTGTCAGTGAAGTGAGGGCTGTAACTCCCCAGCCCAAGAGTTCCCCAGCTATCTGGGGCTCTAGTACAAATGACAGAGCTGTTTCTTGCATTGCCGTGCAGCAGATATTATAAGGAAATATAATGCCCCAGCTGAGTGAGAAGCTAGGAAGGCCATATGCTCAGAGGTGCTAGCAAAGGATGCCTGCTGGGGGGGGAGGAGGATAGAGAAATTGCATCCTCAAATCAACAAGAAAAAAGGAAGGAGGGGAGAAATGGGTCAGAATTTTCACATTGAAAGCTTTGCCCTTCTCCTTCGTTTTTCCCCCGTCTCAGCTTCTACTGCCACATCATTTTCTTTCCCCCAACTATACACACACACACACACACACACACACACACACACACACACACACACACACAAATGGCTTGGGTGCACAAGTGCTTTTTAGTAATGATGGAGTTTGATAAAATCTCAAAATCTCAAAATCCAAAGAGACCTCAGAGGCCATCTAGCCTAACCTATACCTTAGCCAATCAATTAGCCACCCTTTGTTAAATGTTCACTTTGTGCCTGACATTGTGTTAAGCACAGGAGATATAAAGACAAAAGTCAAACAGACCTTGTCCTCAAGGAGTTTCCATTCTAATAGTGGAGACAAAATGTACGTCCATAAACATAAACATAATATATGCAAAATGAATATTAGGTGGTTTGGGGAAGGGGTGCACTAGTATCTGTGGAGAACAGTAAAAACTTCATATAGAATAGGAATTCTTCACCTCTAGCAATCAATGAATGTAGGCTTTCTCAGCATAATGCTTTTAAATGCATAAAATAAAATACATAGAATTACAAGGTAAATCAATTATATTAAAATATAGTTATTAACATATTTTTAAATAGACTAAATAGGGGCAGGATAGGATGGAGAGCAATGTAGTCAGTCTTTCACAATATCTCTACTATGGAAATGTTTTGTGTAATTACACATATACAACTTATATTGAATTGCTCATCTTCCCAGGGTGGGGGTGGGGGGCGGGGTGAGGAGACAAGAAGGGAGACAATCTGGAAATCAAAGTTTTAAAATTAAATGTTTAAAAAAATTATTATTTTTATTACTATTATTATTGCTATTATGCAACTGAGAAATAAGATATACAGGCACTGAGATATAGAAATCCATCTTGCCCTACTAGAAAGTTGGGGGGGATGGGGGAAATATAAGAGAGAACAGATTGAGGGAAGGGGTATTCAGTGGGATCACTGTTTTGGGGTGGTGGGTAGGGGATAGATGGGGAGAAAATTTGTAACTCAAAATCTTGTGGAAATGAATGTTGAAAACTAAAAATAGACAAAAAAAATTTTAAACAAGCTCATGGACCCCAGGTTAAGAAGCAATCCATGGTGTAGAAGGTGGTACTTGAGCTAGATTTTAAGGTCAACATGGATTCCAAGAGGAGGAGATGTATTTCAGGCCTAGAGGGCAACCATGGCAAAGGCGTGGAGATGGGAGATGGGGAATAGCAAGCCAATATGGCTACATCGCAGAGCATATGGAGGAGAATAATCTTATAAGTCAGGTTATAAAGAGATTTAAATGCCAAAGAGAATTTTATTTAGGATCCTGTGGGTAATAGGGAGCTGCTGGAGTTTTTTGAATGATTAAGCCTGTCCTTTAGGAAAACAACTTTGGCATTCGTGTATCATTTTTTTTTCTTTAAATTAAGGGAGCCAATTAACGACTTTACTCATCACCTTTTCAAACACATGAGCTCATAAGAGACATAGATAGAGAGCTGGAAAGGACCTGAGAGACCATCTAATCCAACTCTCATTTACAGAGGAGAAAACTGAGGTTTAGAGAAATGGTCAAGATCACATAAGTGATCAATACTAAGTACAGGATTTGAACCCAGGTCCTCTAACTCTAAATTAAGGGCTTTTTCCACTGCACCATAAAACCAAGTCAAATCAACATTAGTAGGAAGTGTTAGATTTGGAGACAAAAGACCTTAAAGAATTCAAATCCGTTCTATCTCTGCTCCTTGTTACTGGAAAACTTTAGGTGTCACCTCACTTTCCTAAGTCTCAGTTTCTTCATTTGTAAAATGAAGGAGTAAACTAGGTGATTTTTGGTGTCCCAGCTCTGAAGTTATGGTCTTATGAAATGATTTATAGTTGAACACAAACAACTTTGCTCATCCCTCACCCTACAGATATGTTTATTGCCCTTGCAACAGCTCTAATGGATAGGAATTTTACTATCCACGGTATCAAAGGTAGTCAAATTGACAGGAAGTTGCGAAATCTGTATTCCATTTGTGATCTCCTTTAAAATGACCTCTTAGCCTTTTATCTAGTGCTAAAAGGCTCCTTCATTTGTTTTTTTATAGTTCAAAGGCAAAATGCACAGCCTAGATCCTCTCTGAGACTTCCTTAACTATCTGAAGATGACCAGCTCCTTCAGAGGAACTTTGATTAACCCAAATGGAAGTTAGCACATGGATGGAAAACAGAATTCTCACTGCAGAATTGAAGTACAGATGCGAGAAATAAATTTGGCCCATGCTGCAGTTTTTTCCTGGTTTAATACGCATATAAAAGGGCTAGGAAACCTTTATAAGATTTTACCTGCCCTCAGAGAGAACTCCACAGAGCACTTTCTCAATATGTACCTTACAAAGTCTGCAATTTTGCTCACTATGTACTTTATAAAATCCACAGTGGAGTTTGTTGTAGGTTCCTGAATTTTATAATTGGATGAGAGTGATGGTTTTATGAGAGCACTTCCAAATGTTGCCCTTAGCTACTTACATTTATCTGAAAACTATAAAAGCAGTTTTGACACAGATGAAAAACAAATATTTGAGCAGTAGGGTTCTTTACCTCTTCTGATATGCAGTGACCTCCAATGGCCACTGGTGAAACATTCATGTGAGATTTTGGTGTTGAAAACCTATTCAGCTGAAATTCATTTACAAATTATTGGAAATGATATGTTAAGCCCTAAGTTCTTGGCTGGGGAACATGGATGTCACTCAATAGGCAAGAGGGAGTAGTTCAAGGTTTTGAAAGAAGAAAGTGCTAGAATCAAAGTGATTAATGTGGCAAGCATATACAGAAAGGCTTGGACCAGGAAAGAGAGTGGACCAGCCAGGGAGTCATTTAAAAGGCTTTTTTACACACGGGCATCTCTCTACCAGTCCATTTGCATCAGTGACAAATTCATTCATTAATTCAGTAAGCATTTATTAAGTGCCTACTGTGTGCTATGCAGTGTGCTAAGTGTTTGAGAAACAGAGCAAAAATGAAATAGTCCTTGCCCTCAAGAAGTTTATATTTCACTGGGCGTGAACAACGAGTAAAGACAAACTAAATCCAAAAGTATTCAAAGTACATATAAAGTAATTTGGGAGAGGAAGGAGAAAGTTGTAGCAACTGGGGAAATCTGGAAAGGCTCAAGGGAGTGTGTGTGTGTGTGTGTGTGTGTGTGTGTGTGTGTGTACATGCACACATGCTAGGGCTAAACGTCTTGGGTGATTATGTAGTAACATTCTCTATTGGTATAACTTCATAGTTAGACTTTTTCTTCCTGACCTGTTTGTATCAGAATAATTATCTGCATGATTCTCTTCTGAACTTCAGTGGGACCTAAGGATCATAAGAGAGAGAGGGGAGGAAGGAGTGCATTCCAGGAATGGAGAACAACCTGTAGGCAAAGGTACAGTGATGGAAGATGACATGTTATATATGGGCAACAGCAAACAGGCCAGTTGGGCTGAGATATAGGGTATGTGTGGAAGAGGACAAATAGGGAACTTTGTCCTTCCCATTCTCCCAGTGAGAAATATTACTTCAGTATCAGTATCATAGCTTTCATATTTAATGCAGAGCTGACACCTCATCTCCTAAAATCTCTTATTACCATGATAAATTCTTAGGGCTACTAAAAATTCAGCAGCTTGTCCTTACCGCCTGCCACTACAGCTTCTCTGTCCTTCTTAATCTGATGCAGCAACTATTGTATATCAAGGTTTTTATCAGTGGTAATAGGAGTGTATGCTCTGTATTCATCTGAAGTAGCCTTCTGCCCAAATTTTGTCCTCTCTTCTCCCAGCTAAATCATGTATTTTTTGTAAATATTTAAACCAGAAAGTCAATATATAGTGTATACCATAGGCAAGCTTTGGTGTCAGGTATCCGACTCTCTTAAGAACACACACATATTTCTGAGCTCTAGCTTGATTTATCTCACATCCTCACAGCTAGTTTTACTCTCTGTGTGTGTATGTGTGTGTGGGTGTGTATGTGAGCACATATTAGGACAAGATGTCTTGAGTGATGGTGTAGTAATATTCTCTATTGGTACTTACCGTTTCCTAGTTGGACCTTCTCTTCCTAATCCAGGCGTTTCTGTCAGAATGCTTACCTACATAATTCTCCTCTCACTCACTCCCAAGAAATCAGCCAGGACAAAGTCACAACCCTCAAGATGTCAGGGTTCTGATGTCAGCTAGGCATCTTTTCTCTAGTTATTGTTGTTGTTTGTCCTTCCTTCTCGAAGAGAACCATGACATCAGGGAGATGATGACATGCCTTGCAGAGTCGTTGCTGATTTGAGTGGTGAGAAATTGAGAGAAACCTTCTTTAGATTAATTCACGTGTGTGGCTTAGTTGGATTCAAAATGGCTGTCACTCATTCCTAAAACTCTGGTTTGTACTGTTTGTGAGGATTCTAAAGACTCCAGAGCTATGACCTGGGATAACAACAACAATGACAATACTCATCGCCCTAATGAAGACATAAGACCACACTAGTTGGCGTGCTGCAGCTGCACCACAATGCCCAGATCCTGCCTTCCTATTTGAATTTGTGCCACTCACTCTTGCTACATATTCTGTTTACTACTCATAGAGGCTTAGCTAATTTGTACTGACTTCCAGAAGTACTCTGGAGAAAATGTTAGTGTCAGCAGACTTCACTTCCCTATAACCCAATGCAGAGAGTGAATGTGTGCGTGGGTGTATGTATGTAGGTATGTGTACGTATATGTAAATACATTTATACACATGTATATAAATACACATCAACATATATATAATTATTCTATATATACTTATATTTATCAGTTTTTTTCTCTAGATGCAGATGTCATATTTCTTCATGTGTCCTTTATTTGTAACTTGTGCATTTATAATAGTCAAAATGACTTGGTCACTCAAAGTCGTTCTTAAAACAATATTGCTGTTACTGTTACTATATACAATGTTTTCTCGGTTCTACTCACTTCATTCTTCATCATTTCATGCTCTTTGAGGCAGCAACAGTCCTGCTTCCTTTGATCTGTATCTCCAGCACTTAACACAGTATCTAGAATATGGTAAATGATGAATAAGTATTTTATTTTTGTTCATATTGAACAGGAAATATGATATACATTCTAATACTGTGTTTCCACAATAACATTGAATGAACTATGCAGTAGAACAGTATGGTTGTCCTACCATGAGTCAATTTCAAATTCATAAAACAATCCAGTTTTCTTTCATGGTCCATTATGAATCTATCATATATGAATTTACCAAAAATCTTTTGAAAAAATAATTTATATGTTCAATCTATAATATTTCTCAAAAATGGTTGAATAACATCAATAAGTATAGTAAATTAGAAACAGCTATTAGGAGGGTTATCATCAAGTTTTCAGTGGACAGCTGAATAGCGGCTATGAGAGTATTTTATGTGTTGCCTTGCTTTTAGTCTTTCTACAAATCCGTTACCATTTTTAAAATAGCTGTGCATTTACACATCAAAAACACGCTAGAGTGGTTCATACAAACCTAGTGAATGATAACAGTAGTTATCATGTAGTACTCTAAGGAATGAAATTATTATAAAATGTAGAAACTGATAATGTTAAAAGAGAAGTTAAAAGTGTGAAAAATGAGAAGAGAAAGAAAGAGAGAGAGAGAGAGAGAGAGAGAGAGAGATGACTTTCAGTTTGAAAAATTGAAGAAGGATTCATAGAGGTAGTTGCACTTGAATGCCTGAAGGAAGAGGCAAAAAAGACTTAAAGGAAGTTCATTCAGGATGGATATGAATGTATACTTACAGGAGAGGCAGAAGAAGAGAAACAATTATGCATCAAAATGTATACAATAATAAGAAATAAATTTGAATTCAAGTTCTCTACTATAAGAACTGTCTTGGTTTCTATCTTGGTTCACTTTTTGTCATTCTCTTCTTAGGATGAGACAGAATATCCAAAGACCCAATTTCAAGTGTCATTTAAGTTGGCAGGGAGATCCTTTCTGAAGGTAAGGAAGACATTAAGTGATAAAATAGGGATAGTTTGGAGAATTTCCTTCTTGGGTGATCTTTTGAAAGTAGCTAGGTTCTCTTAGGATTTTAGAGGTGGAAGTGGGCATAGTTGAGTAGTCATCCAATTACCTCGTTTAGCAGATGATAAAACTGGCCCTTCTAGCTAAGCTAGTGCCAGGAGCAGGACCAGAATTCCCAGACCATACATTTTCCACTATACCATGTTGCATCATATCAGAAAGCCAGATGATCAGTTCAGTTGCATTTCAAATTGCCTCCAGACCTAAGTCTTTTATGACTGATTCTTATTTTTTTTCAGTTGGTGCCCAGCCAGGGATTGCATGAGCTTCATTCACTAGGATATGCATATAATTACCAGTCATGGGCGGCATCACCAACAATCCTTTGTTCATCCTTGGTTAGGGGCTGTCTTCTTGGCATCACTGATTTTCTACCCTTACCAAACCTCTTTACCTTTAATTATAAATAGCAATCAATTCAAAATGAGCTATCCAAGCTGAATCAGAGCATCAGTAAATAAAAAGGACTCCCCTATGCCATTTATTAAACACCAAAAGCTACTGGAAACTCAAAGAATCACCTCATCTTCTTTTCTAGCAGTTGCCAGCATTAAAAACCTAATTTTCCAAAGGAAAATATAAAATACAAATAATTTTTTTCTGTGAGTCAGAGGGGAGTCAGAAGCACTCGAGATGTAGAGTAGAACTAGTGACAGATAGTAACTAAGACAGATGGTAAGAAGTGCTCTTTTCATACATAGAAGCAAGATGTGCTCTATTGATAGCTACCTGGTCAACAGGACCTTTTTGCATCCGGAAAAGCAACTTCACATATGCCCTAACAGAGAGAATATTCCCCACCACTGGAGTATAACTTTTCTTAAAGGGGATTGAAGAGAGAGTGGTGATGGAATTTAAATGAGAATCTCTCTCAGTCAGAGAATGAAACTAGCAATAGGTTGTTTTATTCAGCTGCAGAAAAAGAAAGTGATATGTGACAGCAACTGCAGGTTAGTGTAGTCACCCACAGATACAAGAAAGATGAAAATGTGCCATTAAGCTGGATCATAGCTTGAAAATTAGGAGGGATGTTAATTGCAATATAATACATCTCCCTGATTTTGTGCCTTGCCTAAGTTTATACCAATATTGAATAGATGAGTCAGAAATTGAACCCAGATCCTTGGACTCCAAATCTAGCATCTTTCCACTGTGCCACATAGGTTTCATGGTGGCCTGCAAGGTATAGAATGGGAGCAGCCAAAGCTGGAAATCCACTGTTTGGCTAGTTACAATTCAAAGTGTTTCATCAGACAAAGGTACACTGACACTGAGCAAGGAAAGGGAATTATTCTTTTTCCTGCAATAGAAATCTTTGCAGAAAATACATATATTAGAGCAAGCTCAAGTCTGAGGCATTCTTGTTTAAGCTACAACTTCAAAGTGGCCCGTCCTTTTCATTTCCACTACCATCACACTGGCTTAAGCTGCTCCCATCCCAAGTTATTGTCAGTCATTTCAGTTGTGTCTGACTCCATCACCCCATTTGGGGTTTTCTTGGCAAAGATGCCAGGGCGCTTTGCCATTTCCTTCTCCAGCTCATTTTACAGATGAGGGAATAGAGGCAAATAGGGTTAAGTGACTTGCCCAGGGTCACACAGCTAGTAAGTCTGAGGTCAGATTTGAACTCAGGAAGACGAGTCTTCCTCTCTCCAAACCTGGCACTCTATCCACTGCACCACTCAGCAGCCCCTACCACTTCATGCCTATTCTGTATTATAGAGGTCTCCCTTCTTCCAGACATATCGTTTGCCTTCCTTTGTCATCTAGCACAGTATCACCAGATGCTCTGACTGAGTCACTTTCTGAGATGAAGAGAAAGAGACAGAGAGAAAAAAAGGAAGGAGGAGGAAGAGGAAGAAAAGAGGGAAGGAAGGAGGGATGGAGAGAGAGAAGGGAAAAGGAAGAGTTATTCTCAGGGAGCAAGGCAGCCAGTACGTAGGTGAGGAGAGCCAGGAAAGTAAAACTTCACAGTTCATTGCCTACTAATCCTTAGTATGGTATTTAAGACAATCCTCAATATATTACCTTTCTAGCCTTATCTCCCACTTCTCAACAAATCCTGTACATTACCCAATCACAACTATTCCATAAAGGTTTTCCTACTCTTTTCCTCTACCTTTAAATGCTTCTTTTGCACTCTGCCCATCTTACCTACCAATCCTTCAAGTACTAGGTTATACTGTACCTCCTCAACAATGACTTTCTGAGTCATTGGACTAAGGCCCATTCTGTCTCTAACTTCTATGATCTTGACCCCAGGAGGATATAACCTATCCTCCTTCTAGATGCCACTTATTCTCTATTTACTCTAATAGGAATATTTATTACATATTGTCTAGAATAAGCACAACTTCGTCTTTATTTTACGTATATATGTGTGAATGAATATATCATTGTCAATTGAGCATGTGTGTATATACATGTGTATGTAATCTATGAAGAGGTCTATGTGTTTTATACATGTCTATGTATGCATAGACACATATTGTCAATGAGACAGAAAGAAATGTAAGGTTGAGTGTTCTTCTATTGGCATTGATTTTGGAGAGAGCTAAAGGAATTATACCCCATGAAAGGGAATTTTGCAACATCAGTTATTGCTATCAGTTACCAATAACCAGGGATCTTCTGGTTGTAGCATTTGCAATATTGCTTTTGTGAGGTTCCATAAGGTGATAGTTGTTGGTGTATTTCACAAATTGCCATATCATTGTGTATTTTATAGAATTCTGGACTAATTTTTATCCTTCCACCAAGACTTACTGGGCTAATCACTTCACTTTTCTTGGCCTTAGTTTCTTTTTTTGTAAAATAAGAGGGTTGGACTCTGACCTCCTAAGCTCCTTCTCCCTCTAAATCTATGGACCTATTTTCATCTTTCTGTCACTCTGTCAACCCTCATGAACCTATTAACTGTGGATGTCCTTGGTGGGCTCTGTACATGGAGAAGATGTGCTATCAGACATGGCTTTCTTGGAGATCCTCAATCTTCATCTAAGTCCCAACAGTTTCTTCCTTCTGATGTCTTCAATTCACTGGGAATGCAAAGATAAAAATAAAAACCAATCTCTGCCTTCAAACAACTTACGTTCTATTCTTTCGTTCTCTTTTTGATCTTTCCCTCTCTCATCTTTCATCCTTTTACAACATTTACAAGATGTAGAAATTATTACTTAGGGAAGTCAACTCACCAGGATTGAGCTTCAGGCAGGAAGAGGCACAAGATGGAGGCCAAGAGTGGTAGCTCTTGGTCTGGGAGGCTGTTCTGTAAAGAGGAACTATATTTAGTAACCTTCTCCCTCTTTCCCCCAACTATTGATTGTAAAGAGCTGTTAAATGCATTCCCTGATGATATTGATGCTCCCTGGCTTTTCTGAATTTGATCCTTGGTTTTATTATTTTCTTTGCTTATCTTCCATGACCAAAAACTTGGAATTACAGATTCATAAGATTTTAGAACTGGAACTCTTGATAATAACCATTTAACTCAATGCCTTCCTTTTACAGATGAGGAAACTGAGACCCAGTGAGGTTAAGTGATTTATTTAGTAATATTTTCAGACAGTGACTAGAATCAGCGTTATGTGTTTTTAAATCTTAGTCTGGAGTATCAAGTTTCCATGCCAACAGGTACACTACTTCATTGCCCCCATGTAATAATGATTTGGGGGCAATTTACCACCTACTGCCATTTTAAGCAGCCAAGGTGATATAAATGTGTTATAAACATTCTCTTTCTTAAAAAAGATTCTTTAGCTTAAAATTTCCATCCTTCTTGATCATAACTTCTGTTTCCACTGTGAGAGATGAGAAAAATGAGTAAAATCTGCCTTTCTTTTTGATACAATTAAGAAGTTGGGAAATAAAAAGCAGATCCTTCTAGACTGATTTGTTCTCCTAATCTGAATTTCTCCAACCCACCTTCTGGATAAGTGAGTGGAGGGTAATGTTACATGGCATTTTGTGTTCACTAGGGTTGAATGTTTTTAACCTGATTTTTTTTCTTGTTCTCTGGTCCCAGGCTTCCCAAGGTACATATACAGTTTTCTTTTCTTCCTTATCAATGTTATAATGGTTGTGGCTTTTCTAGAGCATTGGTTAGGCACTCATATACATGCTACTCTATTAAACACTGTACCTGACAAATCAAATAATGATCTAAGCTAAGTCTCCATTTAATTCAGCTACATTCAGTCTCTAAGAATTTCTCTTAGAACCAAGTGATCATTTGAATATTCCAACCATTCCCCAAAGACTACGTCATACAAGGAGAAATCCCACATCCCCATCTCAGAATTTGCCTAGCTTTGATTATTCTTGTTGAAGTAGGAATACCCTATGGATTCTATTCTGAGTTCAGGAACTGAACCTGATTTTATCTGTGGACCTCAGTGCCCATGCTACTGTCCATAAATCATAAAGTTAGCCAATTAGTTACTCATATAGTTCAACTTAATTTGTGGAGTGAGGTGATTTCTGAATCTATCAAAAACTTCATTGGTTGGGATGATTTCACTGAATGAGAAATTTGGTTTTCCAAACTTGCTCAGTAAATAATAATACAGTTTAGAGACCCTTGGAGCAGGAGAGAATAATTCAACTTTCATGCTAATTCCATAGGACCAAATGAAGGGCCCCTTCAACTCTACCTCTCACATAATGTTTTCATTCAAAAAATACTCAGCTTTCTGACCATAGACATTTGCAAAGTCTTATCAGAGTGAGAGATAGGAACAGAAAGGTAAGAAGAGACAGACAGAGACAGAGGGATAAAGTGAGGGAGAGAGAGAGGAAAGATAGAGGAGAGACACAGACAGAGACAGAGAAACAAAGAGTTTGGCTCTTCTGCTTTTTTTTCTGAACAAATTATTTTGGGATAAATTGCTCCTATTGATCTAGAATGAGTTCAGTAAACTTAATTGCACTATAAGGGAAAAAAGCCCTGGGATTTTTCCCCCTTAAGTCTTTAGAGGTTAAAAGACAGAGTTACTGAGCCAGAACCTGTGGATTAATTTTTTGAATATGAAAGATGCTCTGAAGTAGCTAACTCTGCTACCCTGGCCATATGAACTGAAATAGGGGCCAGGATTTTTTTTCTCATCAAAGGGGCTTATCAATGAACACATGAAAGCAGTTAGTGGCCCTGAATAGCAATAACTTCTATTTGTGTGGCTTCTCACAGTCCAGTCCCCAATTGAAAGGAGAACTTATCTGAGACCAGCCGACCATTCACTATGGAAATGGTTTCTGCTGAAACATAGATGAAGATTAGGCCTAAGTTGCCATACAGTGCTGCCTACTCTTGGCTAATGGCAAGGAGCCCAAGCTGTCCATATGGCTCGTTTGTTCTCTGGGAAGTCATGGGCACACTAGAATCTTTGGCTGGCATTGCTGCGCTTGTGGGTGTCTCTCAGGCGTCATTGCTGTCCTTGGGCTCTCCGATACCAGGCAATGTTCTGGGAAGCAGCCTATGTGTTCCAGGGTGGGCAGCAAAGAAAGGAAACTGATCCCCTACAAATTAAGATATGAGTCCATGGATGAATCTCTCCAGGGAATTTGATTAGAAAAAGAGAGAAGTAACTGTTGAGAAAAAGAAGAAGTAACTTGAGAAAAAGAAGTAACTGTTGAGAAAAAGAAGAAGTAACTTGAGAAAAAGAAGAAGTAACTGTTTCATAGAAATATAGGGTTTTTTTTTGCAGGCTAGCAGCATCTAGCAGAAGATAGTCACGGGTTGTTGTTGAAGATCTTTCCATTCAATTGAGTGAATTTTTTTGAGGGTATTTGATTTCCTGCATAACTCTGTGCTATTGACTGGGAAAAGATACCCAAAAAAAAAGGATAGATAAAACAGTATCCTTGTCCTAATGGAGTTTGCAGTCTTTTGGAAGGATAATGATATACAATATTATATAACAAGTTCATAAAAGGGGGAAAAACCAGTGATAGGTTGAGTCTGAAAAGCAAAATCCTTACTGACAGAGATCAGGACAGGCTTCACTTACAAAGCAACACTTAAGATGTTCCTTAAAGGATTGTTAGGAATTGAATAACCAAAGGGTGGGGTTGGGGGGGGGGGTGCATTATTAGATGGGAAAGAGAACATTCTCTGGATTCAAAGGGCTTGGGTTCTAATCCTACATCTAATATTTACCGAATGGGAGTATAGAAAGGAATAGGACCTGGATCTGTAATTTCATTGTTATAGGGAACTCTTAAATTAGGAAATTCTCTCTCCCAAAGTAAGTCAGCAACTTTTCTGTAACTCACAGTCTTAGAGAGTTGCCTAAGTGTTTTAGGTGTTAAATGACTTGCCCAGTGACCCACAGCCAGTAAGTGTCAGATGTGGGATATAAACTCTCAGGCCTAACCTTCTACCGTATTCCATTACACTGCCTTTTACTGACTTATTGGGCAAATTGCTTAATCTCTGTGGGCCTCAGTTACTTCACCTGTAAAATGAGAAAGTTGGTGTAGATGGCCTTGGAGCTCCCTTCTATCTCTAACTCTATTTCCCTATGACCAACAAGGGGAGGGAGGATGTCCTAGGCATAGAGAACAGGGTAAGCAAAGACACTAAGGCAGAAAGCAATAGAACATGTTCAGGAAAGAGAGAATCATTCAATACGGCTGAAGGTGAGAATGTGTGGAGGTGAGAATTATGAAACAAGTCTGAAAGGGTAAGGAAGAAACATGTGAATTATGACCTGAAGGCCTTACCTCTTGCCCAAGGTCTAATGTATGGGATATAACAATACTCTATATTTTATAAGTGGTCTCAGGGCTTCATTCCTCCAACAGAGAAGTTTTAAGAAATTAGGATCCAACTACCAGATATTTTTGAAGTTGCCCATATTGGCTAATAAAGGATTTCCCTTCATTTTTGTCTCTTATCTTCTAAAGAATTGTTACAGTTGGGTTTTTTAAGTACTGTGCTACTGTTCCGATGATGCTATGTGACTACAGAATAATGAAACACCACAATCTGTGAAGAAGTTAAGAGTCATCCAAAGGACAATGGTAGGCACGAGTGAATGGTCTGTGACCTATTACCAACCAAGCATTATAGAAATACTATACAAAATGTTATCACTCCTCCTTCTCCTCCTCCTCCTCCTTTCTCCTACTCTTCCCCCTCCTTCTGCCACTGCTGCTTCTCCCTCCATTCCCTTGGCATGAACCAACTTGGTTCCTCTTTTGTGAAGCACTAGCTGAGGAGACCCCAGGTCTCAAACCCAGGCTTGTCTGATGAGAAGTCTAAGGAAGGAGTCAAGACTGAAAACAAAGACCACATTAATTTGAAGGTAGTTCAGTGGTACAGTTTAAGAGGCACGTACCACTTGGCAAACTAATGAAAGCCTACTATGAATGACAGGGTGTGTCAGTGAGGCAGATCAGATTCTCATTTGATGGGCAGCCCATTAATGAAACAGCCCATTAATGAAACCTGCACAGTTGAAAATGGAAGATGAAGATATGATTGATGTATTCTAGTAGCAGATAGGAGGTATTTGCTAAAAAGAGAACCTGCCACTCTACTCCAGAACTATGCCCCCCCAAAAAAAACAAACCATTCACAGTTAGAAAACCAAGATTTGATTCATCCACATCCAGACTACTGCAGTATAGTCTTTTTTCCCCTTCTTTGATTCCCTTCTCCCATTCCTTTATGTACTTAAAGTAACTGGTGTATGTGTGCAGGCATAATGCATATTTTTTTAAACTACGTGGCCAATGATATATTTTGACGAGCACTCAATGGAGACAGGGAGGGGGAAAAACAAACTGGTTCTGGGAAAATATACTTTTTCTCTATTAGTGACATGCTCATTCAACTTTTACCTTTATACTTCAGTGTTATTTTGCTCTCGCTATTTAACAAAACAAAAACAAAAACCTTGCATACTTTGATTGGATAATGTTGATGTTTTTCTTTTATCTTTGCAAAACAAAGGATGATTTTATAACTTTTTTGTATGTAGCTGTTACATATAGGGTAATCTCTCAGTAAGGATAAATTACTATAAAGAAACTGATCCTAGGGGTAGCTAGATGGCGCAGTAAATGAAGCACTGGCCTTGGACTCAAAAGGACCTGAGTTCAAATCCAACCTCAGACACTTAACACGTACTAACCATGTGACCTTGGACCAGTCACTTAACCCCAATTGCCCTGCCTTCCCCCCTCCAAAAAAAGCAAAAGAAAAGAAAAGAAATTGATCCTAGTTTCCTTCCAAGTCAAACATCTTGTTTAAATATACATCTTATTTAAAACGAAAAACACACCAAAATAAAAATGGATGTTATCAAAGAGATGAATTGTTAGGGGGAATGGTCCAGTCATATGGCAAGAGTAAGGGATAACCAAAGAGAAGCCTATATTCTCCATTTGTATCCATTGTCAAATGAACTAGAGAAAGGCCCTCAACGTGAATGTGATGCCACATGCATCAATGACATCAACTGTGTCAATCAGATATAGCTCTTCTGGGACCAAAAGTGTGACAAGATGGAAATTTCTGTATCTTTAAGAGATCCTTCAGATCTTTTAAATTACCATTTGTGTTAGGAGCTGAATTTTAAACTGCAGTTTGCTTGTGTTTAACCTCAGCACATTTAGATTCTGCCTCTTTTTCTTTACCTCTTTACCTCATAACTGAGAAACTGCCTAGCTTTCAGGAGCCTTTGAGGTATCTCACTTCCAAGGTAGGGTTGTGGCTGGTAAGGATTGTCACTAGTTCTTGAGATCTCTCCAAAGTTATTTTCTATATCGTTTACTCTTATTATATGTAGCTTAAGAAGCTATTCTTATTTTTTTAGGGACATACAGTTATTTATGCTCCCAGATAAATATTGGCTACCTTTACATGACAGTATAAGCCTTCTCTTAGTCATTCATTCATTCAGCAGACACATAGTCAATGTCTATGTGCCGATACTTGTCCTAGGTATTGAATGAAAACTTTAGAATTAGGGGCGGCTAGGTGGTGCAGTGAATAGAGCACTGGCCCTGGAGTCGGGAGGACCTGAGTTTGAATGTGGCCTCAGACACCTGACACAAAAACTAGCCGTGTGACCTTGGGCAAGTCACTTAACCCCAATTGCCCTTCAAAAAAAAAAAGAAAAAAAACTTTAGAATTAGTTGGCAAGATATTGGATGAACTTCTAATTTAATGAAGTTTTTCTAAAACTAGAACTCAAAGTACATATTGAGTCTTCACTTATCAATTTGTTTATTTCTTATTCCTTCTGTATAAAGTTAAAATTGAGCTTTTCCTGAAAAAAAAAAAAAGCTATTAACTAATCAGGCATCTCAGCAGGCAGTCAAGAGAAAATAGCTCTTCTAGTTCTGGCACTTATATGGGGAAGGCTGATAAATGAAAAACAGACTTATGGGATTGTAAATAACTTGGACTATAAGACTTTCCTCTTTCTCTTTTAATTATGATATTTTAGTTCTTGAATCTATGGCCTAAGGATCCCCTGTCTCAATTCAGCAAAAGAATAAGTTGCCTTTTCTTCAGATTGTTAAATCAGAAAAAAAGGAAGCATATAAGATGTTTCTTGAGGGAGGGAAAAAGAGGTGAGGATTCTCCAACTTTCATTCCATCCCATTTTGGTTAATGATTGAAACTTCCCAATCAAAGAAGATAATAAGAATTAGCTAATACTAGCCCTGGAGGGAAAGGAAAAGAAGAGGAATTAGCCAGGTGAGAAAGAGAATTTTCTCCTCCGTAAAATTCAGTGAAATCTTTATAGAGATGGTTCAATATTTTACTCAGATTTCATTTAATCTTCCATTATTCAAAACCAAAAAGAGCCAAGAGTGAGTCAAGACTTAGAGTTGGGTTTTTATTTTCCCCGTCTGAGTTATTGAACACTAGTGACTATTATTCATCCAGATGTATTTTCTCCACAGTGCCTAATTCAGGCACAGAGAAACGGGTCTAATCCATTCATCCCTTTTGGCAGCCCAGAATGCAATAGGAAAGGAAGGGGAAATGATGTGATTCAGTGTAAGGCTGTCAGAGTTTATTTCAGTTCCTGCAGAATATTTCATAAAGGAGCCATCATTCAGAGATTAGCAGTTTGACTGAACTTGTCAGCCTGTAGAGTTTTTTCCAGATTGTCATTGAGAATGGATGTAACTTTCTTGCATGGTGAATTTAGTTTATTATAAAAAGTCGTCTCACCAAATATTCTACAGATAAATCGTGTCTAAGGATTTGAACAAATTAAATGTGAACAAACTAATTTCCTAATTTTCTAATTGTTCTAATGAATCTATACTAACTTATACCTACTGTTGAGGAAAGGGGTTTTTGTTGTTCTTGTTTTTGCTTTTTTGTTGTTGTTTTGCTGTCCCTGGAATGAAGCCAAAACATTTCCAAAGAAACGCAGAAATAAACACTAGCTTGTCATTAATTCAACTTCACATTATTATTGTCCCCAGAGGGTCATAGACTTTGCTTTCAGGGGACACTATGAGATTATTCTTCCCGAGCTCTACATTAAAAACAGATACACATCTTCCCTAGCCATACTCAACCAGTTTTAAGTAGGGCTTCTTGAATTCACAATTGGTGGAATTAATTGAACCTTGTGGAGTTTAAATGACTTATTCTAGAGCAATATCTAGATAAGACCAATACTAGAGTTCTGAATCCTTCTAATTCCCCATCTATACTTAGTGCATTCAGCCTTACTGTTTTTATAAAAATCTCCTCCAACACACCCCCTCCTAAACTCCTGCATGGGTCTCATACTTATTCAGACATTTTTTTGTTACATCAGGAAGATTCTTATTAGGGTTTTCTTACATGTCTTCATATTTTTGGAAAATGACATCTTCCTTCCCAACCAGGACTTCTCATCTAGGGGAGGAGGTGAGTCACTTCACTGAAACCTGCTTCAAAAAACAGAAACATAATTCACTTCCACCGGATGCTTCTAAGGCAAGTACAAGCAGATGGCACCAATTGCCAATCACCAATTTGGGCCTTATACAGACTAATCATTCTAGATCCCACTAAGAAACTAGTAGCACACCCCAGAATCACTTAGCAGACGATTTAGACTTCATTCTCCCTAAACATTGATGCAATTGAATTTTAGTCTTCAGGAAGCAGCAGGATTTAATGGCTGAGCATACTGAACCAGAACTGCTGGATTCTGCTCCCATACTTGACACTACCCTTTATATTAATCTCTATAGACTCTCCCATTGCTTAAATGCCCCACCACCACTACCATCCCCACCTTGGCAAATAGGCAGTAGTAATGCTAGACTTTTCAGCGTGTTAAAGTTACAATTATAGATCAAAATTTCATTTTCCCTCATGTTCATTTATTTTTAAAAATGTAAATTAACCTTCACCTTAAGAAACACAGAAAAATAAGAGTCCTTCTGCGCTGCAGTGAAAGATTTTCACCACATCTCAGTTCTGAAGCTCTCCAGCAGTTGTATGATGTCATGCATTGTTGAGGGTCACGGCCATTAGAATTCAGCTCTAGGTGCAGTAAAATTCTTACTTTGCAAAAGTGATTTTGAAATGGACTCTGTTCAATGATATTAACCAGGAAGATTAGATGGGTTAAAAGCATTCATTCACTGAGTCCAACAATTTGAATCATTTAAATGAAAGGAGGAGAAAGATAGAAAAAAAGCAAGCTAGCCAAGCTTGCTTTACTCTCAGACCAGCTGAAACTGACTACATTTTCTTAGCCGTTCTACCTACTAGATTTAAGAAGGTATATAGTTTCCCTTGATTTGAGAACTGGAATCACTTTATAAATTGACCTAAATGCAGAACAGCATATGTGTTTCTACTAGAAAATTCTAAATTGATGGAAAGATCATTGGAATTAGAGTTGGGAGACCTAGGTTGAACTCTGGACTCTGAAACATGCTAGCCACATGACCCTTAGCAAATCATCTCACCTCTACAAGCCTCAGTTTCCTTAAGTATAAAATGGGACAGTAATTCTTCCCCTATCTGGTTGCTGTGAGAAAAGCACTTTGTAAGCCTTTGGGTTCTGTATAAAAAAGTACCCTAAGTATGAAAAGCTCCAATTCTAGCAAGTAACATTGTTAGAATGTTAGAAGGGAATTGCATTTAGAGGGTTTCCTTTTAGGTAGGAGAGTACCATTCCTGGAATACTTGCTATGTGTAAAATACTATGGGTATATACAAAGGAAATTGAACATAAGGTCCTGGGCCTCCAGTAGCGTGAGCTGACTGCCACTAACAAAAGAAAGAAATAAAAATAAGTTAAAATGTTGGACAAGCCCTAAACTCTGTCCCCTCTCACACTGGATAGATTCCTTTTCAAGTAATTACAAGAACTTTGGAATCCTTGCCTCCAGTCTCTCCCCTCTCTAGTCTATACCCCACACTGCAGCCAAAGTGATTTTCCTAAAGAAAAAACTTAAGAACCCTCTGTGTTCAGTAAGTCTGGCTTGTTTTCTATCCCTCACACATGATGTTCTATTGCCCATCTCTGTGTCCTTGTCCAGGCTGTTGCCCGTGCCTAGAAAACCTTCTCTTCTCCCTTTTGCTTTGTTCCTTCACTCTTTCAAATTTTAGCTCAGGATTTACTCCCTTTATCAGATCTTGTCTGATCTGCCCTTACTTCCAGACGCTGGTGTCTCTCTCAAGTCCAAGAAACCCCGTATTTAATTTGTACGTGTTTTGGAGTTATTTATATGTGTGCGTGTTCCCCCTGTGGAACGCCAGCTCTTTCAGGCAGGGGCTATTTCCTTTGTGTCCCTTCATTCCCGGTGCCTAAAATACTTCCTAGCCCACAGCAGGCACTTAATAAAAATCTGTTGATTGATTTCTTGGTTGATCTTTAGAGGTCCTCAGGTGGAAAGCCTGGAGGGTCACTTATCAAGGATCTTACAGGTGGGATTCATGGTTTGCAAAGGTGTTAAATGAAGTGTCCTTTCAGCTCCTCTCCAATGGTTGCTATAGTTTTATAATTCTATTTCCTGCCTCCTCCCCAGACTTCCAGAACAGCCTGAGGGCACAATACAGCCAGACTGTGCTCTTTGGCATTTCCAGATTGAGATAAACCACCTCCCATCTCACTGATTGTCTTCCCAACTGAAAAAGGAGGCTAAGGCCATAACATCCCTAGATTTTCTCCAATTCATAAAAACACAGTGGGTCGGGTAGTTAAGGGATAGACAGAAATCATTGATCTTTAACCTTCAAATCAGCTGTCTTCATGAGCCAGTCTCACTGTTGCTCTGCCTGAATTCATTCCCCAGTGACATATAACCACCCCATCCTACTCGCCCCTTTTCTGTAATTGCTGAATCCCTAGCTGCCAAAGAACAACCTCAGCTATTTGTTTCTTGATTCCCATCCCTCTCAACCCTAACTCCTCAATGTCCCACTTTATATATGGCCACCCCTTACACTGTGCACTATATACTATCTATTCCATAATGAATAAATGAGCTTTTATCTTAAACCTATACTTTTCTCACTCCTTCCTTCTTTCACCGCTTACTCTGATCTTGTTCCCTCTTGATTTCACTGCTGCCCTGGCCATCCTTAACAGTGCTAGGTGTACTTTCACTAATCTCTTACTCATACACCAACTCCCTGGCTATGGTAATAGAGTTAGAATGCTCCTTGCTCCCCAATGGCACTTCCAGACTTTTCCTTTATAACCATTATTTGTCAGCTTCTTCTCCTCTAGGTTCATTCAATCCAAATTTACCACCCAATCCAAATTGTAGTAACTATCATCTACCCATTTCCCTTTCTATCTCAATGAATTCAGTGCCTACTTTATAATATTCCCCTCCATTCCAACATTTTCCTCTTTTTAGAGGATGTCAATATATATGTTGATGGTCAAATATACTAACTTTCCATTTCTTCAATCTGCTCAACTCTCGTGACCTATTTCTTCACTCCACCTCACCTACACAAAAGAATGGTCATGTCCTTGATCCTGTGATCACCCAGAAGTATTCCACTGTCACACTGGAGAATCTTGAATTTTCTTTATCTGATTATAATCTTCTGTGTCTCCATCTCTCCCCTGTGCTCCATATCCCATCCCAGTTCCTTCACACTGACTATTCCCCGTACTTAGGATGACCTTCCCCTCAACCTTTAATTCTTTGGATCCCTAGCTTCCTTTAAGATTCATATCAAGCACTTCCTTTCTCCAGAAGGCTTATCCTGTTCTACCTCCCTGCTAATGTAATCCTTTCTACTTTAAGAAAATCTTCCACCTCTTCTCTATTTAACTTCTATGTTCTGACGTTCGCACGTTTTCGCCCTTAGAATATAAACTCCTTGAGAACAGGAATCACCTTGTGTTCTTGTGTTTGTGTCCCCAGAACTTAGCACAACGCTTTGCATGTAATGTTTTATTGATAGATTCTTGAGAGTGATCATTTGAATTATTTTGATTATACCCACTTTTGCTTCATATTCCCTGATATCTGTCAATATGGTCACATGGCTTCCTATTTTTGCTCATATACAGCAAATAGTATTATTATGGTATTATGCATTGCAGTATTATCTTTGATTACAATGGACAAAAATGTACATTATTTAATTGTGCTTCACCATGGGATATATTTTTTTTGTCTTGGTTGCCTGCTGATGCCCCCCCTTCTCCATGGAACACTCTTTTACTCATGTGTTTGTGAACCATTTTTCATCTGTGAACCAAATTAGCAAAGACTATGTCTGATTCAGTGTTGGGTACAGTGCCTAGAACATTGGCACTCAAAAAATGTTTTAAAAAAAAAGGAAAGAAAGAAAAACACTAAGAACTGAATGCTCCCTTTTGTCCACCAGATTTTTTTTTCAGCACAGGCATTTGGTACTTTTCTGATCATTTATTTAAGTGGTGACTTTAGATCTTAAAATTGGAAGGCTGGAAAATGGAGAAACCAAAGGGACATGGCATATTACCAGCCACAGGGTCAAGCAAAACATAAGATAGAATTTTGTTTTGGTTTAATTCTCCTCTGGAACTTACGTTGACCTACATAAAAGTGAGCAAGTCATTGTGACTCCAATTTTCTTATATATAAAGATAAGAATTGGACCAGGGATTGCTACAAGAACCACTAGCTCTAAATTTTTTTTAATAGGCAAGGATATGTTCCCTGGTGCCTCATTCTATGTGACATATCCCATCTGATCTGATTTGTGGTCAAAACATTTTGTTTTGTTTGTTTTATGTCTTCAAAGAAGCAAGATCAAGAAAGAATGACAGAGAAAAGAAAAACCACGGAATCAAGCCTTCATTTAAGGATAGTTGCCAATACCCATTCACCCAGTATTCCACAGAATATATCTGTAAGTGTAATTCTAGCCTTCTTGCTGTGAAGCAAACCTATTTTTTTTTTTAGTCATGTGCTTTCAAAAGGGCAAGCAGCTAGGTGGTTCAGTGGATAGAGCACTGCACCAGGATTCAGGAAGACCAGGTTCAGACATTTACTATCCAGGGGGCCTGGGGCATGTCTTTTAACCCTATTTAACTAAGTTTCCTCATCTATAAAAATAAGCTGGAAAAGGAAATGGCAATCTACTCCAGTATCTCCGCCAAACAAACAAACAAATGGGGTCTTGAAGACCTTACTAAAACAATTGAACAACCACAAATGAATTCAAAAAGATGGTCCTTGGTTCTGACCCTCCCCCACTTTCTGCTCCCTTTTGTGCGTTATCTTCCTCCGTTTGAATATAAGCTCCCTTATAGGCAGTACTGGCTTATTTTCTGTTTGTATTTGTATTCCCAGCATTTAGCGCTGTGTCTGGCATATAGTGAATACTCAATTAATGTGTGTTGATTGACTGAATGGTTTGGATGGATGCTGGCTGGAAACCCATACACTGAGGAAATACTTCTCTCACAATGCTTAGGTAACCATGGAAGCTTTTTGGTTCCTGCTTGAGTATATACCTTGTAAAATGATCAGTCACCACCAAAACATGACTGAAGCTCTCACTACCTGCTTCCAGAGATAGAAAGCCAGTGCAGAGAAGTTCTAAAAGTTGCTAGTGCTACTGTTCTCTAAGTTCACAGCATGAGTTGACAGTAGTTCTTTCCTCAAAACCAGCACAATCCTGACACTTCTTAGTGAAGTCCATAGCTATCTTGGGCCAGTAAAAATCGATTCACTATTAGTTCTAGGGTCTTCTCTTGACCCATATGGCTAAAATCATCATCTAATGCTTTCATTGACATAATACAATATGTTCTGGTTCACACCAATGGCTTCTGGGTCCTATGGGTTGGATTATTTGTCTTTACTCAATGTCAAAGTATTACTCTATATTGTAAGTATTACAAGGTGCAAGAATTACTCTATAATCCTTTCAAATTGAAGTGCAGAACCATTATATTATATTATATAAGCATAGCCAAGCAAGACATATTCTCACTTCAGTCTTGTCAAAAAAATGTATTTCTCATTCTGCAAATTAGTGTCTCCATCACAAAGTGGGCAACATTTGTTTTTATCGGTCCTCTCTGGAATCATGACTGATTGTGTCAATCAGAATTCTCAAGTACATCAGAATTGTCCCTTTTTTATAATACTGATGTTATAGTATTTGTTGTTTTTCCATTCCTGGTCATTTCATTCTGTACCAGTTCATACAAATCTTCCTATTCATCTTTTAAAGAAAGTGCAGACAAGATTACAGATCTCTTATGCCTTAACTGGGAATTAGCCCTTATTGGTCTAATATTTTATTTCCACCATAGCTATCTTCTGCTATTACAATCACCAGGTTTAGATTCTTAATGGTTGTCACCAATCTCCTACACTTTTTGCCAAGTTCCTCTTCAATCTTCCTGGATATTTTTTAAGCACAATTTACTTTTTAGTGTTTCCATCTTTAAGCAAAGATTAAACAGAGTATTCTTTGGAAGTAAGTTGAGGCTTTGTGAGGACAGGCATGACAACAGTAGCAACATTTGTTAAGGGCTTCCCTATCAAACCAGTTCAGGATAATTGAAATATCAAAAGGTCACAGCTATAGGTCATAGGTCTACGCAAGAAAACTCTTCATACATAGGTATTTATTCAAACAGAAAGTGTTCCCCAAAGGGAATGCTGCCAACATGAGCAGAAATTGGGTAGAAAGAGAAACGGGTTGCCTTTTTTCCGTTTAAAGAAACCAAAGGTTCGAATGAAGCCAGACATGAGTTCAAATCGATGTGAAAGGGTTTTTTTCTATAATCTAAGAGAGTATTAACATCTGCAGTGTTTAATTTAACATCTTAAATCTGCACCAAAAATATTTCCTCAAGTCTAATATTTACTATCATAACCCCCAATCACATGCCCTTTTGAAATTTATATTCCCATTTGAAGTAACTAATAACCTACCTTCCTCTGACATCTTCCATTTCTTCCAGAAGCATACTGCCTACATTGTCTTCTCCCCTTTATAATTTTACACTGCCAATTTAGTTGGCTGGCAAACAAAACTCACAATCCTACTTAAATCTTTCATTGCTACAAATTTAACTAAAGGACAAACTATGCTTTCATGATCAAAGACAAAATTGCAGTGGTCAGTGATTATGCTCCAACATACTAATGAAGATTGTTGCTGTTGATCAAAGGTCACCCTCATTCATTCATTCATTCATTCATCTATGGATTATGGGATTCCACTGGGGGAAAGGGAGTCACTCATTTTCTACTGCTGGCATGGGGGCCTTCACTTGTAACTCTAACACATGATATCTGTCCAATATGATTCAGATTGTATGAGATGCCAGCAAAAGCAGATGGTGAGAAGAAATGCCAGTGGTTGTAGTTAAAAGATATGGCTTGGTATAAATTTAGTTTTTATCCATTTCATAATTCTTCTGACATATGCAATGGGAAAACTATTTTGTCAAGATAAGGTTCACACTTTTTTCCTCCATAGTCATGGAATTATCATTAGAAATCACATATCTTTTAACAGCTTATAGTATAAGCATAGAATATATGTGCCTACATAAAATATATATAGTAATATATTCAGTCGTCTTTCATTTTATAAACAAATAGAGGAATTACCATGAGGAGCAGATCATCTTCATATTACTTATATTTGACTTTGGATTGCATGTTTTTTTCCCTCTGGGAAATTTATCATGGTAATTATGTTTACAATAGGTTACAGTTAAAATAGTGTGTACTTCCTGTGTCCATTATAGATGACAATAAAAGAAAAAGTGACAAGTGCATGTTAGATAATAGGGAGGAGCCAATCTTGAATTTTACATTTGCCCAAGATAATCAAGATAGAGGATACTGTCAAATTGAGCTCAGTACATTAGCCTCAATTTTACTTTCTGTAGCAATGAAAGCCAAGCATCAGCTGTAGGCTTATGGTCAAAGGATCTGAGAGTAAGTGCAAATATGAGTCATTACTACTATTGGCACTAGAAGGAACTTGAAAGCATTGACTCCTAGAATTAGAAGAAACTTAGGACATCATTTGGTCTGACCCACAGAATCCCCTCAACAAAAACCCCAATAATTGGTCATCTCTTTCTGCATTCCATTGAAAAACATGGGGTGATAAGAGTATTGAAGGCAACCCATTTTGCTTTTGGACAACTCTTTTAGGAAGTTTTCCCTTGAATTAAGCCATAATCTGCCTCTTTACTACTACCTATGCCTCATACATCTCCAAGACCATTAAAATAAGACTAATTAGTTCCTCTTCTGCAGAATTTAAAGTTAGAAAGAACCTTAGAGACAATCTATTCAAACCTCATTTTATAGATATGAAAGTATTTTTATTGCTTGTAATAATGATAATTATAATAACAACATATTACTCCAGTGCATTAAGGCTTATAGAGCCTAATCCTTTCCTTTTACATAAAAAGAAGCAGATACATGAGAGATAAAGTGCCTTACCCGATGCCATCCACATCACTGGTTAACAGCATAAGGATTGGAACTCAGGTCTTCTGATTTCTGGTCCAGGACTCCTTCCATACCACATTGCCTCTAGCTTTGGAATTCTTAAGCAGCCTTTTAGCAGTCTGGGAAAGCACCTGGATACCTTAGTATCATAATTTTTTTCATTCATAATTGAAAGAAATGCTGAATTTTAGAAGTTAGTGAAAAAAAAGAATTCATTTTTTTTACACATAATCCAAATTAATAGGGGTCCATAGACCCCCTGAAATCTATCCACAGGCTCTTTTTGTGGACCCCAGGTTAAGAATCCATGATTTAGTTTTCAAGTTGTATTCAGAAGTGTAGCTATGACTTTTATACATAAATATGCTCTATTAATCATGTCCTAGAGTCCACATTTTTTTAGTGGTTGAGAAAAGTTCAGACTGACCTTATAGTTAGAAAGTAGCATTTTGCATATCATTTTCCTAAGTGCTGGCTAACTGAATTCCACAATGAGTAGTCCTGTGGTCTGTTACAGAAAAAAAAAAGTTATAATTTCCATATTGAATTTATTGATAGCTTTATTCTAAGCTAAGTGTTCCTCTGTACTCAGAGATGTGGAAAGAATTTGGCTTGGGATTTTTATTGTTGTTCAGTCATTTTCAGTCATGTCCACTTCTTTCTGACCCCATTTGGGGTTTTCTTGGCAAAGATACCAGAGTGGTTTGCCATTTCCTTCTCTAGCTCATTTTACACATGAGGAAACTGAGGCAAACAGGGATGAGCCAGCTTTGAATTCCAGGCCCAAGATCCTATCCCTTGTACCACCTACATGTCCACTCACCCATTTCCTTCCTCAAGATTGATTTCTGAATACCTTTTAGTTTTGAGGGCTTCTACCTGATGAACTTATAAAAAATGAATGAACAACAGAACAGCTGTGGCTTGTGTAAGACTGAGGATCTAAACATGTCAGGTTTTGTTAGCGGGCTTCATTCTTCTCTTAAATGTTTGCTAATATTTCATCATGGGCAATGTCCATGTGGATTAAGTGAAACCTTATTCCCAACATGAATTAAAAGCAAACAGATGTTTTCTTTATAATTTGCTTGGTTTTTGAGCATTGAACTTTTCCAAACAGGAGACAGTGTAGGTGATTGTGTCTCTTGACCATTAGATTGCTAATTTGCCTCTAAGGGAAAGAGGAAATCATCATCCCACAGATATATCATAGAGATAAATGAGAATCTGTTATTTCCTTCTTAATACATTACTGTAGCACTATTCTGAGGCCTCAATATGGTATGAAGTGACTTTGGGTTCTCAAAGGCTATGCCAGTTAAGCACAAACTTTGGCAGATCTTGCCAAATTGTCGTTTGGTTTTTTTTAACACCAACCCAATGGACAAACCATATACTGGTCAACTGATCATAAATTTGGAGCTAGAAAAGATCTCAAAGGTCATTTCATCCAATTGTTTGATTTACAAATTAGGAAACTGAGGCCAGAGAAAGGAAGTGACTTGGCTCAGATCACCTAGTAAGTAGCAGAGCTGCAATATGAACCCAGGTCCTCTTACTCCAAATCCAGGACACTTTCCACCATACCATACTTACCCAAGCACCTGATCGCATATTCCCCAAAGTAACAATACTTTCCAAAAATGTAAATTATATGCATGTGAAGCACCTAGCTAAATAAAGATGGGCCAGAGAAGGGATTCAGGAGGGGAGAACCCAGGGGGTCACTACTTGATGTTTTGACATTGTTTTGACATTGTCTGCACTCTACTACTTCCATAGTTTTCCTCAGCTTCTAGCAGATGACAACAATCATTCACTGCCCTCCAGCCCAGACCTTTCCTGTAGCTTCTCTCCCTGTAGTTGTCACTGCCCCCCATCTCTCAGCCTCTGTAACTTCTCTCCCTGCAGTTGTCACTGCCCCCCCATCTCCCAGCCTCTGTAGCTTCTGTCCTTACAGTTCTTCCCAGATGGTAAGGCAAGCATTCCCTGGGAAACAACTTTCTTTCCCTCTCTAGGATCACTGCCAATCTGTTACAGCTCACAAAAACAGCTTCAAATGCCTCTAGTTTTAAGCTCTTTTTTTGCTCTGTAATTCCCAATTCCAGGCCTCACATACAAAACTTCTCCCAGGGAATAGGAGAACTGTATCTGCTTGCACCTGCCAAGCAGGTCCCCTCAATTCCACATTGATTCCCAATGACTTACCACAATTTGCACCTTCTCTCACCCAGCAGTGCAGCCCTGTCAATATCATTTCTCCCTGTGGGTTTAGAGACTTGGGGGACAGCACCCCACTTTTGGACTACTGGGATTCCTCATGGACAGCAAGGTGGGGTTTTTTTCAAATTATCAACTGCTTCCCAAAACATTTAGGGAAAAGGGTACTACACTCCCCCCTCTCTCGCCAACACACACAAACATAGACACTCTTCAACCAAAAACAACCTGCAGTATCACACTACCACAAACTGGGAGAGATGGGTTGTTAGTACTGGCTACATTGAAACTTTTTATTTATTCTCTGAACCTTCCAAGAATACTGACGTTCTCAAGGCTTTCTGTGTTTCTAAGGCTTTTTGGCCACACCTTTACTTTTCTTCTAGAAATCTAAATACCTACTGACTGACTTGAACTTGTTCTGCTACTAGTTTCTAGGGCTGCTACACCACAGAAAGATCCACAAGAAGTGGCCAGGTACATAGAGGAAATGCTGGAATATAATTCTTTCTAGATCTTGAAAGATTTCTTTTTCGTTGACTTTTTACATCTTAAAATTAGACATTTTTCTTGTTACTCGATGGAGGTGCTGGGACAGCACCTGGAACATTGTGGGTATGTAATATGATGCTAGTTAAATGACAAAATAGGGAGCTGTTATTAAAATGAGAAAGACCTGGACTCAACTTCTGCCTTTGGCAGATACTGAATACGTGGCTCTAAACAATTAAGTTATCCTCTCAATACTTTCTCTAAGTTGGAGTTGTTGTTGTTGTTGTTGTTACTGTTTTTAGTTGTTTCAGCCATGACCCAATTTGGGGTTTTCTTGGCAAAGATCCTGGAATGGTTTAGAGGAGGTGCCAACTTGCATTGATGGAAAGTTTTCCTGTCCAGCAGTTCCCCATACCATTGAAATCACAGGTGCAGTCCCTATCCTACTGAATGTGTGGGTTTTTCCTCTCACAACTTCTGAAAGAACACAATAACTATGTAACTAAATTTCTGGATTTAGAGCTGGAAGAGATCTTAGAAACTTTCTAGTCTAATCCTCACTTTTACAAAAGAGGTAACTGAGACTCAGAGAGTTAAATGACATGCCCAAAGTCATATAAGTTGTAAGCAGCAGAGCCAAGGTTTGAGCTCATGTCCTGTGACTCTAAGTTCAGCACTCCAGTTTAGAGCTCTTTTCACTGCATGCTTTTGCCCTTTCTCCCTTCCACCTGAAGACTAGCTTTCTGGTGATGAACCTCTCCAAACTTGAGGTTACATATAACACATGTGTTTCACTGTCATATCCATACACAAAGCCTTCCTTGCTTCATAAGCACTAATGAACTCCCATTCTGATGCCATTGCTGTCAAAACCCTACAATCACTAGGTACCCCCAAAGGAGCTTGCAGTCTAGAGATTGAATCTTAATAGACTACCACTCACAAAAAGAGATGGAAGACTTTAACAAATTCTGTGGGAAGAGGCATAAGAGGGAGAAAGAATCTTTGAGATCTTGGAACTATGATTCTAAAGCATCTAAAATCATATAATAGCCTTCTCCCCCAAAAAACTTTTAATATAAATACATATATGCATGTACATACAAAAGTATACATACTCATATATGACATATGCAGACACTAACAGATATGTGTAGATATATAGTATCTGAAATCAGGTCCTCCATTTAAATACATGTATATGTATTTATTTTTACATACATATATATGTATGGGCAGCTATGTGGTACAGTGAATCAAGCTCCAGGCCTGCAGTCAGGAAGACCTAAGTTCAAATTCAGCCTCTGACATGTATTAGCTGTGTGACTCTGGGCAAGTCATTTAATATCGTTTGCCTCAGTTTTCTCTTCTGTAAAAATGAGCTGGAGAAGAAAATGGCAGTCCATTTCAGTATCTTTGCCAAGAAAACCCCAAATGGGGTCACCAAGAGTAGGACGTGACTGCAAATGACTGAACTAGATATGTATACACACATGATCTCACTTTGAAGATTCTAATCCTTGTGTACATACGTATATTCAGACTTCCAATGCTCCTGAAGGCTTCCAAAAGACTTCTCTGTAAAAGTTAAATAATTGGTTTTTTTAAACATTAAAACAGAAATTTAAGTGTGCAAAGCATCTTATAGATTATCTTATTCTAATTATTTTATGGATGAAGAAACTTTTGTTATATTTGTAAAAATCAAGCTTCAAGTTTTAAATTTAAAATGCTAAAGAGCAAAGTTTATTCATAATGCCTGTCTTGCATACAGCTGTTTTCATTTAATATTTGTTGGTTAATTGATTTCTTTTTAAAAAATACACCCGATATGGAAAACATAATTATGGAGTTATATATGGAATCAACATTTTTTAAATTAGGTTTCCACAATTGGAAACCTAATGATTTAAGCCTCTTTAAAAGAGTATTGCTAAAAAGAGAAATCTTTTTTTCTTCACATAAAGGAATATAATCATAACACATCTTCAGGAGTTCATAAAATATGTCTTACTGGCAATGAACAAAGTTTCAAACCTTAGCATTCAAAGATCAACATACATCAAAATTATTTCAGTGGCATTTTTAGAAAGGCTAAGGTTGGAAGGACTTGTATGCAAGGTACTAATAGCAATAATGACAACTACAATAACAGTAATAAAAGCTCAAATTTATATGACATTTTGTGTATTTTATCTCATTTGGCATTTCATCTTATTTTAAATCATTGGCAACTAATTGGTGCAGAGGATATAGCACTGGCCCAGGACTCAGAAAGACCTGAGTTCAAATCTAGCCTCAAACACTAACTAGCTGTGTGGCCCTGGGCAAGTTACTTAACCCCATCTGCCTCACTTTCCTTGTCTGTAAAAATGAGCTGGAGAAAGAAGTAAATGGAATCTCACCTCTTTACCTTTGACAAGAAAACCCCAAATGGGGTCACAAAGAATAGGACATGACTGAAAATGACTGAAAAACAACTACTACCAAGAGACCAGATTCCATTAGGAAATAAAAAATGCTAAGGACATTACTTTTTAAAGATCTTTCTATGCAGGGTCATCCTTGTTCCTGTCTATATTTACAGCATTTACCTGAAGTCATTCATTCTCAAGTCATATGGGAGTCACTTAGCTTCTTAGAAGAATTGTCATCTCATTAATGTGGGTATTTCTTCCACTAGCACAGTAGAAACTTGTCCATGTACTTTCATCATATGCAATTTTTATCTATGTCTTTTTTTTTAAGAACTCTATGGAGGAACTGCCCTCTGTCCTATAGACCTTCCTCTGCTTCTTGTAACATTTGTGAGGTACTCATGTAGGTAGCCCTGTGACTGTTCCTTCATTGCTCTTCCCTGTCTTCCCATGGCTCGTGCTTCTCCATTTCTTTACATACTCTTCCTTGGAACCATACTTTAGCTAACTTTGATCTCAGAACTGTTACAGTTGACTTATCCCACTATTCTGGGGCTGTTGAGTCAGAGTCAGTGAGCCATTCATGTCATTTTATTGCATGATGCTTGAGATCAACCCAACCCATCCTGGACCTCAAGGGATCCTTTCAATTACATGGGTGAGGTTACTGGACTGACTATGACAAAACAAAAATGAGATTTGGGATCCAGCTATGCTAGTCCTCAAGCCAAAAAGAAAGAACACACTATCCCAATTCTCAGAAAATTAACTGCCCCGTGTGACCTTGGGCAAGTCACTTAACCCCAATTGCCCTGCCTTCTCCCCTCCAAATAAAAAAGGAGAAAAAAAAAAAGCAAATTAACTGCCTGGAAAGCAAATCATTTTCCAGTATAGACAGATACATAGGAAACAGCACGTTTGTGTGCACATGTAGAGAGATAGATTAGATAGACAGATAGATAGATGGTAGATAGATAGATAGACGGACAGATGGATGGATATATGGATAGATGGATGGACAGATGGACGGACGGACAGACAGATAGATAGATAGATAGATAGATAGATAGATAGATAGATGGATGGATGGATGGATAGATAGATAGATATGTATTGTTTTATATGCAGTATGTCACCCATGACCCAGGGAGTACTCCTAATGCAAGAAGCTCTAACTCTTGAGTCATACAGATTGGATCCAATTCTGTGGTAGCTGGACCCCAAAGAGAAGATATTGGATGTTTCATTATGTGCTCTGGCTCCTCATCCCCTCCCCTCACCCTGGAATCCTGAGGTTCTACAAAAAAACTTAAGTATCTCTAAGATTCCCCTGTAAGGGATTAACAGAGTTCCATCTAGAAAATGAGAGTCAGTATACAAAGAAGATATTAGGCACAAAACAGCTCTTTAGTTCCTCTACCACAAAAGAAATGTTTAAAACAAAAGACAAAAGTAAACATTAACAAATAAGTAAAGCATAAAATATTAATCCATCACCTATTGTGCTCTCCTAGGAGGTGAAGACAGCTTTGTCGGACTGCCGAACAGATATTTCACATTCATTCACACAGGAGCTCCCAACTTCTCAAATTCACACAGTAGACCCCCATGGCTCAAAATGCCTCTCTGGATTATGGTTCAGTGATCTGAGCTCAAAGAAGGAAACACAAAACAGAACAGACAACCAGGGACTTGATGCCTAGGCTCAGATTCACTTTGGCAAGCGAATGTTATCACTACCATACACTGGTAGTCTCTGAAGTGAGGAGGAGGAATACTGGAGTGGGGGATGAATTTCTCATCCTCTCCCCTCCTCTTGCTGGAAGGTTAAGGAAAGTTTAAGAAATTTAAGAAAGTTTAAAATCTGTGTTCCAAAGATATTGAAATCATTTCTCCTCATTCTTTGTAGAGCATATGAACTACAAATCATCATTTAGAGGCAGCTAGTTAATGCACTGGGTCTAAAGTCAGGAAGAGTAGACCCAAATTCAAATGTGGTCTTAGACATTTACTAGCTGTTTGATGCTGGGTGAGTTACTTAAATTCTGTCTGCCCTAGTTTCTTCATCTGTAAAATGGGTGCAATAATAGCTCTTACTTCCCAGTGTTGTTGTAAGGATAAAATGAAACCATATTTGTAAAGCACTTTTAAAACTTTAACATGATTTATAAATAAATGCTAATTATCATCATCATCAACATCTTTCCCTGTGACTAAGGGGTCAGCTTTATCTGTTTAAAACAAAGAGGCGGGTGGTTGGACCGCTGACATCTATGACCCTTTGTACATAATAAATTATAATTTAAGGCAAAATATATACAGGAGCATTTCAAAGTGCTGTAAGAAATTTAAGAAGGGACAGATCATAGCTCGGAGGATACTGTCAGGCTTCACAGATAAGATAATGACAGGGAGAATCAGGACATAAGATTACAATCCCATTTTGGAGAGAAGTTAATAATAGTATTTATTTCAGCTGAGGATGTTTCTGCTATTCCCTCAAGGTGTTTTCTGTTCTCCAGCATAACTATCTTCACATGTTGCCACAGATGTGGTGACTGGGGTGGGTTGCCTGTCTCCACCTTAAGAGTACACGTGACCATCTAGGTCCTCAAAGGCTGCCCTTTGACTGAATCCAAACTGCACAGAATAAATCCCCTTAATAAAAAGATTTGCTGTATAAAACTTGGACTCAGTCAAAAGGTCACACCCTCGAAGGCCTCAAGGCCACAGGCTCCCCACCCTTATAAACTGATCCATCCCCACACCCCATTTCCTTAAGCTTGGTTTTTATTTTAGATAGTGCCCTCAATTCTATTTTGATGTAATCCCATAGAAGTCATTTCTCAACAGATTTCATGGTCATTTTTCATATCTCTATTAATTTACAAAAAAATGTATGATTGTATTCTCATCAGGTGGTGACCCATTCAGACAAAATTTTTTGACTGAATGGGCTGCCTTGTCCGTCTTCAGATTAATGACACAAAGGTGGCAGGAATGGTTTATACATTTCTTTATTTACTGTCTCCACATAAGAAATCTCCCTCAAATCCTGTGGTATTCTGGTAAGGAATCCAGCTTATTTCAGTTGGCATTGATATACCAGTATTAATTCTGACCCACATTATTATGTGTTCTTAAAAAAATACTTCCTTCCATCTTCTTACCCTCAAAAGCTATCATGAAATCATTTCTTTGTGGCTTTGTCTGAAGATACACACAATTGTAATTGTGCTGCCTACTGTGAACATGTTGGAGACAGTTTGTTTGTACCGTGCAGAATCTTTTGAAAGGGGGAAAGCTTCCAATGGCACTTCTAATGGGGAGCAAGCTGATTACAGGAGTTGTTCTCAAGCAAAAATCAAACTCCAGATGATTAGGATAGCAATTAATGCTGATGAAAAGCCAAAATGCATTCTGTGGGTATAAAATTGCTTAGCATTTGTTCTTTGAGTTACATAAATGTTGCATTTAGAATGTGCTCCTCCAAAGGTACAGTTGCCTTAATTTTGGGGGGTACAATATGTTCAGTCATTAGAACCTAGTCATTAGTCTGTAGAAATTAAATGGAGGAAAAAAAAAAAACAACATTAAGTGACTATTGCAATTGCAAATTTAGGTCCTAGTCAGGTCAAGGAATATTTTTAAAGCAGAGTTTTTGGCAGTATTAGCTCACCCACTCATCTAAGTTAAGGTTTTTGTTTACTTTTTGCTTTGGAATCTTGCTTTGTGCATTTGGGGATGTTCCATTGAAAATCAGAACACTGGCAGACATTTGTGCCATTATCCACTCTTCATTCCTCTGGAATTGGGTTTGGGGGCTGGGGATTTTTTTTATTTTTTGGCAGGGGGAATTCAAGAAGGGGTTGGTGGTAAAATCTGCAGCCATGTTACAGAGTGAGGATGTTTCCTTTCCTTTAAAATTGTGCTGCTTCAGGAGATTGAATGGGTCTATTTACATATGAGGTGGGTTAATTCTATCTCTGCACTCTGGGGATGAGAGGAGACTGGCAGCAGCTGGTGCATCAGCAGCTGGTCAGTGAATTCTATTTGTAACCATCTCTTCATTTTCTCCTTTCCTGCCCTGTTCCGCATACTCTACTTCCCATTCTTCCTCCCTTTTCCTTTATTTTCCCCGTATTGGCATTTCTGTTAATACATTTGTCTAGAATCACCCACCATCAACACCACCACAGCCACTTAATTCTTCATTGAAATCCTACCCATTCATTGGTGCCCATCTTCAATGCCACCCCTACGCCAAAGTGGTCCCTGATCTCAGTGGTGGCCTTTTTCTTCACTTCACATGGTGCTCTGCATTTCTGCAATGTACTTAGCATATATTGTAGTTATTTGAGTATGTGTCATGTCCTCATGTTGTTGAGTCATTTCAGTCATGTCTAACTCTTTGCGACTCCATTTGGGGCTTCATGGCAGAGATACTGACTCGAGTGGTTTGCCGTTTCATTTTCCAGTTCATTTTACAGATGAGGAAGCTGTGGCAAACTGGGTTCAGTGTCACACAACTAGTCAGTGTCTGAGGCTGGATTTGAACAAATGAAGATGAGTCTTCCTGAACCCGGGCCCAGCGCTCCATCCATTGCACCATCCACCTCCCCTACGAAGTTTTAAACCCCATGAGAGCAGAGGATATTTGTAACTTTTATACCTGCCATGATGCTTAGCTCAATATTCTACAAATAATGAAGAAGAGTACATAATGGGAAACACGCGGTCCCTGACGCAAGGAGAGGCCACTGGTCAGACATCACCTCAGAGCCTTGTAGTTCTGTGTCCGTGCGGGAGTCACGAAACCCTTCTCAGCTTCAATTTCCTCACTTGTAAAATGTGGGTAATATCTTTAGGATTTTCACAAGGTGGCTTTGAGAACTAAATGACATCATGTATGTACAATTCTTTTTTGTAAACTTTAAAGTGTTATGCAAATTCCAACTATTAATAGGCACTTAATTCATACTTACTGAATTTTCATTTGTTTCACAGGTTAGCCTCAAAGCATGGTTTGGATTTGTTGAACGCTACAGCCAAAATGCCATTTGTAATAATGTATCTTCAATAGGAATAAAATTGTGCTGAGTAGCTTCTGGAGAATGTGGCTTCTCTGGAATTTTATGTGTGTTTTTGTATTCAATTATAACAAGAACCTGGAGACCTTTTAAAAACAGAAGCATCAATAAAAATCAGTTCTTTTTAGTCCACCAGTGAGTTTGGCAGAGTTCAGGCTATAAGGACCCACAGAGGAAAATGAGGCATCTTTGCAAGAAGGGCACTTCCACCCCTTAGATCAGTGGTTCTCAACCTTCCTAATGCCATGACCTCTTAATACTCATATGTGGGCATATCTGCATGTGGACAGACCCGCCTGGAGATGGATAGGGGAGCGATGTCTCAGTTCCTAAGACCATCAGAAATATGTGTTTTCTGATGGTCTTAGGCGACTCCTGTGAAAGGGTCATTCGACCCCCGAAGGGGTCATGACCCACAAGTTGAGAACCACTGCCTTAGATGAATCTCTTTTGCCCTATGGCCTGGCCTGGCCTGGTAAGGTTGGAGGAAGTTGAAGAAAAGAATAGCTTCATGTTACCCCTAAACCAGAAGACATGGTTCCTATTCATGGCCTATTAGTAAGCATTGTGATCACTGTTTACTAGTTGCCAGGGATTCTTCCTAACCAGGCAAATGAATGCCTTCAGTTTGTTCTATTTGGTGCATAAAAGGAGAGATTGTGAAATTCCTACTCAAACTCTTGCACGCAAAACAAAATGAAATAAGAACTTGCCAGTCTTGCAAGATAATATCACATGTGTCAGCATCTCTAAGATGCTAGTTTGTTTTTTGTTTTTTCCTTTCTTAAGTCTAATGAATCCCCTTTGTGGAGAATCTTCTTTACATATTGTTAGATAAATCTTACTTCACTCATCATCTGCATTGCCAATTTGCTATTCCAGCTGTGCAAATTTGTAGGCATGTGGCATGTTGAATTGATCCCCTTTTTGCTGTTTGTCCTTCATTCTTGCAAAGGACTAATGATATCACAAGAGTAATATCTTGACTTACATACAAGTTGGATTTAAGTGAGGCAGAGCTGCTCAAAGTTTTTAGCCTCATTCTTTCCTCCAGAGTCATCGAAGTCCAGTTACAAGACAAAAGTCAAGATGACTGGTAATGGCCCAGGATGCAGTAGGAGGTCTTGGCCTTCCTAAATTAAGATCTTTTCCAAGTCTCAGTTTATCTAAAGCAACACCCATTCAATGAATAAGGGCTAGGTAAGAACTGAGACAAAAGACGGCCCAATTCTTAGATCACAGAAATGTTTCTGGTGAAGTACTCACCCACAATTGCTACTCATCTTCCAAAAGGAATAGGTGTGTAGGATAACAAGATCACATCTATAGAGCTGGGGGGGATTTAAAGGTCTCTAGTCTAACCTGCTGATCTTACAGATGAGGAGACTGAGGCCCTGAGAAGTTAAGTGACTTGTCTAAAGTCACATAAGTAATAAGTGGCAAAGATAGCATTTGAACTCAGGTCCTCTGACACACAATCTAGTATTCTTTATTCTCCTTCAAACTTCCTCCTATATATGGCAAGGCACCGAAATCAGTATATGTTTGTATACTCTCATACATGTCAAAACATTAACAGGATCATGAGGCCTTGGGATGTGGAGTTGGAAGAGACCTATAGATGAAGTCTCTGAGTCTAGAAAGGTAAAATCACTTGCCCTAGCATGTAGATAGTATGTGATGACATCAGGATTTGAACCCAGATCTCTTTGCTCTAAATGCAGTACTCCAGTATGCTACCTAAGTTTTCCAAAATGCTGAAGACCAAGTTGGTCACAATTTCTGTCAATAGTTATGAATTTTTTAGTCCATCAAAAAACATGTTTCTTTGTATTCTTATCTTTGTACATAAAATGCTTCTTTTCTCCTACTATACTGATCTTATTTTGTACCTCTTTATATCCTCAGCCACCAGCACAGAGCCTTACATATAGTGGGTGTGGCATGTGGATTGTCTGAAATGACAGAGGAAACAAAAATTCAAGCTTCCAAGCATAATGATTTCTTAAGCCATGCATGCCAATTGCAAACCAGGACCAGGCCTCCTCAGCTCGGTACCAGATCTTGAATACAAAGGGAGACAGATTTTTATGCATTAAGAGAAAATAATTAACAGGATATAAACCAGGACACAAAATTAGATGATTGGATTTCTAATTAGAGGAAAGTTAGGGGCTTTCCAAGTTGAGAGGCAAGAGCAAAGAGATGCAAGTCCCTGAAATCAGACAAAAAAATGTCTCACTTTGCCCCCAAATGTCTGTATTCAATCAAAGAAACGTGGAAACTAACTGGCAAGTAAAGAACCAGTTTTCCGAAAAGACAGATGAGTTGCTTGAGATGTATAATTGCAAGAAAATTCCTTCCATCAATCTTCAGATCTGACTGGTTTTTTCTGGTCAGGATAACTAGGTCCTTAGTTAAAGGTCTCTAAACAGCAGAAGTGGTCTGGCTTCCCAGTCCTACAGGGTTAGGTTCAAACAGTACAATAATGTTTTCTCATAATTCCCGTAATCGAATAAAGTTTCCTCCAAGGCAGAATTGAGACTAGACTCATAATGGAATAGAAAGGGAACTTAGGTAGATAACAGAATTGAGTCATAAGATGCAGTCAGTGTGGTTCACTCAATTACCATATAAGTACCCAGTAAATATCTGGTGAAGAAAAGAAGGAGGATGAAGGAGAAAGACAAGGAAAGCAAGAATATTATCAATATAAGTGTCCTTGGGTACCACTTTTCGGCAAAGGTCGTGAATAGAGAAGTGAAAAAACAGCAGAAGAAAGGATATGCAAAAATTAAAAGAAAAAAGGAGAAGGAAAGAGAAAAATGTTCAACATAATATGTCTATAGTATAATTGATGAATGAATGAAAAAATAGCACATATTAAGTGATTATTTTGTGCCAATATGGAGCAACTAGGTAGTACACTGGATAGAACACCAAACCTGGAGTCAGGAAGATCTGAGTTCAAATATGGCCTCAGATACTTGCTAGCTATATGACCCTAAGCAAGTCACTTAACCCCTATTTCCCTCATTTCCTCTTCTGTAAAATGGAGACAGACTAGAGAAGGAAATGGCAAACTACTCCAGTACCTTGGCCAAGAAAATCCCATGGACAAATGTTGGTGGGGTGGCATAGAGTCAGACATGACTAAATGTAACAAAATGTGCTCATCAATATGCTAAGTACCAGGGACACAAATACAAAAGCAAGACAGTCTCCAAACAGTTCCTATAAGGGAGTGTTGGTAAGGGAGGCGTGATTTGGTTTTGGAAATTACTGAATTGGTGAGCAGAGCTATCGGGGTGCAGGGGGCCACATAGAGAGAAGCAAACATTTACTAAACACCTATGTGTCAGGCACTGCACAAGGCATTTTTAAAATATTCTCTCCTATGGTTCTCACAACAACCCTGCAAAATATGAATTATTACTATCCCCTTTTTACAATTGAGGAAACCAAGACTGACAGAGGTTACAAGCCTAGTCCATGGTCCCACAGCTAGTAAGTGTCTGAGGCCATATTTGAACTCAGGTATTCTTGAATCCACGATTGGTGTGTCTTTTCCAGTAGCAACAATAGCATTGATGTGATTACAGTTCCAAGAACAAGATGTTGAAACAGAAAAGGGGGGAAGGTACAGGCATACCGTCAGGGCAATTGGCAAGAAGATGACCAGGGTAGATGTCTAGGTGGATTATGAGGGATTGCTAACGCAAGCTAGATAGAGTGGGCCATGTGAATTTGAACCAAGGCATTCAACAATCAGAATAGAATGGATGCCAGGGAAGGAGTTTGAAAGTGAATGGATTGTCTCCCAGAAGGTGGTCTCAGGAGCTCCATTGGTCCAGAGAGTACAGTAGCAGGACAGATGGCAAGAAAATGGCTGAGGTGGACAGCTGGATGATTTGAGAACTAGAACTGCTAATACAATCTAGGAGAGCCATAGTTCCCAGCGTGCCTCCGGGAAAGTTCTGCTGAACTCTACTCTCATCAGATGCCATCTTGTATAATATTTGCACATTTCAGTAGAGAAGTAAACAAGATGGAGAGTATCAAGAAGATGATGATAAAGAACTCAATCAGTTGAAGGAATGGGGAATGTTCAGCCTGGACAGAAGACTTGAGGGATGAGGAGAGGGAGGCATGCTAGATGCCTCCAACTATTTCAAGGACTATCACATGGAAGAAGGATTACACATGTTCTACCTACTCTGGAAGACAGAAGCATGTGTTAACAAAAGATAGAAATTTCAGAGATAGACTTAGGTGTCATGTAAGGAAAAAAATCTTAACAATTAAATATGGGCAAAAGTAAGTAGACTAACCTTAGCTGCAGATGTTCTCCTTCATTGGAGGTCTTCAGTCAAAAGCTGAATGGTCACATGTCTCATGGGTTATGCAGGAAATTCTTACTCACATAAATTTTAAACTTCCTGACCCCTGAGATCCCTTACGCTCTGAAATTTTGATTCAGAAGCATGTAGGAGGATGTATTTGTGTCTGAGGCAGCACATCAGTGGAAAGAGGGCTAGATCTGAAGACAGAGACCCTGTCTTAAATCTGCCTCTGACGCTTTACTCCCTATGGGATATTGGGGAAGGTACTTAATTTCTTCATCTGTAAAATGAGGGGGTCAGAATAGACGAGCTACAAAATCTCTCCCACCTCTCTGTATCTCTGTGTCTCTCTGTCTCTGTCTGTCTGTGTCTCTCCTATACTATATTCCATGAGATCTGTTATGATGCACTTGTTTCATATCTGTGTGCCTTAAACAAGTTAACCTAACTACTTCGAGACTTAGTTTCCTAGTCTGTAGAATGAAAAGGTTAGATTAGTTGGTCTCTAAAGTCATGTCCAGCTCTGTACTGCTATGATATGATTCAGGAGAAGAGGCTAGAATTAGAGATATATTTTTATCTTCAATATAAAAAAACTGAACATTTACTAAACTATAATTAGTCTGCTACTATCATAAACTTGCTCTCATGATGTGATTTTCTCAGATTTCTGAGAAATATAGAGGATGTCCTAAAAGTTTTAGTATATACCTATATGGTGAGCCACTCATAATCCTCTTACAAAAGTAAATTGAAGAGGCAAAATGATTTATGTTCTGTAGGAGTTTCCTTAATGCAATTAATAGCTACATTTTAAAATGCATGTGCCTGGCACCAAGCTGAAAAACAACACATTTAATATTTAGTAAAAATCACTTTTGCATGTTTCATTTCCAGAAAATGTGTCATTGGGCACTTAACTTAATGCACCATTAATAGACCTAATATGTCTTTTAATTTGCTATGTCTGGCCTCAGGTGGTATCATCCAACATGTAATACTGTTCGCATATCAATGATAATTAAATATTGAGAGTATAATTTAAATAATTATTCACATTTTAGGGCAAATATATATAATTCATGTATTCAGCCCCTGCCAGTTTTACATTTTATTTGGAAAAGAGCATCTATCCAAGGCATCAGCTGCCTCCAAATGAAGGTTTGAAAGCATTGCTTTGTATTTTGCATATTGAGATTCCATTATATGTAATCTTCATAAGACATATCATGTGATTGTGACTCTACTAGATAATCCATTTCTTTTTTTAAAAAAAGTTCCTTTGAAAACTATACTGTATTCCATGAGATCTGTTATGATGCATTTTATGATCTATTTTTCCACCTAAATAAGTTATTTTTGCTGCTATGTGCCAGAAGTCACATGTAAACACTTCCTAACTCTCCCTGCTGCAATGTACTTGTAATCCCAGGGATCATTTTAGCACAGTGATTGTACCACTAATGGCTTCTTTTAGCTGCTAAGCACATTGACTGGACGCATTTTTCCTTTATATTATCTTTCTGCTCTACACAGAGTCTCAATATCTTCAGTATCTCCCTCCCCCTCCCACCCCTTCCCCATTTACTGAAGATACTGAGCACTTCTAGGCTCATTGTGTCCTATTCCCAGGTCCAGGAATCCCATCTGCTCAAACTTCCTGAATTCAGGAAACCAGACAAATCCCTATGATATTAGCAGAAGGTGGAATTTCTGGTGAGATTCATGATGTACCTCTGGGAGGTCACTCAAAAGGGAGCTAAGGACAAGTAAATTAGAGGCAGAACTCAGTAACTTGCTATCGGCATTCTCTATTCCTTCACAGGAAAACAGAACCAGGAGGTGTGAAGGTAATACTGCAGGTCACTGGACACTTATTTGAATATGCCCTCTACATCTTTACCAATGCTATCTTATTTATTCTTGTCTAAGAAAGGGGGTAGTGCTTCTGAACCCTCTGTGTCTTCATTGAATTTGCCCATTTATGAATCCATCTATGTGTGTGTGTGTCTGTGCCTTTCTCTGTTTCTTTATCTCTCTCTCTGTCTCTGTGTGTGTGCCTCTCTGTATCTGTGTCTCTCTGTCTCTGTCTATTGTGTCTCTCTGACTCTGTTTTTTTTCTCTCTCTCTCTCTTTGCTTTATTCTCTATGTGTTTCTGTATGTTTGTTTCTGTATGTGTTTCTCTCTCTCACTCTCTCTCTCTCTCCTCTCCCTCCCTCCTTCCCTCTCTCCTCTCTCTCCCTCCCTCCTTCCCTCTCTCTCTCTCTCTCTTTCTTTCCCTCTCTCTCTTTCTCTCCCTCTCTCTCTCTCTCTCTCTCTCTTTCTGTCTCTATCTCCCCCTCTACTTATAGCTTTTCCCCTGCTACCATGGAGGTCTAAAAAAATCATTTGTTGGAACTATGCTCAAAGGACTGGAAAATTTTACACACCCTTTGATCCAGCAATACCGCTACTAGGTCAAAACCCCAAAGGATTTTTTAAGGAGTAGGGATGATAGGATCTATTTGTGCAAAACCATTTATAACAGCTCTTTTTTTGGTGGCAAAGAATTGGACATTGAGGGGATGCCCATCAGTTGGGAAATGGCTAAACAAGTTGGGGCATATGATTGTGATGGAATACCAAAAGAAATATGCTATAAGTGCTATAATAAATGACAAGCAGGCTGATTTCAGAAAATCATGGAAAGACTTACATGAACTGATAATAAGTGAAGTGAGCAGAACCAGAAGAACATTGTACACAGTAACAGAAATATTGTACAATGATCTACTGTGAATGACTTGGCTATTCTCAGCAATACAATAATCCAAGACAATTCCAAAGGACTCATGGTGAAAAATGTTATCCCCCTCCAGAGAAAGAACTTAGGAAATCTGTATGCAGTTTGAAGCATACTATTTTTCACTTTATTTTTTTCATGGTTTTTTTTTCTTGCTCTGTTTTTTGTTTAACAACATTACTAATGTGGTAATATGTTTTACACAATTAAACATGCATAACCTATATCAAATTGCTTACTCTCTCAGGAAAGGGGGAGTTGAGGGAAGGAGAAAGAGAAATTGGGACTCAAATTTTTTTAATGAATATTAAAAATTGTCTTTACATGTAATTGAGAAAAACAAAATGTAATTTCAAAAAAAAATTTAAATAAGACAAAGCAAAAATCACCTAAAAATCATCATTTAATTTTGCCACCCCCTCATACTATTATTTTCTATCTCTCCTCCCTTTCATTGCAAAACTCCTAGAAAGTGTTCTTCTGCCTCCACTTTCTTACTGCCAACTTCTCAATCATTTTCCATTTGGATTCTAAACCCTCTACTAGTAACAAAAGTGACCTATTTAAAGTCATGAACTGTTGAACATTAACTGTTGAATCTGATGGTATTTTCTCAATCCTTGCCCTCCTTCACCTTTTGACCACAACTTTTTGACACTTTTAACTATAACCTTTCTCCTGGACACTCCTTCCCTAGCTTCCATGTTACTACTCTTTCCTGGTTCTCTTGTCTAACTACTCTTTCTCTGTCTCCTTAACTGATCTTTATCTGTTCCCTCCTTTAGTGTGGGTATTTCCATGTCTCTGACCAGTCCCATCTCTTGGCTTCCCTCTCTCCCCTCTCTCTCTCTGTAATCTCATCAACTACAATGAGTTCAAGTATAATTCTATATGACTGACAATCTTTACATTCAATCCTAACCTTTTTACAGAACTTCACTCCGACATTTTACAGCCTGCCAGATATCCCACAGACATCTCATTCAACATACCAAAAATGAAACTTATCATTCTTCCCCAAATCTTCTGTTTCTGCAACTTCCTTATTTGAAAGTTTTTCCCCATTTATCCCATTGTGGATACCACCATTCTCTTAGCCACCCAAGTTCATCACCTTGAAGTTATGTTATTATTCCCTCTACTTCAACTCTTTACCCCATGTTATTGATTGCCAAATCTTGTCAATTCTGCTCCTGTAATACCTCCTGTCTCTACCTCTTCTTTCTACTTACAAAAATCCTACCCTAGTTTGGGCCCTTATCAACATTTTTTTTTCTATAAGAGCATCCTAACTGACCTACCTACTTCTAGTCTCTCTCTTTTCCCATATATCCACTCTATAGCTTCCTCTATAGGAGACACAGTGGATAGAGCTCCAGGCCTGGAGTTCAGAAGACTCAACTTCCTAAGTTTAAATCTGGCCCATACACTTACTAGCTGTGTGACCCTGGACAAGTCACTGGACCCTGCTTGCCTCAGTTTCCTCATCTGTAAGATGAGCTGGAGAAGGAAATAACAAGCCACTCCAGGATTTCTTCCAAGAAAACCCCAAATGGGGTCATGAAGAGTTGGACAAGATTGAAAAATTACTGAACAACAACAACTAAAATAGTTGTCCTAAGGTCTCAGTCTCACCATTATATTTCCCACCTATGTCACCTGATTATTTAACCTAATTTAATTTAACCTAGTTAGTCTATTTAACCCTAATACATATTCATTTAATTGAATCAACACATTTGTCTCCAGCCCCTCCTACAAGGACTCACCATTGCCTAGAGAATAAAATCAAATTCCTTAGTCTGGTATTTAAGGTCTTCTAATTCTAATTCTCTTTAAGGTCTTCGGGCTCCCACTCACCATTTTCATCTTATTTCATACTGTTTCCCTGCTAATGATTCCCCCAAACTCAATTTCCTATCTTCTCCCTCTGTGACCTCAGACAGCCTATTCATTTTCCCTTCTCAGAATCTTTGTCTTCGTTGCAGGTACAGCTAAGGTTACACTTCCATGAAACCTTTCCTGATTCCTCCAGTTGATAGAATTCCTTCCATTCCCAATTTTCCTAGTAATATATTTATCTATAACTATCTATGCAAAGCTTTGGGATATAAAAAAGGAAAAAAAAATATAGTTTCTGAACTCAAGGTACTCATTGGGCTGGGGGAAGTAAGGGTGACAGGGGAGGCAAAATGTAGATGACCAAGTACGGACAAAATAGTGCAGTTAAAACTGCAACAGAACTTTGGGGACACCCTGTATTCAGAGTAGCTGGAAACTAATCTCATAGAGGAAGTCATTAGCAGCCTGGGGGGCCTGGAAAAGCCACATTTAGAAGGTAGAATTTCAGCCAAGTTTTGAAAGACGTGAGGGAAACTAAGAAGCAAAACTGTGGAGAGAGAGTTTTCTAGGAATGAGAAGAAGCCAGAGCAAAGGCACAAAAAGAGAGGAGGAAGTAGGCTAGTCTAGTTTAACTGGATCATCAAGTACATGGTAGGAATTAATGTATAAGAAGACTGGAAAGGGAAGAAGGAGTCACATTGTGAAGAGCATTGGAGGAGGTTATATTTAATCTTGGAGCCACTGAGGCTTCTTGACCAAGGACGTGGTATGGGTACACCTACATTTTACTAAAAAAATCACTTTGTAGAAGTAATGAAGGGAAAAGTGATGAAGGCCTGAACTATAGTGGTGGCTGTGTGAACAGAGAGAAGACTTACATGAGAGATACCTAACTATAACAGGCCTATAATGTCACATTATTGAATTGAATCATCACACTTGTCTTCAGTCCATCCCTTGTATTGGACCCTCCTTGCTCTCCTCTCCAATCAACCAATGAATGAGTCAACGAACAAGCCTTTATAAACCACTTGCTATGGTACAGGCACCTATCTAACCATGGAGAGCACAAAGACTGAAAGGAAACATTCCCTGCACTTAAATAGCTTAACTTCAAGTGGGGGAGAAAGCAATGTGTGTGTATATTTGTATATACACACATGCATGTACATATATTCATGTATGTGTATATACATACACACACATGTGTATATAAACAGCTATTATGCACATCAAATGTAGACAAAGTGAATACAAAGCTGTTATGGAGGGAAGGAACCAGCAGAACTCATTCCTACTCCAGAACTATTTCTTGTTGCCAAAGACCTTATATGAATGTTCATTTTGGAGAAAATCATTTGTTTTGTGAGTTAACAAAAATACAGAACTTTAAAATTTGAGAAAACTTTAGAGATCTTCTCATTTTATAGATGAAGAAATTGATGCCCAGGGAGGTTCTTTGAATTGCCCAAGATCACACAGGCAACAAATAAAAGAGCTAAAATGTGACCCCAGTTCCTCCATCTCCAAATCCAGTGTACTCTCCACAACCCAGCAGCAGCCCCAAGTACTCAAATTTCTTATTTCTCCCAAGACATTATTTCACCATCAGAGAGAGAGGATGTAGTTGCAAAAACGTTGGCAAAGCTTCAAACATCCTATAAGGCTTTTGGATCCTGAAATCCCATGTAGTTAACAAGACTCAGCCTCCCTACACTGTCCTGCTTTAGGCTAAGCCCTTATTTGATTAAACCACTGATCTCCTCTCCTTTGAATACCCCAAAATGGCATTTGTGGTATTTTGGAGTCTTGTTAGCTTTACAAGACATCTCAAAGAGAAAATTGTTTGCATTGTAGGAAGCTGCTATAAAAGCAGGACAAGTCAGGCAATCCATTGGAACTCTGTCAACTACTAAAGGACACATAGTTTGTTAAAGAGCCAAAAGAAAATATGAATTGGGTCACGCTTAAATACCAATTGTGCCTTGTTAGAGAATTGAAAAGGCAGGTGTGAATTGTATAACAACATTTTCATGAATTGTTGTTTTTTTTAATTTTGTTTTTTTTCTATTTTGTAATGATTGATTATTCAGGCAGCTAGGTAGCAAGGTAAGTAGAACACTGGACTTGGATTCAGGAAGACCTGAGTTCAAATCTTGCCTCAGATACCTACTAGTCATATAACTTTGGGCAAGTCATTAATCTCAGTCTGTTTTCTCTCTTTTAAAATGGAAGTAATAATACCTACCCCACAGGGTTGTGAGGAACAAATGATAAAACATATATAAGATGCTTTGCAAACATTAAAGGGCTATACAGAAGTTAACTATTATTATTATTACTATTATTGGTTTATTCATGTCTTCTCTGATTCCTTCTCTGCACAGCCTGTATTTCTCCCTCCACCTGAGCACAGCTCCTTAGCTTGAAGCAGTGGTTCTCACCCTTCCTAATGTGTGACCCTTTAATACTCGTATATGGGCATATCTGCATGTGGCCGGACCCGCCTGGAGACGGATAGAGGAGCGGTATGTCGTTTCCTAAAACCGTCAGAAATATGTGTTTTCTGATGGTCTTAGGCGACCCTTGTAACCCCTGTGAAAGGATCGTTCGATCCCCAAAGCGGTCGTGACCCACAGGTTGAGAACCACTGGCTTGAAGGGTAGGCAGAGGAGGAGAGGATATCTAATTCAAATCAGCCAAATTAGCTTTTGCTCCTCCTCCTAAGCTATTGAAAAGGTTAGTGAAAGGAAGTTCTTGATTCACTGAGTCTGAAATCATATTTGTGAATTATCTATGGATTTAATTTATCATCCCATTAACTTTTTCTTCCTTCCATCATCATGGATAACATAGGATAAAGTGTGCCTATAGCTGTGATCATGGAAGCCTAAAGAACCATGGTTGCAATATTCTGTCCTTAGTATGCAAGTATAGTATAATTGATTTCATTTATACTTAAGTATCTTCTCTCCTAAGCAGATGTCAAAAAGAGAGATTAACTCATTTCAACAAGTATTTTATTAAGTACTGACTGCACGTGTGTGTATATATATATATATATGTATATATATGTGTATATATATACATATATATGTATATATACATATGTATATGTATATATATGTGTATATATATGTATATACACATACACATATACACATATATATATGTAATGTATCAATATGTTAAGTACTGATAACCACTGTGAGAGGTACTGGACATGCAAAGACAAAAATGAAACAGTACATACTCTTAATAGTGTAAATTTTATTGAAGAAAACATCAGATAGATAAGAAGGTAGATTAGATAGAAGGATGGAGGGAAGTACGGATAGGTAGATAGATAGACAGACAGACAGATAGATAGATAGATAGATAGATAGATAGATAGATAGATAGATAGATAGAAAATAGATAGATATAAAACACATATAAAATAATTTCTTAGGAAGGACACAAGTCATTGGAAGTAATCGGGATAGATTTCCTATAGGAGAAGTTACTTAAAATGAACTTTGAACAAAGGTAGGAATCCTAGGAGACCAAGGTCAAGAGGAAATTCATTTCAAGGATTAGGGGGCAGGGGGAGGAAGAGAAGCCTGTGAAAAGGCACAGAGACCAAAAAAAAATGAAATGTTGTGTATGGGAAACAGTGAGCAGGCCAGTCTGAATAGAAAGTGGAGTGAGTGAAGATAAGTAATTTGCCAAAAGACCTTAAAGTAAGACCAGAACCAGGTTATGATATCCTTAATGATAAAAAGTAGTTGGGGGAGAAAGGAATTCATCCAGATCACTTGTAAATAGTATGACAATCATGTTGTTGTTAAGTCATTTTCAGTCATGTTGGACTCTTTGTGAGCCCCACAGGTCTTCAAAGACTAATAATCTCCATGCCTATGATCTCCACCAAAAGTTTTAGAGTCAATGCTTGCCTGCTTAGAGGTTAAAGACTTTCTTAACCAAGAATTTAAGCTGTATCCAGGAGTTGGTGTAAAGAAATGTGCCTTTGTTCTACATTTATCAAATGATATAAAGTGGGCAAAGTGTTTTGCAAGTTCCAAAATACTATATGAATATGAGCTCACATTATTACCACTATTAGACAATAATTACCACAAGAGGTTCGAGATACAGAAAGTACATTTAAGATAAGAAATGGATATTTACTAAGAACAGTTTAAATAGCTCATCAATCTTGCTCTTTATTTTTCCAGGTCTTTCCCAGAGACCTGTCTGGAACATAGCTACATGGTGTAGATGACATTGGCAGTCACTTAGCATCAGCAATGAAAGGATTATCCAGCAGCCGTAGTCACCATCACGGAGTGACCTGTGATTCTGCCTGTGATTCTCTATCCCATCATGCAGACAGGAAGCCATACTTGTTAAGCCCAGTGGAGCCCCATCCTGCTGACCACCCTTACTACACTCAGAGGAATTCCTTCCAAGCTGAGTGCGTGGTCCCATTCAATGACCCCCTGGCCAGCAGCACCTTCCCTAGGAGGCATTACAATTCACAGCAAGAGTTGAAGGAAGAATGTGCACTAGTTCCCCGTACCCTAGCTAACAAGGCAAACCGCCTTCCTCCCAACCTCCTGGATCAATTTGAAAGGCAGCTCCCCCTCAACAGAGATGGTTACCACACCTTGCAGTACAAGAGGACTGCTGTGGAGCACCGTAGTGACAGCCCTGGAAGGATTCGTCATCTGGTCCACTCTGTCCAGAAGCTTTTTACCAAGTCTCATTCTCTAGAGGGACCATCCAAGGGCAGCATTAATGGAGGCAAAGCCAGTCCAGATGACACACAGACAATGAGGTACGGGAAGAGGAGCAAGAGCAAAGAAAGACGACCAGAACCCAAAGCCCGTTCGAATGCCTCAGGTTGGTGGAGCTCTGATGACAATCTGGATGGTGATGTCTGCCTCTATCATGCCCCCTCAGCAGTGATGACTATGGGCCGGTGCCCAGACCGCTCTGCCTCACAATACTTCATGGAGGCCTACAATACAATCAATGAACATGCAGTCAAGGCCTCCAGGAGTAATAATGATGTCAAGTGCTCTACCTGTGCAAATCTTCCTGTCAACCTGGATGCCCCGCTCCTGAAGAAGAGCGCCTGGTCCTCAACCCTGACAGTGAGCAGGGCCCGTGAAGTTTACCAGAAAGCTTCAGTTAATGTGGACCAAGCCTTGGTGAAGTCAGAAACCTGTCAACAGGAACGATCCTGCCAATATCTTCAGGTAAAGTCTTTGTGGAATGGCTGCTATTTAGAAATGCTAATTTAATTGTGGTGGTGTCTTATCTGTCTTCGATATTGCTGTAGTATAATAGTGGAAGGAACATGGGGCTAAATGGAGAGAAACAGATTCTATTCTTGGTTCTGTTGTTAACTGATTCTGTGACCCAGGGAATATTACTTAACATCTCTATGTCTTAGTTTCCTCATCAGGTCAAATTAGAAAAATATAGCTGATCTGTCTGTCTCAGTTGTTCTGAAGATCAAAAGAGATAAGAAAGATAGTGAATTCTGAAAAGTGTAAATCCATACAAATGCAAGATATCATTATTGGTACTTTGCTTTCTTCCTTTCCTAAAAGTTATGGGACAGAGTTGGGGGAGGGGAGCCTGAAATCCACCTTTTGTTAATGCAAGGTTTGACACTTTGAAATTCAATGAGAGGTATATGTGGTAAAACTCTGGAGAGAACTGTTGGTTTTGGGGTTGCTTTATTAGTAGCTCTGTATTTATCAGAGCCATACTGAGTACGTGGGGAAGTGAGGCAACCATTCCTAACCTGGGGAAGAGCAGCACAGTGGAAAGAATATGAGACTGGGTTATAAAGATCCTGAATTCGAACCCAGGCTCCATCTCAACTTTTCTGACATTTTAGAAGTCTCCATCTATAATGGAGAGATTGGACTAGATGAGCTCTGCAGTCCAGTCCAGCCTTAATACTATAATCTTATGATCCCTGCTTAAGTGGAAGGACTTCCTAGTGCACAGAGACCAGACAGTCACAGACACAGAAACTCAACGTGGCCAAGCTCTAAGGAGGCAGTACCAATAGAATAAAACACAATAAAAGGAGATATTCAGTATATATAAAAGTGAATATACAAATCACACACATGCATTGAAGGTAGATAGTACCTTCCCAACCAGTACCCAAGGAAGATTTCCTGCTGCTTTTCCCTTCCTTAACATCCTTGTTTATTTTTCACAAATTTCATACATTGGAGTATGGAGAAAGGAAGACAGGAGTGCATGGAGAGTGTGCATATACTTCTGTACATGCAGACTGGGATTTGCCACAGGCCCGTCCCTCCATATGGCTAGCCTTTGCATTTACTTCATTTTTATGCTTTTATATATTCCTCTCTCCCTTCTTCACACTCCTATTGTGAAAGTAAAAGCAAGAAAAATGTGCCTTTTTTGTGGAGTTCTCCCTGACTGCTCTTTTCTGCTTTGAAATCATGGCCCACCTGCAGGCACCATATCTACTTTGGAAAGTTTCCATGATAGCTAAGAGTAAATGCCCCAGAGAAAGGTTACGCAGAGGGACACTCGACAGTACCTCAGGGTCACATCATGAAAACATTATGACCTATCTTTCTGAAGTTCAGAGGAAATGGCAAAGATGAATAAACCAATGAAGCATTTATTAACCACTTAATTATGTGCAAAGTGCTGAGTATACAACTAGAAAACCAGGATGATCTGTTTTCTAAAGGAACTCACATTCTAATCCAGAGAGAACACATATAAAAAAAATACAGCTGCACAGAAGATGAAGTGATCTAGAAGTCCTAAATGTGTAGCTGAGATACACAAGGCAAGACCCAAGGGTCCTTGGATTATAATATTATGTTCTTGGGTACAACCTTTTGACTAAGTGCAAGTTTTACAGAACAAAATATTTTTATTAAGGGGATTTGTTTTGTGAAGTTTGGATTCAGGCAAAGGGCCGCACTTGAGGACCTAGAAGACTATGTGTGACCTTGAGGCCACAAATTCCCTACCCCTGAGTTATATCATCGGGTCAGGTGGCAGTTCCTGAGGGTAGGAAAGATGTAGCATCAGGGCAGAGTAGATGGTAAAGTCTAGAGGTCTTCTACCTCACTAGAAGGATTGTAGCCATTGACTTTCAGTTCATCCAAGCAATGTGGAGTGCCCATTTAAATATTCCCATACCTACCCTCACACACACACACACCAAGACACGGGCATCTGAAGAGAGAGGTGGTGAAGGAAAGGCAAGGGAGCAGGGTCCCCCTTCTGGCAGTACCTAGTTGCCCTAATAAGGTAGCCAGAACAATTACAAATCACTCTGTGTAATATAAGGACAACCATTAAATATGATGTCAGATTCTTCCCCTATAGAATTCCATTGAGAATCCAAGTAAGGTTCACCCCTGAAGTTAGTGATCTAGAGAAGAGTTTTTGACAGAGAAAAAGGATGGCAGAAACATTAATATGCATAAATAAATAATTTTACTTGTGGCTTCTGTGTGACTGGATAAGTATCTATGCTTTAGTAAATAAGTGAAAGAATAGATAGAAAAAGTCTAATAGGATCATGAAAAATTGGAAGTGAATTTGAGTTCTACATTTCTAGGTAGATTTATAACTCCATAATTTCATGCACCCTCTTCATCTCCCCTTCTTTCACTTTAGAATTAAAATATCTTGGGGTGGGGGAGTAGGAAGAGATGCAGTTTAGGAGATGCAGTTTGAGGAAGAATGTTTGTACATAAATGGAGTACTATTTTAAAAACGAGAAGGTCTCAGAAATTTGAGTAAGTATAAGATTCTGTATTTCAGTGTTATTTTAAAAAACCTCACGAAGATTCTAAATTTTCAAAACTTTTCCAATTTCCACTTTCCAATTTCAAATTTTTTCCTTCATTTAAACATATCATATATATATATATGTATATATATATGTATATATATATATGTATATATATATATATATACATCTGTATGTATGTATATATGTATGTATGTATAAAAATTTTGAAATTGTTGAAAGGCATTAAACATGCTGACAATTGAATCCCAATTTGGGGAACAACCAAATCTGAATAGAAAGGAAAAACATCCAACCATTAGAAAAAAAAAAGTATACTGTCCCACCTTCATAATTCTTGATGGGATCAAATTGCAAGCAACATTTTTATTAGTAACACATTTCAGAATTTTAGGTGATATGGAAGGCTTTTAAGTGAAATAAATGGAAATTAAGTGATTTATAGCAGTTCTTTTGTGTTATCCTCCATCCAAAAACTTGAAGAATGGATTCCTGAGCTCTATGTGTTTACCTGGTAAGGAGGAGAATTAGAATTCTCCTCAGTGAAAGCAATAGGTCTCCACTACAAGGAAGGAAGGAAATTTAGCACCCCCTGGGGAATTCTCCCAAGGGCACAATGATAATCTCTGGCTCTGTCTATGACATTTAAAGGCATATATAAGGGTGTTTTAACCCATAGACACCAATCTCCACGCACTGATTCCATTCTAAAACCCAGCCCCACAACATTGAAAGGGTATACATATACAGAAAAGTTTCCTGCTTTAGTTTGTTTTATTAATATGTACTATATGTATTACCAATTACCAACAGTAATAATTCATTAGAAAGGCAGTGTAGTATAATGAAAATAACCTGGACTTGAAGCCAGGGAAGATATCTGGGTTTAAATCTAGCCTCCGATACTCACTAGCTGTTTAACTCAAAACAAGTCATTTAACTTTTCTCAGCCCCTCAGTTTACTCATCTGTAAAATAGAAATAATAATACTATAATGCAGAATTGTTCAGATGAAGAGCACCAGCACCACACAGAGATAGCAGTTTTTAAAAAATTAATTATTGATCACAAAGTGAGGCAGATAATGGATGCCAACAGGGAGCAATCTTGTCATGTGGCCACCATTGCCCTTGACCAAAGGTGGGACAGAGTGGGATATGCCAGGTGTGGAATCTTGCAATAAATTTTGCACTCTGATCAAAGACCCAGAGCCCCACTGGGACAAAACTTATACAGAGATTTAGGCAAACAGCCAGTGGGCATTAACAGGAGACTGCCCTATCATCAATAGGGGAAGATAGTAGTATACTCAGGACCAGTGGGATGAGAGGACATTTCCTGACTTGCCTTAAAAAAAGAGAGGAATGAGAGGCAGGGATGCAGAGAACTTAACTCTAACTGTCATCCAGTAAGAGCTTAGGAGAAGGAATAGGGGAAGAGGAATACAATGCCCAATCTCTGGCTTAATTAGCCTTAGCATATATGCATCCTGGGGGAGGCTGAGGCTGTACTAGTCAAACTAGTTTTTACTAGTTCACAAATACCCACATATCACTACATCAGAGAATTATGAGAATCAAAAATAATAAGAATAACTGACATTTATAGTAGACTTTATTTCATTCTTTCTATTTGTGTACTTGTAGTAGGAAATTAATAAACGCTTATTGGTTTGATAGACTGATAGTGCTTTTAAAGTGTACAAAACACTGTACCTTCATTATATCTTTGGGTTCTCACAACAATCTTCTGAGTCAGGGTTGTTTTGTTTTGTTTTGTTTGGGGGAGGGGTTATTGAAGAAATTGAGGTTTAGAGAGATTTAGTGACTTGTCCAGGATCACACAGCTAGTGTTGAACAAGTCTTTCTGACTCCAAGTCTATCTTTTTATTCATATACACAAAGCCCTTTGCAAATCTTAAAGCAGTTTATAAATGTTATCTATTAACATTAGTTGAGACCAGGTTGAGATTTCACAGGCATCTTTTTTTTCACAAGTTTTACATTTTACACCAAGGGAGATAAACATAACAATGCAATGTGGACAGATCTCTGTAGAGCACTATTTAAAAGAACTAATATTTAACTTTTGTCATTAAAACACATACACTTGTTTTGACCAAAGCATACAAATGGTAAATAAATTTGTTCATTTTCTCTTTCTGTTTTATTTTTATATGCATATGCCTGGATTCCACTTAGTACAAATAATGAATTCCATGAAGTGGCTGAATTATTTGAATTTACACTACATTTTTCCGTTGGGCTGAAACTAAAATTTTACATAAGTATAACTCTGAAAGTGTGAATTTAAATACATGTGACCACTTCGGGGGATTCATTATTCACACTAATTGGGACCTAGCTGTCTATCTATAAGATATAAATGCATAAATACTCTTTCAGACCAATAAAGGAGCTATTAGATTTTTACTTGACTTGCCAGGATTTATTCTTTTATACAACTGCTAGATAAACTTCTAGTAAACCAATTGCATAATGTCATTACTGTGACTATACAGGAAACTGATCAGTTCCATAGGTATTATGGTTCCTCTATGGCATCAATTCAGAAACCCAATATTGCAAGGTTGAAATCATCACATGTTCTGATTAACACATACAATTGGCAATATGTCCTCACTCACAAGCTGTTTGCAGTTAATTTAAAAAAGGCTCCTCTTTTTTACCAATATTGTTATTTTTAAATGTCAAGAATCAGATGTCTGGTGTTCAGAATTGTTGTACTGCTGCCAGTGACTGTCTCTGTCAGGGGCTGGAGCAGGGACATGGATTTGAAGACATTAAAACTGTTTAATTCTCAGATGAGATGTGGTTGGCTTTTATACATTTGGAATAGAGCATTTATGGCACATCTCAGGGTAAGTGCTAATTGTGGAGTCTAAAGGTAAATAGATATAGGACCAAAGGAGAAAAGGATGGTTCTTTTAAGATATTAGCTTTTTGCTTAAAAATTACAGGACTTTTGTCTCTTCATGACTCTTTATGTAAGCACTGTTTCTAGCAACTGGCATATGAAGCCATTCAGAATAGCAGGATTTTAGATTCCCAACTGTTAGTCTTTAAAAAAAAAATCACCTCAAATTGTGGAGTTTGCGTTCATCCACAGCAGAAGCAGGAAAGAAAAACAAATGCTCTCCGGTAGAAGTAGAGAGAGGAGGGGAAAGGGAGAGAGAGGGGGAAAGAGAAAGCAAGCAAGGAGGCAGAAGGAGAGAAAGCACTGTTAGAGATGAAATTTTAAGAGAGGAAAATGATCGACCTTTTTAAGGCTGAGTGGGTCTCTTCGGTTTGTGTTCACGTTTCAAGAAATGGAAGGAATAACCAGGTCTGGGCTAAATTCTTCTGTTCCTTTGCATTTTGTGTTAATGTGTTGTTGCAGGTATTGTCTTTTTCATTTTTGTTTCTGCTAAAACTAATGGATCAGTCAGGCTAAAGTAGCTAGCAACTTAATGTGTGTATAGATGGTAAGAAAACAAGTTGGAACAGAAGATAGTTTTAGATCAGTATCTCCATAGGGACTTTTAGATAATATTTAATTGACACAGATGAGCTAGTAAAGTGTCATTAGAGGACATTATCTATGCTAGGGAATAGAAGCAGGACCAGTCAGCTTTCCAGGGCAGGAAGCTTAATGCTTACTATTCTTTTGCTTTATGATTAAATATCCTGGAAGTGTTCTTTTCTGGATTAATTTTTTTTTTGCCTTCTTAAATGAGGCATCATAAAAGATTGTTGAAGAATTTTTTTATTGCAAACATGAACCAAGGATTTTGTTTTCACTGCCGGTATAAATTATAGCTATTTTAAAGTAACCTATTGTAGGAAATTCTGGTCTTTGCCCAGTTATCCTTCTCTCCCCCTCCTCCTATTCCCCTGCCACCACATATACACACCTCATTTTAGGGCAATTTGAATTGGACTAATTGTGTTAGAGGCTACTTACTGGGAAATTCATAGGAGTGTTGAACAGTTCTGATAATGACTTTGATTAAAATAATGTTTCTCTGTTGCTTTTTTTTTCAAAGCCTTTAACTGAATTAGTAAATATTCTTCTCTACACTTAAATTGTTTTTATAGACCAGCAAGTGAACGTCATGGTTCTTGGATATATTTGTTCTTTGGTTTATGTGGACTATTCCCTAGGACCTTTCTATGATGATCTTTATAGAGACATCCTTTCCTTCTTCCCCAACTTAATAAAAAACAAGCTCACTTGTTATGAACTGGGTTTGAATATGGAGTCAGTACTAAGTGAATGAAATTTGAGGATTCTCTGTCTAATCCTCTGTTAGCCTTGTCCAAGGTCCTGTCCACACATGGTCTACATTTTTTCTTACAATGATAGCTAAATCCTATGGGAAACTAGGGATTCTGAAAGGCTCAGCAATAACTCAAAGATCAAAAGTATGTGGGAAAGACCTTTATGGAAGCAATTAATATGAGAATTCATTAATGTTGATCTCTAAATCAAGTATCCTAAATACATTTTAACCAAGTTGAAAAGAAACTAGGATAAACCAAAGCTAGAAGTTTTCTGTATATGATTCCTCGGGGCTCCGGTCTGGTGATGAATGTAGATCAATAAGGTAATATTAACCCATAGTACACATATTTTGGTAGCAGGGATTGTTCTTCTCTTTGATTGTTCCCCTGATTGGGTTTATGTCAGTTTTAGAAGATAACTGTTGTGTCTTATGCTGTATTTCACATCATATTTAAATGGGAAGTAACATGCAAAAACATAGAACACATTTGTTTTCTGTTCGTTTGTTTGTTTCAATGTGCACAGTGCTTTGAAAAGCCCCTGATAGCCAAGGACAAAGACACACAGCATGGCTAGGCTGATTTTCCTTCTGCAAAAGGATTAATTTTTTCATGACATTGATGCCAGGTTATTAGGAGTAAGAAGCAACTTTTCTTAATAGCCAATGATGAATGGCCAGTGTTACAAAAACCTGTTACCTATGATTTGTGTAGATGATGATTTTTGTCAGCCTGAAAATCTGAGATTCATGATTGTCATACTAAGTCATCCACTTGGCACTCTCAATGGTACCACAAATCACCAAATCAATGTGCTAAAGAATTAAAAAGAAATCTTCATTTCAGTCAATCCAAGGCTACCAATGAGCAAGACAAGAGAAAAGTTAGTTTTATGGCTGATTCTACTGTAATTTGTATCATAGGGCTGAAAGGTTATCAGAAACAAACATTTCCTTTTCCTGAGAAAGGATATGGATAAATTGGGCTCATTTATTTGCATTTTCAGTGGCATTTTGCCTCATCTAACATTCCTCCTTACCAACTTCTCTCCTCCAGAAGATTCTGTCCCAAGTATTGGACACTTGCAACCCAATGTCAAAGAGGGAAAAGTTGGCAGCCTTATTTTTAACTGACATATGCATGTCTATATATTATTATACATGTCTTTTGTCTAACATTTTAGAGTGAAATCTCTGCACAGGCAGAAATCTTGTCTCTTTTATCTAAATGTCATATATTGTTTCTTACACACAGTTACCATTCAATAAGAATATAACTAACTTCTCCCCCCCCCCCCCATCCTCTCTTCTTCATCTGTCAAACTGAGGAAAGAGCATATTTTCCAAAGTTGAAAGGGAAAAAGAATAAGAAATTGAGGGAAGGGGGTAATGAGAGAGAGAGGAGGAAAGCTGAGGGGTATGTCACCAACTCAAAGATTTATTGTTTTTCTGTTACCTTTGACACATTCCTTGTTTTTATTCATTTTAATTCTGTTCCTTCTTAAAGAAAGCACTTGGGACCAAGACAAGAACTATTATGAGTCCCCTGATCTTCTAATTATAGGCATTTTCCTGAGAGTATCTCTGAAAATGGGATTTTTCCATTTACTGAAGTACAAGAAGAAACTCTACCCCAGTTCCATTTCATTACAAAATGAGTTTGGAGAGTAATATGTTTTTGAGGGTATAGCATTATTCTTCTATTCCCGGGCTTTCGTTGTCTATCTTTACTCATTCAACAAGAATTTATTAAGCTCCTACTATGTTCCAAGCATTGCACTAGGAACTGGGACAAAGATAAAAATAATATAGCCCCTACCTTCAAGAAACATAAATTCTATTGAACATAAATTGTGTTCCCCCAAGTTAGAAGACTTCAAAATTGAAGTTTAAGATGGGACAGACTCATAAGTAACATTTTATGGACTCTATAGTTACCATTCATATTTATATTTTAGATGGCATATACATATATGTAGGAGGCAGCTAGCTGATTCAGTGGATAGAGAGCTGGGCCTGAAATCAGGAAGACCTGAGTTCAAATCCAGCCTCAGACATTTACTACATATGTGACCCTGGGCAAGTCACTTAACCTCTGTTCACCTTAATGCATTGGAGAAGGACATGGAAAACCACTCCAGTGTGTTTACCAAGAAAACCCCATGGACAGTATGGTCCCTGGGGTCACAAAGAATAGGACACAATTCAATCAACTGAACAACAACAATACTTATATGTGTGTGTTCCGCATGCGTAGACACACATCTATACTTTAATGCTATTTTAGAACACTATTTTATGAAATAGCACCCAGTTTAAATGGGCTATACCCAGAGTAGATGGAGAAGGAGTAACTGCAAAGAAGACTGATCTTGATGTTCAGCTTATGGAAAAATAGACACAGGTCATATTCAGTGCCCAACTACACAAAGAAGAGTGTTGCTAATAGAAATGGTTCACTTGCCTTAATGAGGCTCAAGGAGTTCCAGTGAACTTATATTTTTGAAATCTTCAAATTCAACTAGATTTTTTTTCTTTTACTGCCAACAATAACATAGAATCATATAACTGCATCTTTTTTCCCCTTTGGCTGCTTTTTATTGTGTATACAGGGTGTTCCTATAATCTTAGTGGGGTTTTAAGCTATGGGGTTTTAAGTTCAATTTGTCCTTTTATAGATAAGGAAACAGAGGCCCAGGGAAGTGATATGACTTACTCAAGGTCACACAGCTGGTCAGGAGTGAACTTCTGGGCTCCTTCTACTATTCAACCTTTCTTCTCAAAATTAAAATTCTCTTGATGAATTCTGAATGTAGATTGAAGCATACTTTTTTCGCTTTGTTTTCCTTGCTTTTTGTGACTTGGCTAACAAGAAAATATGTTTTGCATGTCTTCATGTTTGATCAATATGCCTTCTCAATGGGTGGGGGAGTGGCTAAAAGGAGGACAAGAATTTGGAACTCAATAAAATTTAATGGATGTTAAAAATAAATGAATGAATGAATTTTTTAAATAAGAAAGAAATTTTAAAAAGATTAAAGTTCTTTTAAACACTAGCTTAGACTTAGAGTTTCTTCTTGTACTTCAGTTTGAAGACTTAAAAATGGGTGTGCGCATACACATACACACAATGCACAAACACAAACACCCCATTCCCTAAATAATTAATTACTTGTGATTTGTAAATACAGATCTACAAATGACTGTAGGATATTTTAAACTTACAAAAGGATAAAATTAATATGGCTCCCCAGTTCTCTTCCAATCAATCCTAAACTCCCACCTGCTTTATTGTGAGGGAGTCAAACCTCAAAAAGAAACAAAGAAAATAGAACAAACATGTTTAGGATTCTGCTATCTAATCACCCACCCCCAGTACCTCCCAACCCAGTTCAGGACCTTTTCTAGGCAGAGTGGTGAAGTCTGATGTCACAATTTTTCACCAAATTTCTCCAAAGTTTATCTTTACTGTGTACCCCTCCTGCTATGCTGTCCCTCATTCCCTTACTAAGCTTTCACTTTGTTCCCACTGTTGGAGTGGATGTGATAAATTAATTCCCTAACTGAAGTTCTTAACTTGGATCCATGGGATTTCAAGGGGTCTGAATATAGGTTGGGGGGGGGGAGGTTATTAAATGTGAATGTGTAAAAATGCATCTTTATTTCAATAGAATTTATTTTCTTTGTAATCCTATGTGTTTTATTTTGTGTATTTGAAAACAATGTTCTGTAAAGGGGGTTCATAGGCTTCACCAGACTGCCAAAGACGTCCATGACACAAAAAAAATGTTAAGAACCTCTGTTTATAACCTCTCTTATGGAGTACTTGCATTTTACTGGGGGAGCAGAGATCTTCAAGACACAAAGGAACACATTTCAAATGGGTAGGATTTCAGGTACCCTGAACAACTGACTTGAGGTATGTGGAGGGTTGTGTTGGATGAGAAGAGAGTTTCCCTTTGAAGATCTTGCAAAGCAAGTAACTTGTTTTCCCAGTCAAGACACATGTCTTCCTAAGAGTAATGTCACTAACACCACCACCCCCTTCTCCTAAGTGCTCTTTTACTCAGGGACTATACTAGTAACATTGACTTCCCACTTCCACCCACCCTGCACATCAAAAGCAAAACAAAAAACAAAAACCATTCTTCCATGCAAGAAGATCTTGGGGAACCCTACTATAAATTATTTCCTCCAATGTGACCCAAATCAGAAAGTTGGAATATGGTCATTCTATTAGATCATGGAAGAGAGATGTAATCGAAGACCAGAGATTAAAGAAATTTAGGTCCTCAACCCTTCTGCCTCCACCTCCAAGTCATATCCCCAACTTACTCTCTGACTTTGGACAGTTAACTGAACCAGGGATTCTTAACCTCTTTTGTGCTCTGGACCCCAGTGGCAGTCTGGTGAAACCTATAAATCCCTCTTAAAATCATGTTTGCCATCTACAATCCTAATCAAGGAAAATGCTAAATTTTAACCAGACATTAGGGAAAATAAAGATTTAATTTTTTCCCATTCAAATTCAGTCCCCCTAAAATCTACCCATGGATGCCTTGTGTCTAAACAATTTCTACCGAAGATTTTCTTAATCATGAAATTAAAGAAACAAGACCAACCCTCTATCTGCTTTTTGTTGTTCTTGTTCTGTCTTCAAAGACTGAGAGTACTGATAGGTCAATATGTTTCTGGAAAAGAGATGCTATATAGTATCTATCTAAAAATATATTATTAATATGGTGAAAGTAATTATAACACTGGAATGGTCTATGTCTGCATTTTTAAGAGAATATGTCCCCTTAGTGGCCAAATAGACTAGGAAATTATGATACTTAATGTTTTCCTTAAATTTCTTAAGATAACAGTATTGTCTAGTAGAGAGAGGCATGGATAGCCAAACAGGAAAAATGGCTGCCTTACTCAGCTGTGACTTGGGTTAACTTAGCAGATTGTTTACTACCTCAGTTCCTCCACTGGCAAAATGGGGACAATAATATGGCCCTACAATTATTTTACTTACTTCCCTTGGGGGCAGAGATAATGATAATTACAAAAAGCAGGAATTCAAAGGAGGGAACATAGTTTCAAAGTGTTGAGTTCTTTTGAGAATAGTTGCTGTACAAATCCCAAAGAGTATTGTCATCTATTTATCCTATAAGTAGAAGTGCATAATATGTTATTTATTTTTCTAGGTCTGGTCTTCATATAAACCGGGGTTAGGAGAAAAGAAATTGCTTTAGTGTTAAAAAATGGCCTTCTTTCTGAATAGGACCAGCTAGGAGCTTAGGCTATTTGAGTCTGTGAACAAACAAAATAAAGCTTTTGTCTGTGGGTGAAGAGATAACAAAGCCGTTGATCTTTTAACAACTAAGAATCACTGGGTCAGGTTTCCTATGGTTCAATATTAACCAAGGGAACACAAGCTCCCCTAGCTTCTTCGAGACCTCTGTTTGCTCAGACAATACCTGCTTTGGGGTTTACACCTTAGCTCTGTGGGGACACAGCTGCCTCATTCAAGCAAGTCTTGCTGAGTCAACAGGACTCATTTAATTAATGGGGACAGCTGTAGGGTTTCTGCTTATGTGAGAAGCTTTTCAGGCCTGTTTCACCCTGGATCTCTCCCACCCTTCCACACCTCCTTTATTAAAGGGCACATCAAGTTCCCTAGGGATTGCTTCAGCTCCATAGCTCTGAAAGATGAGCATCCTTCAGAAAGCACAACTAAAAGATAATAGCAGCCTGTATACCTTTCATTTCTGGAACCCATAAGTGCTGACTCACTAATCATCGTGCTTGGAAACCTGGTAGGCTTATTCTCATAAGACTACAGAAACTGAAATGAAATGTGAAACAGATTTGCCTATTAGTTATCATGCCAATAGAGAATAACCATAGAACAGGCTAAACTAAAAGGCTATCCTTTCATAAATCCACTTTTCCCAGTCTTTTTTTTCTGTTTGCAGACCATTTTGATGTTTACTGCTACAAATGAAAATAAATCAGAAACTCATTAAAATTAATAGAAGGAGTGTACTTCCAAGAAAATGGGGGAAAGTACCATCCAAAGAGAACAATTAGTTCATTAGTTATTATGGCAATATTTAAGGTGACAATTTCTTAATCACAAAACAAAAGATACACATTTTCAAATGCTCCTTAGCAGTGCTGATGAGATGCTCCATGTTCCTCTGGCTACTTCTTCCCAGTTTGTGGTAGTTAACAACTGAGGCCATTTTCTTCTGCACCTGATCCTCTTCCAAATCTATCGGATTTTTACTTCTAAGATTGGTATAGTTTAAAATCCAGTAGAAATGCTAATCCCACTAATCCAAATTTTGCTAATGCAACTATTTTTGAAGAAATGTCAGTAAATTGACTGTGTCTTTAAAGGTCATCTAGTCTAAGCCCATTATATTGTAGTCCATAATCTGTTCCTAGCCTACCTTTCCTGGCTTCTTATACCTTAGTCTGCTTAACCTCATAAACTACAAAAGTGCCTTGGGCCTTTGTTTTAACTGTTCCTTGCTTGCAGAAAGGCCTTCTTATCTCCTGACTGTTAGCATTTTCACTATCTGTCCCTCGTGCCTGGAATTCTCTCCCTCTTCATCTCTGGATCCCAGCTTCCCTGGCTTCCTCCAAATCTTAACTAAAAGCAGACCTTTTGTAAAAAGTCTTTCCTAAGACATCCTTAGTGCTAATGCCTTCAATCTATGACTATCTCCAATTTATCTTTACATATATTGTTGGCATATGATTCTTTGCATGTTGCCTCCTCTATTAAAATATGGGACAGATTTTTGCCTTTCTTTGTATACCCTTCATTTATCACGGTGCTGGGTATATAGTAAACATTCATTAAATCCTTGTTGACTGGATACACAGAGGTGAAGAAACTTGCCCAAAATCCTATGACTAAGTATTAGCAGGGCTCAAACTTGAAATCAGTCTTCTCACTGATAGTATAACCCAATTTGTTCTACATTGTGCAAACTTCTTGTGAGTGAATTTAGTGGTCCCTCTTCATGTCATTTTTAACTCATTTATATATTCAACCAATATTTATTAAATTCCTTTTGTATATAGAGCAATTTGCTACACATTTAAGGGAAAACTGAATAGATATAAAAATGTCCTCTGACTTCATGGAGTTTACCATGTAAGCTAGTAAGAAGATAAGACATAAAGACAAATTGTTATAATATAAAGCATTATGTAAGTAGATTAGAAAGTTTCAGAAGTGTTGCTATATGTCTAAGCATGAAATGAATTACTAGCCAGAGGGATCAAGAAGGTCTTGGGCTTTAAGGTCTTTGTGCTTTAAAAGGCAGATAGAGACTCAACAGGCAGACAAAGGATACCAGTTTAGACTAGGGAGTAGCAGCAGCAGAGGCAAGAGGGCATAGATCTTTGGTGAGGTAAAGAGTACTGCAGTACTGTGGAATGGGCATAGGAGAGTGAGATAAGATATCTCAAAATATTTGAACTTTGTTCCAAAACACAGTAGGGAGCCATTGAATATCTTTGAGCAGAAAATATTATTCTGGCATCAATCTTAAAGATAAATTGGTGAAAAGAGGGAGAATGGAAGAAAGAAGACTTATTCTGAGGTTATTGCACTAATCCAGGGGGGTTAGTTGTGAAAGTGGGAACAGTGGCAATAGAGAAGAAGAAACAGATGCAAAAGAAATTTTAGCAGAAAAATTGACTATTCTGATTAGATATGATAGATGAAGGAAAGAAAGAAGATTTTTAAAATAACACCAAGGTATTAAATATAGGAAATAAAGAAGAATGATGATTCTACCAACAAGTAGTGAAGAAGTAAGAGCTGTGTTATGGAAATGCTTGTTTTATTCCATAAATTAAAAAATAAATAAATGTAAAAGGAGAAGGAGCAAACTTAAGATGGGAGGGGGAAATATAAATAAGTTCAGTTTCAGAACAGTTGAGGTGCTGGAGATGATGGCTAATAGACAAGTAGTAAGTCAAGACTACAGCTCAGAACTGGAGAAGTCGAAAGTAGAAATAGAGATCTGTGAGTCATCTGCATAAAGATGGTAATTGAAACTTCAGTAGCCAAGGAAAAGAAAAACAAGCTAAGGATAGCCTTGAGGACCCTGCCCTTTACCATGTGTTAAAGGGCTGGGAAGAGTACACATGCTAGATCTAGTTAGGAAAATATGAGGAGAATCAGAAGAATGTAATCTATACCTGATAGGAAATGGTGTCCAACAGTGTCAAATGCTGCAAATAGACCATGAAAGATGGTAAGAGTTTAAGCAGAGTACTAGGGACAGAAGCCAGATTTGAATAAATTGAGGCAAAAGTGCAGCAGAAAGCAGAAGCATCAGATATAGGAATTTTATTTTTTTAAAAAACCTGGCAGTGAAGGAGAGAGGATAGTAATTAGATGAGCTAGCAAGATCAAGGAAAGATTTGCTCTAGGATTGTGGAGATTTCACCATGTTTATTACCAGTGAGAGGAACTACTAGAGAAGATAGTCAAAGAAATTGTGAGAATGTGTGAATCTCAACAGCCATTTAGTCTAAGCCACACTCAAAACGGATCTTCACTATAAAATACTAGAGAAGTGGCATCCAACCTCTGCTAAGAAAAAAAAAAAAACTCCAATGAAAGAAAAGCCACCATCTCTCAAGGCAGCCCATATTATTATTGTAAAATTTTGGAAGTTCAAGCTTAAATTCGTCTCTGCAACTTCTGATTTTGCTTTTGGGAGCCAAACACAACAAATCTAGTCTCTCTGTTCCACATGATAATCCTTCAGATACTTGAAGAAAATTATCTACACCCCCTTCTCTTCTCCAACCTAAACATCCCTAATTCTTTCAACTGATCCTCATATTACATGGACTTGAGACCCTTCAATATCTACTTGCCATCCCCAATATGCTCTACAGAATATACAATATCTTAAACTCTGGCACTCAGAACTCAATACAATCATCCACATGAGCTCTAAGGCTGAGTACAAATGAACTATCACCCCCTTACTCCTGAAATTAATTAATCTCTTTGTTCTGTCCAAGATGTCATTAGCTTTTAGGGGTTTCCACATCATACTGCTGACTCTCATCAAGACTGCCGTTCTATAAAACATCTGCATCTTTTTTTAGACAAATTATGCTACCTAAGGACACCTCCTCTGTTTTTATATTTTTGAGGTTGATTTTTTTAGCCCAAGTATAAACTTTATGTTTACCTCATTAAATTTCATCATATTAAGTTTTACTCCAATGCTCTAACCTGTCAACATTTTTTTAATCTTAAACACACAGATTTACTTAGCAATAAAGCAAAAGAAATAAAGTTGCAGGAACTCATGTAGTAAACTAGATGCAATAATAATAAATATATTACAACCAAAAATAAATCTGGTAACACTTTTCTTCCAATACACTCAGTATTTATGGAGGAAAGTGGTCAGACCCAGGAACCTGGCAAGGAAACATATGAGGGAGGAAAATCCATATGTTTTGGTTGATTTGCAACTATGGGCTGCAGGCTTTGATGTCATTGGTCCATTCAGGAGCATCTCTATCATGTTAAAGTGCTTCTCTAGTAACTCTGCTAATCCTTGCTTCTCTTCATCTAGACAAATCTTCTATTTTGTCAACATCTTTTTTAATCCTGACTGCCATCCAGTGTGTTACTGTCCCTCCAAGATTGATGGCATCTGCCAATATGATGAGCGTGTCATTTGCAACTCTTCCAAGTCATTGATAATGTTGAATGACAGAGGGCCAGGCAGAGATCCTAGAGGTCCTCCTAGTGGAGATCCCCCATTACATTAAAATTGAATCATTAACAGCTGCTCTGAACCTAGCCAGTCAACCAGTCCTTAATCCATTAAACTGAACCATCATATCTATTCTTTCCATCTTCTCCAAAAGAATAGCAGGAGATATTTTATCAAATGCTTCAATGAAATCAAGATAAACAATATCTACACTCTTCCCTTCAATGATCAGTTTTTTAACTGTTATAAAAGGAAATAAAGATATCATGATATTATCTGTTCCTGCATCATTCATTCTGGCTCTGTGTAATCACTTTTTTTTTTCTGAATTTTCATTAACCGTCGCTTTAGCAAGCCATTTTCCAACTTTCCCAAGAATCAGTGTCAAGCTCACTGGTCTAGAGTTTGCAAATTCTATTCTCATTCCTTTTTCAGGACATTATTTTCCTTTCTCCAATCTTGTAGTACATGTTACATTTTCCATGATACTTCAAATATTACTGGTAATGTAGTTTCTCTGGGCCAGGTGAGTTAAATTCACCCAGGGCATCCAGATCCTTACTCACAGCTCCTCATTTGTCTAGGATCCCTTAATTGTCATTTTTCCATCACTTATTCAAAAGTCATTCTTCTTGGTAAAGAAAATAAGAAAACAATGAATTGAGCATCAGTTATTGGCCCATCTACACCAAACATGAGTCTTATCTGTTCTTTGATTATTTTCTCCCAATATAGCTAATAAAACCCCTTTTGTTCTCCTTAGTTTTCCTTAATAGCCTCAACATTGGAATGTTAGCACTCCAAATGATATTTTTAAAAATGATTAAAATGATATAATTGAAAGTGAGAAAATGACTACTAGGAACAGCTAGGTGGCTCAGTGAATAGAGCACTGGACCTGGCATCAGGAGGACCTGAGTTCAAATCCGGCCTTAGACACTTAACCCTTACTAGCCATGTGACCTTGGGCAGGTCATTTAACCCCAATTGCCCTGCCTTCCCCCCTCCAAAAAGACAAAAGAAGAAGAAGAAGAGATGACTACTAGAACAAGGTCCTGGAAGAGGAAGGATGAGAGAGAATGACTTTTGAAACAGGGCCCTGGAGGAAGGAAGGGGGAGGATAAAGAGCATAGATTATATAATACGATGTAAATTTGGAAGGAATACTCCAAATCATGAAATATAACCTGTTAATTTTACAGATATGGAAATAGAGGCACAGAAAGGAAAAGTCGCAAACAAATAAGTAGCATTTAAACTCAGGTTTCTTGACTCTAGTCCAGGATTTTTTCCTACTACACCAGTCTGCCTGGAGAGTGGGGCATACGAAACTTTTCCAATCCTTTCTCCAGAAATCCTCTGATCACCCTCAGCCAAAACAATGCACCTCAATTTTCATAGGTGGAGAATAACAAACAGGCCAATTTGAATGGAACAGAGAATTCATGGAGGGAAATTATATGAAATAAGACTGTAAAGGTAAACAGGGTTTACCTTTGAGAAGGGCCTTAAATGCCAGGCTTATGACTTTGTATTTTATCCTAGAGATAATTTAAGTGGAAAGAGTCTAAAGGCATGAAGACCATTTAGGAATGGTAAAAGATGAGTCCCTGAGCTAGGTAGAGGCAGTTTGAATGGAGAACAAAGGATAACGTGTTAGATATATTGTGGAAATGGGGTCAAAAAGACTTAGCAAGTGATTGGTTATGGGGTCAAGAGAGAAGGAAGAGCCAAGGACGGCTGGTAGTCTGAAATCTGATGTTTCCATAAACAGAAATGTGAAAGAATGGGTTTGAAAGAAAATATGAGTTCTCTTTTGGACACAGAGAGTTTAAGGTGCCTTTGGGACATTCAGATGATATCCTTGAAGGCAAGCGATAATATGGGATGGGAAGGCAAGGACTAGCTTTATTTTTTCTTGGTATCTTTACCACTTAACAGAGCATGTATAGTAGGTATTGAGCACCTATAATAATAGGTATTTATTAAATGCAAAGTTGTTTGTCTGATATGTAGATTTGGAAGTCATTTGTGTAGGAATGGTATTTAAACCATTGGCAAATGATGAGATTGCCAAAAGAGTTGGAAGAGAAAAGAGAACCCAGATCAGAGCCTTGGAATATACCTATGCTTAGTGAAAGAATAACATAAAAGGAGCAGTCAGGACAGTGTCAAGAGAGAGCAGTGTCACAGCAGTGTCACAAGAATGTGGCTAGGAGGAGGGTGTAGTCAACAACATCAAAACAAAACAAAAAAAGAATAAATGTGAGAACTAAGAAATTAATGATTAAAAAAATCAGTGGTGACTGTGTCAAGTGAGGTTCAGTTGGAACTGCAAACCAAATTGCAAGGAATTGAGAAGGAAATGGGAGGTTAAAAAAAATAGAGGTAATTATAGATAACTTTTTCTAGGAGCTGGGCTTTAAAATGAAGAGGCAGAAGATAATAGTTTGGAGGAATGGCAAGGTCAAGCAAAGAGGGATTTTAAGGATGGGGAAGTGTTGGACATGTCAGCAAAGACAGAGCCAATGGATAAGGAGAAATTAAAGGGAAAATAAGAGAAGAAATTATGGATGAGAGAGTATCACAGAAAAGATAGCAGGATATGGAATAAAGAGCACAAGTGGAGGGGTTAATCTTGTTAGGAGAAAGTCTACTTCTTCATCAGAGACTGGGGGGGAAAAAGGAGAGAATGAGGGTTGATAAAAAATTTTTGAAAAAAAATATTTGGGGGCATAGAGTATAGAAAGGAAGCTTATAATGAATAGTCTCTACTCATATAGCAGGTTAATGGTTTCCATAACCAATTATAAAAGATGACCAGACCTTATAAAGACAATGATGAGCATATGATTAGATCATAGAAGCTGCCAAGGACTAGTCTTACCCCACAAGCCATACTGGGATTAGGGTGATTCTGTCTGGTCCTTCTGAAGCTGACAAAGTTTTAGAGCTGTTCTGGAGCAGCTTTGGAAGAGGGAGATTTTTTAATTGATTCTAAACCCTCAATGTAGCTTCAAGAGTGTCTTGACAGTTCTACGGATCAAACTAGAAGGTCCTGGAACCTGGCCAGACCTAGGACTAAGAAGGGTTGTGTATTACTTTGAATCTGAAGTTGCTGGATTTTTATTCCTGAATTTCTCTAATGTCAAAATGGGAACATATTTAAAATGATTGACTAGTACAGACTAGGGATACTCTTGTTTGCAATTCTTAGTTTATTGATATTCCTCCAAATACCCTGATGTCCTCCTTGGGAAGTCATGACAGATCTCTCTCCCATGAATTTATGCAAACCGCCTACATGTGAATTTTGCAATATCTTTGTCATGGAAAACATAAAACATCATCTTATAAAAATAATGCAAGAGGCCAGACTCTAGACCTCCAGGAAATTATAGCTTTCCAGACAGAGTATCTGACTATAAACCCTTGTGGAAGTTGATGGCTAAAAGGAAACCTCCTCTCAGGCAGATCCTAGCTTAAAGTTATCCTGGAAGGTGAAACTTTCTCTGTTCTCTTCTCTCATGAATTATTTGGATGGCTTTGGTATGTAGCTAAGGGCCTTGCCGTAACAGGTTTGGGCAAAGTCCTTTAAGTTTCTAATCCTGAACTCAGAAAATGACTCCCCAATCATCTGCCTCAAATGTTGCCATGTAAAATCTCTCATTTCCCCCATAACACTCCCCCAGCCTTCTAGTTGATTTTAGGCGATGGCTTCCTGTTCTCCCACCTCTTGGAAGTCTTCCATAGCATATTGAACAGACACTTTTAGTTGAAACACCTAAAAATAGCGGATTTTCCTGCTTGCTGCCTACTCTCTAAGGCTTTCACAAAGAGCTGAACAAAATCTACCTAGTAACAAGAGCTCGTTGGTAGGGTTGTGTTATGAGGTTTAGGGAGAAAAAAGAGAGAGAAATCCATAGGATGCAAATTGTAATGTACCAGTTGCCTTACCACATACTCAACCTTATATAATCATTGCGCTCCCAAAATAAATATTTTATTACATTTTATACAATCTATTGAACTGAATCTTTAATCAAAATGAGTTCATTTTCTGAATTGTATTTGCCTTAGCTTTCACATTACTACTTTACAAACTGACATGTAATAAATAAAAAGCAGGTTTTTTTGTGTGTTTTTCTAAGATAACTATACTCTGATTAGAAGTCAGACAGACCCCAAATTAGCCATTTCTGAGCTTAACTCCTCCATCACTTTCTAATCAACCTATACCTTACTAGCCAGTTTTACCATCCTCTTCTCTTATATGCCCTCTCCTTTCTCTCCTCCAACATCTATAGGGCCAGTCTCTTCTACTGGCTGCACCACTAACACATTTAGCATGCATCATAGTTTCAAAAGGAGAAACTAGTAGGTAAAGGATGCTCAGAGTACAAATAAAAGGTGTTTGAATGTCATTAGAAACTGAAGAACTAGACAATTTGTGATTCTGTGATCTGTTCTTTGTGAAGCCATGATAGAATGCTGTGATCCCTGCTTCATTTTCTGAATGTGCATTAACCATCCCTCTAGTAATATGTTTTAGAATTGTGTCATAAATCAAAGTTAAGCCCTCTAACCTACAGTTTACAAATTCTATTCTCTTACCCTGGAGATATGATCTGAGTTGAGATAATTTATGTAAATTACTTTATAAACTTGATAGTACTATATAAAACAGCAGCTATCATTTGTTGCTTTTTAAACTAGGGTACTATATTACTGGCATGATATTGTATTATACACTATAATTTTCTGATCATTTTCTGCCATATTTATATGCCCAATTTCTTCATAGTGTTTTTCTGTAATTATGTTAGCCTATCCCTGTTCTTTATGCTTAATTATGCTTATGATTAACTTACCTTTTTTTTTCAAAAAGTATATTTTTCCTTCCAGAATCTTAGCTACCACTGTACCCTACTTGTCTAAGTAATTGAAAATCTTGGCACTTTAGAGATGGGATGGCATTTAGACATAATCTAATTGACCCTCTCACTTTATAGGCAAGAAAACTAGTGTCTGCTCAATTGCCAAAAATTTAAGTGGCTAATAAGTGCTAGGCACAGACTATGCTAGATCCTGGAGAGTCAAGTACAAACATGAGACAGTAAACTCAAAGTATCAAGGAGTTTGCAGCTTATACAGAGGAGCACGGTACCTATTAGAGGAAGGGAGCTTTGGTCTAGCCCAGGGTTGGGGAACCTGCAGCTTCAAAGTTACATGTAGACCTCTAGGTCCTCAAGTGCAGCCCTTTGACTCAATCCAATCTTCACGAAACAAATCCCCTTAATTAAAGGATTGTTCTGTAAAACTTGGACTTAGTCAAAAGGCTGCTCCCAAGGATCTAGAAGGTCACATGTAGCCTCAGGTCATAGGTTCCCCACCCTTGAGCTAGCCAATCACAGGAACTGTGAGTGGAGCCATAGGGCAATGCTATCATACACTTTCTACTAGCAATGCTAATTCTGATTTGATTACTGCCCCATGAGAAAGATGTGGAAAGCACAGGGGTTGTTGTGAAAGTACAGCATATAACAGAATAGATATCTTGACATCCATGTTGCCCACTCCCAGTTGTTCTATTCCTAGACAGAAGAGCCAAGTCTGTGATCCATATCTCTACATATAGTCTTCCTTTCACTATACCACAGATAATAGTATATCTTCTCATTTATAGTAAAGCCTTACTTTCATGAGTTAACTGTTTGACCTCGTTTTTCCAGCAGGACAGTCTTTGGTACAATATTATAGCATGTAATAACTGGAACTAAAAGCAGTGTGGTATAAGAAATATCAACCTGAACTCTGAAGTCAGAAGGCCTGGGCAAAGTCCAGGCATCACAACTTACAAACTGTGTAACCTTAAACAAGTCTCTAACTTCAGTTTCTTCATCTATATGATATTACTTATACTACCTATCCTATAGAATGCTATGAAGGCAAAGAAAAATAATGAATCTCAACTGCTCTGTAATCATGAGAGCTATCTCTATAAGTGAATTATTATTTTTGTTGTTAATCATTGCAAACTAATGGCTGGTCTATGATTGAAGAGTGGTCTACATTTGTGCAGTTGGATTTATACATAAATCAAATTATATCTATTTGGGGAATAGTAATGTTAAATTTAGAAGCACACTAGATTTTGGGAGACAGAAGAGTATAATGTTGGTTAGTGCTTTTTCCCATATTAAAAAAGATTCATGATTTGATGAACATGTATACTCCCCTTTTCCTGCCTCGAAGCACATTGTACATTCTCTGTGTTTTAATAGACAGTCTCTGTGAGTGATTGTGGCCCAGCAAAAAAAGAAAATTCATACTTTCGGGTTAAGCCATAGCTAATGAGTATTTCTGAGTATGGTTACTCTAGTCTCCAGCTAGCAAATATTACTAGTATCATACTCAAAGAGTATAGATCTACTCACATATTTTCTAGCTTCATTGAACCTGCTGGTGTTTGTACTTTGCTAGTACAGTCTTTGGGATGTCAGGGCTACTGCCAAGCCATGATGATGAAATAGGACTTTACTGAAGACAGTTTGACTGGTAATCAAAATACTCTATTTTGCCCTACTCAATAAGTATAACCTAATCTATATAAGAGAATGAGTACTTGGTCTCCTTTTAGTGGTTTAAATAAGACATGGAACTAACAGCTCAATGAAACTGTTAGACCCTACTGAGGTTATTAAGGATCCCATGACATTTTTTTTTAACAAGAGCACAAGGTCATTAAGGCCAAGTAATTGCTGCCTGCCTACCTAGAACTCCCAGCATTGTTTAATTTGGAAAAGTTTGCTTCTGCAAGAAGCAATTTCACCTAAATGGTAGGGCAAGGAGAACAGGAAACGGGGAATCTTGAATCTCAGTTTTTCTAATAACTCACTGGGACTCCATAGAACCTACCCCATTACCTTTGAATAGAACAGCAGTCTTCCTCTAGGGCTGACTTCAAAACCTGCTTGTTAGGGGAGGTTCACGTGCCTGGAATGAAACAGACATTTTGGGAGGTGCACTAACCCCTTTAAATTATCATTTATTTAATTGCTACAGCAATGTTCTGAAAGAGATGTACTTCTCTAAGGTTCTTTATATGGAAAGTTATCTCTTCATCAGAAAACTACAAATGAACACAACTATTTGATTTTTATTCATGATAATGAATATGTCATCATTTGCTCAGCAAAGATTATTAAGCACCTACTACATGGAAGAGACCACACTAGGACTGAACATTTAGTCACAAAAACAAAACAATCCCTACCTTCATATAGAGTATATTTACATATACATGTTATATATAAATATGTTATATTTATATTATAGTTTATTTTATCCTGGAGATGACCTGGACATGTCACTCTTGTTAAGCTCTAACATTAGTCAGTGTAGTTGATTTTCTGCTATATACCTACAATATACCAAATTGATGTCAGGTCAAACAAAAAGTATGCATGAAAATGAGGGGAAAAGTTTTAGGTTAAGTTATGAAGTCTGCATATGAACAATGTAGGGGATTAATTGGGTCCTCTGGTAAATTTAATGAACTTACAAGGAAATGAGCCTTTGTTTGAGATTTTGTATCTTCCTATGGAGGCTGTAGACATGCCCATTGGCACCACATTGAGAAGACTGAGGATAGCTCCTTAAAACTCAACCACTGAGAATGATTTACTTGGCTTGGATTGTTACAGAGACAAAGCCATGCTGAGCCAATAAAAAGGAGTCTTCATTACATTTTTGGCCCATTGGAACTGCATTGTGAAGACTGAGGATAGCTCCTTAAGACTCAGCCACTGGGAATGATTTGGTTGTCTTAGATGGTGATGTAGAAAGAGTCATGCTGAGCCAATAAAAACAAGTCATCAGTGCAGATTTGGCTCTTCTCCAAAAAGAAAGATGGAGGCATAAATAAGAGTACAAATGTAACAGTGTATCAGAGATCTAAGAAAAGAACTGGATCCAGGGCTAGGGATGAGAAGGAAGCCTGTGTGCCTACTTAACCTATCGCCTCTCCCCACTCCAAGTCATTTATGGAAACCTTGGAACAGTCAGATTGCCATTTCATATGCTCTTACTCACAGCACTGAAAGGTGTCAGTGAGAGGCAGTGGCTGCACATTCAGCTATATGGTCCCAGGAGAATCCCTGCCTTACCCCTCATCCTCTACCACCTCCGGACCCAACCATGGAAAGACAGTGGTAACTTCTTGTGCTGATAGATAGACGCTATGGAGAAGGGAGTCGGGTGACTGAATGTCCAGAACTGCTGAATCCCAGCCTTCTGGAGGAGTTTCAGGAGTTCATAAACCAAGGCTTGAACACATTGCCCTGGAGACAGAGAAATAACAAGGAACCAGGCAAAAATCTAATTCAGATGGTACAATTCTATTGAGGAAAAAATGGGTTGCCTCTCTAGCAACCCCAAGTTTGCTTTCCTTCTGGAGATGATACAAACCCATAATAACACCATGGATTTGGGCCCCATGTGGGTTTCTGTGTTGATAAAAGGGCTCACAGGAATATTTCCTTAGGAGGAGAGACAAAACAACCCAAAGAAATGTGATTTTTGGACATGCATTCCCCACCCCACCACCAAGACTAAGTCTAGTTTATAAGCCTAGGGTTGAATCTTGGTGGGGAGTACTTTTCCAAAAATCACATCCCTTTTTTTCCTTTCCCCTTTCTGCCCAGAGTTTCCTCTGGGAACCTCATGCAATAGCTTACATCTACAAAGACAGTGGGAATATGCACCCCACATCCTCTGCAAGTATTCAAGGTAACTAAGTGCATCTCAGATGCAGCACAGCCCTTATTCTACCTTACTGACAGTATACAGAAAACACAGTACCCCAGAAATAGTAACTACAATCACTCCCTCTGCAGTGAATTCCATTTTCATCTTAGTTACGTAGCAGTCTAGTCTTTCAGACCCAAAGCACCACCCTATGGTTTGCACTGCCCTTGGATAGAAAACAAACTTGGGGTTTCTGGAGAGACAATTCCAAGAAAATCTTGGTCAATGCTTTACTCCAAGCCTTCATACAGGCCCCTAGTCTGTCGTACTGCCCTAAAGACTTCTCGGGCAAAAACTGATCAGCTTCCTACCACAGTAAAGTAGTAATACTAGTCTTCCTTTTACTTAGTTCTTCAGAAAGAAGTTACTGATGGTGGCCAGTTTGTAAGAGCCTGAGTTTATTGTTTTGAGACTCATTATCATTTTTCCCCCCAGTGCTGGTGTCCACAAGTCCTCGTTCCCTGCATCTGTCAAAGGAATGGTTGGCTCAGTCAATAGTGGGAACGAGAGGAAGGAGGAGAACAGTACTGCACATGAGAGATTGTTATTTGCTTGGAAATGCTTGTATGCAGTTTTTGCATCTATTTATTTGTTAAGTCTAAGAAAATCAATGTGAATAAAGTCTGGAGATAGGGCACTAGCAGGTCTGTAGGATCCTGTGTGAGGAGAGTCTATGTCACAAACAACTGAACCATATGGTGGGTCCTAGTACACACATACACACACACACACACACACACATACACACACACACAAACAGGTTTGTATATTGGTAAACCATGATAAAAAGTTATTATCAGATTTGTTAATACACCATTTACTGGAAATAGCAGTTTTCAGAATTCTCCATAGTTTTCACAAGGACAAAGGTATAGGAAGCACAAAGACATTGAGAAATTGGGTCACTAATGAATGAGAGCTCCCCTCACCAACGCTTATAACTAGCTAGCATTTACATTGCTTTTTAAGGTGTGTGAAACACTTTGCATATGTTATCTTACTTGATATTATTATCCCCATTTTACAGACGAGGAAACTAAGGCACATAGAGGCTATCATTTATCCAGGTTCATGACTGTCTTAGTTAATATTCAAACTTGGTTCTTCCTGACTTCAAGTCCAGCACTCTCTATTTTGCTTCACCTAGCTACCATGGAGGGATCTTCTTCTCCCCACACACCTCTCCCATCACTTAGCTGGATTGGTGAGTAGAGTAATTGAGCTTGAGTAATTAACTCTGGGAGCTCCAGAGCCTTAACTTTAAGTTCACAGAACAGCAACCTTTTCCACTATAGAGTACATAGACTATATTCCAAAATCTGTTATCCTATCAGGAGCCAGAAGACACCATCTTGTCTGTGCTCCATGAGAAGCAAGAAGTGATCTCAGCTTCCCTGGTGAAATGGTCTAGCCTAGTACTCATGTACTTGGCCCAGACAGCAGGTATCCTAGCAGGGGCACTGTGAAACAAGCTGGGACATGGGACCTACCAATGTTCCTGACACAGAAATCATATTAACAGAGAAATATTGACAACTAGCTGGAAGGCTTTGATGAAATGGACACCAGAGGGAGGACAAAGACCCCCAAATCCCCAGAATGCAGCTACATTGTGCTGCCTACGTCCATGGAGGCCTGGTACACCTGACTCATGAAAGCAGGTAGCAATACCTGGATTGAAAATATGAGCAATGTCCCTGCTCCAAACAAGGCTCAAAGGAATTAGGACTATACCCTCTCTATGTACACCAGGAACCCCTTACCAAGTTCATAGAAGAGCTATTTGCAATGTTCCAAATAAAATTCAGGCATAGAATAGATCAACACCCTACCTACATCAAAGGGAAGGGCATGAGGTGAGATGGAGCTCACCTCTGAACATGAGGAAGAAAGTTCAAAAGGACCTCACATAAAAGGACAAAGGAATGATTCCACTATTGTTGTTGCTGGGAATTTTAGCCATATTTAAACTCTTGGGAGGAGAATAGACTAGGGAAGGAACAGAAGGAAGATGGAGGATTTGTAGGACCTGAAAACCTTTAAGAAGATTGCCAACATTTTCTCCAATCAATTCAGCACTTTGGCCAAAAGCCTGAAAATTAGTTTTCTGTGGTATGGATTGAAGTAAACAAATAACAAGATTAAAATGAAAGATAGGCTGTTTCAAAATGCCCTAGAAGAATTAAAAATGCAAGAAAAGAAACACAAACAACATAAGGATATAGAGATTTGAACTATGAGATGGGGAAAACAATAAGCAGGGAGGGAGGGGGAGAGAAGATAAGAGTTGAATGAAGCAAACCAAGAAATAAATACAGAGAAAAAGGGGAAAAGATCAAGGAATGGAACATAAGACAAAACAAAATGAGTATGATGAAGGGAAGGGAAAAAATAAATCTTGAAAGTGTGGAGAAGGCATTAAACCTAGAGTCATTGTGTTTCAAATTCCACCTCAACACTAGATATGTCATCCTGGGCAAGTCACTTAACCTCTCCATGCCTCAGTGTCCTCCCCCAGAAAATGAAAGGATTGAATACAGTCATATCTAAGGTCCCTTGCAATTCTTTTGTTGTTGTTATTGTTGTTCAGACTTTTCTCACTTGTGTCCAATTCTTCATGACCCCACTTGGGGTTTTCTATTCAAAGATAGTGGAATGGTTCGCCATTTCCTTCTCCAGCTTATTTTACAGCTGAGGAACTGAAGCAAACAAGGTTTGCCCAGCTTCACACAGTTAGTAAGTGTCCAAAGACAGATTTAAACTCCAGGAGACGAGTATTCCTGACTCTAGTCCTGGTACTCTGTCCACTGTGCCACTTAGCTGCTCTCTTAGTCTACAATAATGTGATCCTATAATCCTAAGGTAAGAGTTGAAAGAGCAAGTAGGTGTGTTCTACAGAAGGTGAAGAATCCTCTAAATGTTTCAACCATAGAGTAACACTATTTGAACATTCTAAAATTCTCTATAGATGAGTGGAAGGTAGTGACTTCATAGTTGTTCTCATACATTTATTTAAGCAGCTACCATGTGCTAAGAAGTGGGTATATAAAAACAAAAACAAAGCAGTCCCCATTCTGATAGACCTTCCATTCTACCTTGTGACACACACACACACACACACACACACACACACACACACACACACACATACACAAGCTAATTATTGAGTAGAAGGGCACTAGCAGCTAGGAAGGGAATATCTTATCTAGAAAGAGGGATTTGAGGTCTTTGAAGAAAATCAAGGCCTCTTAGAGGAGAAGCTCAGGAGGAAGTATATTTTACGGGAAGGGAGGAAGGAAAGAAGTGACCAACATTGTGCTTAGTGCTCTACAAATATTATCTTATTTGATCCTCACAACAACCCTGGAAAGTGAATTCTCCTCACTTTACAGTTGAGAGAACTGAAGCAGACTGAGGCTAAGCAATTTGCCCAGAGTCATGCAACTAGTAAGTATCTGAGGCCATATTTGAACTCACCTTCCTGACTGCTGACCCAGCACTTTATCTGCTATGTCACTCAGCTGCCTAACAGTGGTGTAAGGGAAAGCCAATGCAAAGACACAGAGATATTATGCTATGTGTGAATAACAGCAAAAAACCCAGGTAGACTTCGTATATAAGGCAGTGAATGTGTATCTAGATAACTATTCTGAAACATATTTGGGAGTTTTAGTAGATTTCAAATTTAAAATAAGTCAAGAGGTTAATATGACATCCAAGAAAGTAAATAGACCATTAATCTCTAAAAAATAGTAATAATAATCATAATCATATAAAGAACTAGGGGAGTTATAGTCCCATTATTCTCTTTTCTGGTCAGATCATATACTGTTCAGTTCTGGGTAACTCATTTTAGGAAGGTAATTGATTGAAAAGCTAAAGGTCCACAGGACAATGACCAGGGTCCCAAGATCATGCTATATAGGGATCAGCAGAGGAAAAAGATCCTGGAGTCCATTAGATTGTAAGCTCTTTTACTAGACTACAGGGTTCTTGAGAGAGTATCTTTTTCCTTTATTTGTATCCTCAGTGTTTGGTACAGTGCCTGGCATGTAGTAGGTGCTTAATAAATCATACTTGACTGGATTCAAAGGGCCCTGGATTCAAGCCCTCCAATGCTTACTACCTGTGTGACTTTGGACAAGTCATTTAGACTCCTTTCATCATATGAAAAATGAGAGGTTTGAACCACCTGGCCTCAGAGGTCCCTTCTAGCTCTATGACCTATATCTATGAAAATGTATTTAACGTGGAGAAGAGAAGAATTGCTGGGGGGTAGTATTGTGAATTTAGCCATTCTCTAATAGATAGGTGGTCAAAAGATGTAAATAAAAAGTTCTGTAAAAAATTGCAAACTCTTAAATATCATATCACTAGTAATAAGACTAAAGCACTCTGAGTTTTCACCTCATACCCAGTAATTTGGCAAAGATGACTGAAAATAGGAATAATAAATATTGGTCAGGTTGTAGACTGAGAGGCATGATGATACATGGTTGGTGGAGATGTGAAAGTGTCTAACCAAGATGGAAAGCACCTTAGAATTCTGCTTAGAGAAGAGAGGAAAGCACAATTAAAGTAATCTTGGAGCATTCCAAGAGCTGCCGCGCAGAAGAGGGGTTGGATTTAGCTACAGAGCAGAACAAGGAAAAAGGGGATGGAGGAAGGGGAAGAAATTTCAGAGGGGCAAATATAAGCAAGAACCTACTAACGAACAGAGCTACATCAAAGTAGAATGGAAAGCTTGGGGCGGGGAGAGGGTGGGGTTGGGGACTCCCCCTTATGGGAAATCTTCTAGCAAAAGCTAGATGATCAATTGGCAGATGCATTGTGAAGGAGAGTCTTCTTCAAGTTCATGTTGCATTGGATGGCCTTGGAAATCCATATTCCCAACTCAGCAATGTCATGATTCTGTGATAGTTCCCTCTCAGACATTTCCATGTTTCATATACATCTGTCCTCATAAGTAGATGGGGAAAAAAGTGGGTCCTAGGAGCAAAGCCTGAAAATGTTAGTGAAGAGAGAGCAGCTGTGTGCAGAAAACACCCAAAGGCTCAAAGCTGATCCAAGCTACCTATTAGTCCTCAAGGACTGTTGGTAGCAAAAATGACTCCTTGGTGTAGGAAACAGTCATATGAATCAGGTAGGGTGAGATGGGGGTAGAAAGAAAAACAGACAGAGACAGAGCTCCTGGGGATTTGCACTTTGGCATATGTTAAGAAGCAACAAACCCAGAGGGTAAAAGGGGTTCAGTGGATGAGAATGTAGTCTCCTAGTACCGCTCCTCATTATGCAATGATATTGGTATTAATGAGCAATTAGAGACTCTTAGTTAGAATTTATCATATACAGTTTATCTGAATCAGCAAACTTCTAAATTCCTACAATCTCTACAAGGGAAATAGGAGTAACTGAAGGAGTAGTGGGGGTGGGACAAAGGGACAAATTGTTCCGGGTATGGGTAAGCATTTGACAGATCTTTAGCACGGTTAATTGGATTTTGTATTCTCTTTTTATTGTCCTGACTATTCTTATGTGTTTTTATTTAAAACATAACTGGGGTCTTAATTTTTTCCATATTCTGTAGAATTCATAATTTTATTAAATTAAATATGCTTGTGTCTAAGTGGGAGTTTTCTAATTAAATGATTTGTAGGTACTTAGAAAAAAAGGGGGGAAAGCAATGGATCTGACATGGGTTCACTGAAAAAGTGTTGCCAAATTAAATTAACTTCCTTTTTTAATAAGGTTATTAGAATTACTTAGGTAGCATACAAGGCAGTTTACTATCAAACAGCCTTGTTTTTATTTTGTATTTATTCTTTTTTATGTGTATTCTGCATATACTTATATATGTACATATTGTCACCCCCAGTAGAATGTAATCTCCTTGGGAGAAAGGATTGTTCTATTATTGGATATGTTTCCCAGCATTCAGCCCAGTGCCTAGCACATAGTAGGTGCTTATTGACTGATTGATTGACTAATTGATCGTTAGTAGTTGGTCTTGGTATTCTACTCCTGGTCCTGTCACATTCAACATTTTTACTCTGTGACTTAGATGAAGACATAAAAAGCATGTTTCCTCTAAATTACAGTAGCCAAAAAGTTTTGGTTGACTAATTGAGTGAGTTGAAGTCATCAAGATTAAATTGAAAAACCATAAATGTGAAGTCCAACATTTAAGTTTTTAAAATCAGTTACAAATAGGATAGGAAATACTTGGTTCAACAGCAGTTAATGTGAAAAAGACCTAGGGATTTTGTTTGAGTTTAATAAGCACCAACAGTATGACTAAAATGACTTTTTAAAAAACATACTCTTAGGGTATATGAGCAGAAGTAGAGTACCCAGAAGAAAGGACTCTGCACTGTACCTTGCCCTGGTCAGACAAAACTGGAGCATTATAGTCTTGAGTATGTTGAGTATGCTTATACTTTAAGAGATATATTGATAAACTAAAGAGCATCCAGAGAAGTGTGACAAAGAGAGTGGTCATTCCAGAAACCACATTCTATGAAGAACGATTAAGAAAAGTGGAAATCTAGAGCCTAGATATAAGTGAAGTGTGACAGTTGTTTTCAGATATTTGAAGAGATGTCTTTTCGAAAGGGGAATAACTTTTTTTGGTTTTAAGAATGAAGAAACAGCAGCAAGGTTTGTATTCTCCCTCCCTATGGTGCTCTTTATAGTTGAAATAAAATATAGAACTAGAACCAGTGGAGAGAAACTACAGATCAATTAATTTTGGACCAATATAGGAGAGGCCTTTTAATAATTACAGCTGTACAGCAATGGAGCAAGATCCCTTGCAAAGCAGTGAGCTTCCTAGCACTATAAATATTCAAGACTGGTTGGTCATTGCACATGTTACAGAAAGACTCATATGCTGGGAAAGCCATTCCAGATCTCAACTTTTATAATTCTAACGATCTGTAAATACTTTGGCCTCTTCTGTCAACAGGCCAAACACATTTCCACAGTACCAGAAAACCATGTGGAACTCCCTGACTACACAACCTCAAGGCCATCATAAAATCCTATGTGACACCACCAGGGATTAACTATAGCACAGAACTGAACAGCCCTAGTAGCTACCCTGGGCTTCTCCCCAAATTCCCACAAGGCTAATCCAACCTGGCTCCTTCCCATTTGAGTAGTCACCTAAGCCAAGTACCTGATTCACTTTGTACTCTACATTCTGTACCTGACCTGCTATTAGCAAACCTATCGATGCCCAGCATAGCATCTTGATTCAAGCCCTTTGAATATTTGGCAGCAGCTGCTGGAATTCTGTCCTGGACAATTCCATCTGTGGCTTTCATCCTGATTTACAAAGCAGGTCTAGAAACTTTTTTTCTTTAGGTTCACATTTGTTGGTAGATTATCATATTTTGGCACCTCTTTGGGCTGCATCTGGATACAAATGGATTCACACATTAGCAATCCATGATAGAGCCTTCCAGAACCAGACACAAAGTACTGATGCCCACTATCTTCCCTCAATTTTGTTCCCTTTCTCCAATTCAGGTAATACACGTGTGTGTGTGTGTGTGTGTACATGCGTGTGTGCGTGAGGGCGCACATGCACGCATGCACACACATGCACCTGGAATGCCACTACCTATGCTACAAAACAGTGTAGTGGAGAGTACATCAGCTTGGAGTTGGGAGAAAACAGGTTTGAATCCAAGCTCTAATGTATACTAATTGTATGACTTTAGGCTAATGCCTTAATCTTCCTATGCTGTCTCCTCATCTCTAAAATGGAATTAATAATACTGGCTATTTCTACCTCTCAGGGATGTTGTAGGGAAAGAACTTTATAAATCTCAAAATACTATATAAATATTTGTTAATATTAAGGATAGAATTTTCTAGCATCTCTCTTTTTCTCACCATGACTATTCTAGAAAATATATACTATAAAGAATAATCAGGGACAGAGCCAAGATGGCGGAGTAAAAGCAAGAACTTGTCTGAGCTCCTGTTCCAACTACCTCCAATACCTGTAAAATATGACTCTAAACAAATTTTAGAGTGACAGAGCCCACAAAGTGACAGAGAGAAACAAATCTCCCACTGAAGGCATCCTGGCAGGACAACAGGAAAGGTCTATCACACCAAGCTGGGAGCTGAGTACAGTCCTTCATGAGCTGCGTGGTCCCAGACCCAGGGTGGCCCTGGCCAGTGGCACAAACCAGCTGGAGCTGACTTCAGGAGAGTGAATCACTGGCAGCTGTGGCAGTTTCCAGACTTCTCAACTGATAAACACCAAACAGAAAGTGAAAGGTCATTTGAGAACTTTGTTGAAACTGGGTGACAGAAGAGTTCTATCAGCCCCTGCCCCAGGGGTGAGAGATGGTAGAACCATGGTGGCTGCAGCTACTGCTGCATGGCTGCATCCAGAGCTCCTGGCCTGCAGATGGTAGGAGGACCAAGCAACCATTCAGAGGGTAATCTCTCTTGCTTTGACCTGCTTGGATCTGGATTGCAGTCTTGGCTGGTGGTCCTGTGGTGTGTGGCCAGTGTGCCAGAGCCTGGGGTGTCTGTAGAGAGGGTGCCCTCCTTATAGCTCTGACAACATTTGCAAAAACCCCAGTGTTTTGGGACACAGCTCTCTCCACTCTGGAAGCAGTTCTACCATGGCAAAGAGCCCAAAAGTCAAGTAATTGGCAGGCAATTAGTAAGCATAATCAGACCATAGAATCCTTTTTTGTGGACAAAAAGGATCCAAATATGGAAGCAGAAGAAGTCAATAAAGTCAAACTCCTGCATCAAAAGTTTCCAAGAAAAATATGAATTGATAACAGGTCATGGAGGAGCTCAAGAAGGATTTTTAAAATCAAGTAAGAGAAGTAGAGGAAAAATTGGGAAGAGAAATGAGAATGATGCAAGAAAATCATGAAAAAAGAGTCAACAACCTGACTGAAGAAAATAACACCTTAAAAAATAGACTAACTCAAATGGCAAAAGAGGCCCAAAAAGCCAATGAGGAGAAGAATGCCTTAAAAAGTTGAATTGCCCAGATGGAAAAGGAATTTCAAAAACTCACTGAAGAGAATAATTCCTTCAAAATTAGATTACAGCAAATGGAAGCTAATGACATTATGGGAAATCAAGATACTATAAAACAGATCCAAGCAAATAAAAAAAAATTGAAGGGAATGTGAAATATCTGATTGGAAAAACCACTGACCTGGAAAACAGATTCAGGAGAGATAATTTAAAAATTATTGGACTACCCAAAAGCCATGATCAAAAAAAGAACTTAGAAATCATCCTTCAAGAAATTCTCAAGGAAAATTGCCTGATATTCTAGAACCAGAGGGCAAAATAGGAATTGAAAGAATTCACCAATTGCCTCTTGAAAAGGATTCCAAAAAGAAAACTCCTAGGAATATCATAGCCAAATTCCAGAGTTCCCAGGTCAAGGAGACAATACTACAAACTGTCAGGAAGAAACAATTTGAGTATTGGGGAAACACAATCAGGATGACACAAGATCTAGCAGCTTCTACACTAAAGGGTCAAAGGGCTTGGAATATGATATTCTGGAGGTCAAAGGAGCTAGGATTAAAACCAAGAATCCCCTGCCCAGCAAAACTGGGTATAATGCTTCAGGGGAAAATATGGTCATTCAATGAAATAGAGGATTTTCAAGTATTCTTGATGAAAAAACCATAACTGAAAAAAAATTTGACTTTCAAATACAAGAAGCAAGAGAAGCATGAGAAGGTAAACAGGAAAAAGAAATTATAAGAAACTTCTTAAAGTTGAACTATTTACATTCCTACATGGAAAAACAATAATTGTAACTCATGAGACTTTTCTCAGTATGAGGATAGTTGAAGGGAATGTATATGTGTGTGCATACATATACATATATATATATATAATATGTATGTATATATGTGTGTACACACATATATGTGTGTATATATAGGAGGGTGCGTGCATATATAAATACATATATATGAGTGTGTGTATATGTGTGTACATGTATACATAAAGGGCACGGATCAGTTGAATAGGAAGGGATGATATCTAAAAAATAAAATTAAGAGGTAAGAGAGGAATATAATGAGAGAAGGAGAAAGGGAGAGATAGAATAGGATAAATTATCTTATATAAAAGAGTCAAGAGAAAACTGTTATGATGGAGGAGAAGAGCAGGAAGGTGAAAGGGAATGGGTCAACCTTACTCTCATTGAATTTGGCTTAAGGAGGGAATAACATACAAACTCATTTGGGTACCTTACCCTACAGGAAATTAGCAGGGAAGGGAATAAGATGGGGGATGATAGAAGGGAGGGCAGATTGGGGGAGAGGGTAGTTAGAAGCACATACTTTTGAAAAAGGACAGGGTCAAAGTAGAAAATAGAATAAGTGGGGGGAGTGATAGGATGGAGGGAAATTGTCTTTCATGATATAACTACTATGGAAATATTTTGTGTAACTTCACATGTACAACCTATATTTAATTGCTTGTCTTCCCAGTGGGGGTGGGTGGGGAGGAAAGAATCTGGAAAGCAAAGTTTTAAAAGCAAATGTTAGAAGAAATTGTTTTTTACATGCAACTGGGAAATAAGATATACAGGCATTGGGGTGTAGAAATCTATCTTGTCCTACTAGAAAGTTAAAGGGGGAATGGGGGAGGATATGAGAAAGCAAATCGGAGGAAGGAGATTCAGTAGGCTCACTATCTTGGGGTGGAGGGGTAGGGGAAAGACAGGGAGAAAATTTGTAACTCAAAATCCTGTGGAAATGAATGTTGAAAACTAAAAATAAATTTTAAAAAATTAATAGAAAGCAAAGTAGAAAATAGTCATGATTTTTTTTATCCTTTGTAGATCACATTTGTAATATTGTGTATAGATAGATAGATAGATAGATAGACAGACGACAGACAGACAGACAGACAGATAGATAGATAGATGGAGCTGGGACAAGTCTAGCAGAAGGAAAATAGAATAATGATAAGACCAGAGGATATACAAGAAGAATGTCCATTGAAGCAATTGGGGAAGAGAAGATTTAGAGGAAACATTATTTGATTCAGAAGAGGGATTTGCCTTTTTTGCTTCCCCTCAGGAGGAATATCTAGAAGCATTGAGTAGAATTTGAAGAGAGACAGAATTAGGCTTGACATTAGCAAAAGTTTAATTATAGTTAGAACTGTCCAAAAGTGAAAAGGACTACCTCAGAAGCTAATGGGTTTCACCTCTTCAAGCAGAGGCATATTGATCATCTCTTGAGAATGTTGTAGAGGAAATTCTTAATTGGGTATGGATTGATCTAGGTAGCTTAAGTACCTGTCAATTCTGAAAGACTGTTATTGTGGTTCCTTATACTTCCTTGGCCATTTTGTTTTCCATCCTAAAATATTCATGTAATTGGGGATGGTTTTGTTGTTGTTATTGTTGTTTGCTTTGGAATAAGTTAAAATAAATATTTAAGCGTGGAAAAAAAAGAATAATTAAGAAAAACAGCCACCTAGAGCCTGGAGGAGGCAAGATAATTGTCTTCAGATATTTGAAAAGCTGCCTTGTGGAATATGGAATAACTTTATTCTGTGTTGACCTATAGGTCATGACTCAGCACTCATTTGCAGCCTAAAGGACTCATCCACAAGTATTTTCATCTCACCACTAAAAATTAGCAACATTGGCCTATGTATGTCTCAGTGGATACCATTTTGGATCATAAACATCATTGACCTATAAAAGTGCCATACTGAATAGCCTTACAATACAACTAAGTTGTAGCCTTAAGTTGCCAGCCTAATTGATTATATAGTCCCGAAATCCCACATCCAGTCTCTTGCCTGAACTTATACCACAGCCACCTTATTTCTGGACTTTATCACCTCTTGTCGAAACTATTGCAATAGCTTCCTAAATAATATCACTACATCCAGCTCTTCCCTCTAATATCTACCATCATGCAGATTTATATTCTTAAAGCACAGGTCTCACTATATCACTTCCCTATTCAAGAAATTTCAGTGGTTCTCCACTACCTCTAGGTAAAAAGTATGAACCCTTGTCTTTGGCATCTATGGCCCTTTGCCATCTGGATCCAGACTACCTTTCCAGACTGTGTACTATTCCCCTTCATGTGTTCTATGGTCCAACCATACTGGCCCATTTCATGTTCCTGGTATTCAATATTGCACCTCTCACCTCTATGGCCTTCCTTCATGCATGGAATACCTTCTTTCCTCACCTAAGCCTCTTAGAATTCCTCACTCTCCTCAAAGCCTAATTCAAAGGCCACTTCCCATAAGATACCTTTACCTGATTCTCTCAGTTCTTAGTGCCCCACATTACTTTGTGTTTGTTTTCTATAGACTTTATATTTCTTTTTCTATGTACATGTTCTACTACCACCACCCCTAGAATAGAAATTCCTTGAGAGTGGGAACTATTTTATTTATGTCTTTGGGTCCTCAGTGCCTGGAACATGGCAGGTGCTTAATAAATGGTAATTGAATTGTCCTTTTCCTCAGAAAAAAATTGAAATATAGGAATGACATTGTCTTGTTCTATATGCTCACTGACATATTCTGGAAAAGTGCTATTTCTTGCTATGGCACCTGGGACCTGGGACCAGGTCTGCCTTGGCCATGCCCTGAGACCCTAACGATTGTTTTATAATCTTTGCCCAAAAAGCCAGAGTGACCTCCATAGTGGTCATCAAATGGGGGAAAAAAGTTCCCAGAGAAGGACCCACAAATAGATGCCAAAAACTGATGCAGTAAGTAAAATTAAATAATGTACATAAAATACCTTATAAACTCTAAAGCACTCTATCAATGTAAACTATCACTAATGCAATTATTGTCTTATTGTTTTTATATCCTTCATGATGTTAGTAGGGGTTATAGTCAGGGATAAAGCTTAGAATAGATGAGAAGCAGGGCTCAGGGTGCCCACTGAGTTTACGAAAAGTCACTGATCATGGCCTTTAAATACCTATTCTGATCATTCCCCTTGAGATATCTCTATGGCATACCCATACTTCATCTAACCCCAAAATGCTGAAATTAGGATAATTATCTAGATAGCATTCCTACTCTATTTCTTTTTCCTTAATAACTCATTAAGAATGACTGCTTTTCGGATTCCTTTAGATGAATTGTTTGGTAATGAAAGTTAACAGTTTGTTAAACTAGGTTTTCTAGGCATAGCTTTTCCAATCATTGATTTCTCCAGGCCAAGGCAATTAAAAATTTATTAAGCAACCTCTTATGTGTGCTGCATTGTGCTAGGTATCAGGGATGCAAAAATGGATACAACACAAATCCTGCTCTTAAGGAGCTTACAATGGTAAGAAAACCTGGACAGCTTGCTTTACCTGAAGAGCAGTGGAATTAGCAGCTGTGAACAAGAACTCATTGGCGTTAGGCAAAGGGGAGAAGGAAGGAAGGAAGGAAGGAAGGAAGGAAGGAAGGAAGGAAGGAAGGAAGGAAGGAAGGAAGGAAGGGAGGGAGGGAGGGAGGGAGGAAGGTAGAGAGAGAAAGAAAGAAAGAAAGAAAGAAAGAAAGAAAGAAAGAAAGAAAGAAAAGAAAGGAGAGGGAAGGAGAAAAAGAATTCATTAAGTGCTTTACTCTGTACAAAGCATTTTGTTCAGCACTGAAGATATAAATAGGAAAAGAAAATAGTCTCTGCTTTCAAGAAGCTCCCATTCTGATAGGGCTCCCCTTTCTTGGCTACAAATCAGAGAGAAAGTCCTAGTGGTCCTTAGGCTACAACAGCAAAGAGGTCATGTTGCATCTTCTTTCATTTCATTTCCATTGATAAAACCCTATCTCTTTCCAGTATTGTCATTGCTCAGTGTCAATAATGTTCTTCCATAATTGTTGCTGCTAAGGAAATGACAGTGGAAGGTGAGAGGGGAAGGTTGTTGCAACATCCGCAGGAGCAATTACCTGGTTAATCTCCCTCCACGCTGCTTCCCAGGTTGATAGGCAGGGGTAGGGCTGGAAGCACGACTGGTGAAGAGTCCAGGAGCAAAGGAAATGTTGCTTTTTCTGGACCACAAGGGCACTGATGTCAAACTCAAATAGAAACGGGGGCCCCTAACCCATACACATGGGGCTGCTGGGTAGTACAGTGGATATTGCGCAGTTCCTGGAACCAGGAAGACTCATCCTCCTGAATTCAAAACCAGCCTCAGACTTTTACTAACAGTACAACCCTGGACAAGTCACTTAACCCTGTTTGCTTGAGTTCCGCATCTGTAAAATGAGCTGAAGAAGGAAATGTCAAATCATTCCAGTATCTTTGCCAAGAAAACCACAAATGGGTCACAAAGAGTCAGATGCAACTGAAAACAACTGAGCAAACCATACAAAAGGATCCCTGCTAGCTGCATAATGACATAAGAAAACCACATGTTAACATTATCTAAGTTCTATCATGTTTTGATAAATTTTGTTAAATATTTCCCTACTACATTTTAACCTTGTTCCAGCAGCACTTGGATCTCTTTTTGACTCCTCTGTTCTAGAATACACGGTCTGGAGATGTCTCCACTGAGATCTGAGGGAGGGGATAGTAGTCTTGAAGATGGTGGTAGTTTGGCTCATTTGATGTGTGTGTGTGTGTCTGTGTCTGTGTGTCTGTGTCTGTGTCTGTGTGTCTGTATGTCTGTGTGTCTTGTAACTTACATTCTTAGAGAACTGGGGAGGCAGGGGAAGGGGAAGGAAAGATTTGCCCTGGGTCATATAGACATCATATTCAGAAGTGGAACTTAAATCCAAATCTTGCCATGTTTCCCTCAATGTGCTAAGGCAGCAAAAACTATTTGAAATAAATACTAGGCTAGGGTTTGTAAACTTTACTAAATTTTCCTAGCAATGATATTTAATATAAATGAATTTCATCTGAGTATTATATTCTTAATTTGTGTCCAAACCTAAATTTAGGCAATGGGAACCAGCAGCTACTTTTTCTATTTAGGCCTCAAAATTGATGGGAATTCATAGCATGCAAGTTCAAATAATTGATATTTTTCCCTTATTTTTAAAACATAAAACTCTTTTATTTAAAGAACATATGAGGTCCAAAAAATGAGTCATTAGATGGCATAAAGGAATAAATGTATGTAGTCACATATCCTGTGAATATCAGCTAGAAATATTGAAATCTCATGAGAATCCCCTTTAATATGACAATGGATTGATAACATAATGGACTGTTGTGTTTCTTGGAATATGGAATAGCTGAGACAAAATACAGTTTAGGAATGTGTCAGTCATTCTTCTATTTAGCTTGGCATTTCATAGCAAGACAAGGTTTTATAATAATTAATTACACCATTTCCATTCCTGGATATTGAGCATTAGTTTTCAGCCTAGAAATTGACTTTCATATTTTGTGTCATTCACTAATTTCTTTTTTCCAGCTCAAATTTAAAACTTCATTTCTCTGTACCTATAAACACATTTCCTATAGGAAAACCTCTTGTGTAAATGATTTCTCCTGAGGATGCTTTCCCATAGGATCCTCTTTGTTCATGGAGCTTTCCTTAATTCTCACAAACTCAAAATTATTTTCCCTTCAATTTTCCCTAGATAAATACTTTCTCAAGATTTCTCCTTAACCCCCTTCATATCCTACACTATATCATACTTATCTGTGTACGCATCTTTTCCTCAACTCTGTTAAAGTAGAGATTTTGCCATTGTCCATCTTGAGGAAGAGTAGCACATTTCCATTGGCTATAGCACACGGTGAGCAAATGTTTCTTGAGGAAAATAGATTGAATTTATCATTCTGATATCTTACTTGAATCTCTGCAGCTCTTCCTTGCCTTTACAGCATATATGTTACTATATTGAACTTAGAGTCAGAAAGACTTGGATCCATATTCTACATCTGACACTTACTAGTTTTAGGGGCAGGGACAAGTCACACTTATGAACCTTAGTATTCAGATTTGTAAAATGGGGATAATACTACTTGAGTACCTTCCTCACAGGCTGTCACAAGGTTGGGGTTTTTTTAAATAAATTTGTTCTTAATAGTCCTTTTTTTTTTCAATTTTGAGTTCTAAATTCTTTCCCTCTAGCTCACTCTTCTCCTACCCATTGAAAAAGCAAGAAATGTGATATCAATTATTCATGTGAAATCATGCCAAATGTATTTCTGTATTAACCATATTGAAAAAAAAAGCAAAAAAAATGAAGAAAAATATGCTTCAATCTGTACTAACACTCCATCAGTTCTGTCTCTGGAGGTGGATAACATTTTCCTTCATAAAGTCTTTCAGAATTGTCTTGGATCATCGTATTCATCAGAGTACCTAAGTCTTTCACAGTTGATTATCCTTAGAATATTGCTGTTACTGTGTACAATGCTTTTCTCGTTCTGCTCACTTCACTTTGTGTCAGTTCATTTAAGTCTTCCCAGGTTTTTCTGAAACCATGTTGCTCATCTTTTCTTATAGCTCAATAGTATTCCATCAATCATATGCCATAACTTGTTCAACCATTCCCCCATTAATGGGCATCCCCTAAATTTTCAATTCTTTGCCACCACAAAAGAATTGCTATAAATATTTTTGTACATATAGGTCCTTTCCCTTTTTCTTTTACTTCTTTGGGATATAGACCTTGTAATAAGGTTCCAAGGAAGTAATGTACATAAAGTATATTATCTCAAATGAGATAATATTTGGGAAGGAAGGAAGGAAGGAAGGAAGAAAGAAAGAAAGAAAGAAAGAAAGAAAGAAAGAAAGAAAGAAAGGTGCTTAGCACAGTACCTGACATATAATAGTGGCTATATAAATGCTTATTCCCTTGCCCTTATAAACTTTGAAGTGCTATAGAAATATCTGTTATTATTCAGCAATATTTGTTTAGCAAATAATTATGGTCTATCTTATATGTGTTAAAGGAACTAAACTCGATATTGAGTTGGACCTGCTCTATTGACTTAAAACAGTAGATATCTTATAGCTCTTTTAAGACTATTTCTTTGCATTACCCCTTCAGACATCAACTTTCAATGACGTATTGTGTGAGATAATAATTTCAAAAAGGAATCTGTAGGCTTCTTTAGTGAGGTTTTAGGAACAGTGACCACTCCTTTCTTCCCAGTAAGCTGTTTCATTAAGTTGAGATTCCCTTTTTGTTACAAAATAACATTGTAAATTACTTTTTCAACTTTTTTTGGTTGATTTTTCCCATTTCTCATTTTATTGAAAATTTTGTCCAAATCTTTCAATTTAAGGAAATAAATTGAAGTCTTTTATTGCCTAAAATATTAAAATTTACTCATTTTAAACAACTATTGAAGTAAATCCTTTTTTTTAAAAAATGTTCTTAGGTAGTCATGGTCATTTGTCTCAATTATTCATCCACCTTGACTGCAAGTTTCTAGGGCAAAAGTATTTTCTTTGCACAATAAGTCTCAGGACACCCTATTGACACACAGCTATAATCTTTGGCCTGTGTAGCCAAGACTCCTTTGCTCTGCTATGAAAAAATTCAGTCACCGTGAATAATAAAGCTTTCTTTCATTTTTGGCGTACTATGAAAGAGTTATCACATTTTGTGGACCTCACTCTATGTAAGTTCAACATCCTAAATTCATTTTAGCAATCACAATTCTCTTGTCTAATTAATAAAAATTGGGTCATTGACTCAGTGTCTTGTACCACACCTCACCATGACACTGTCAGTTACTTGCTAGTCTTTGTCACTTATTTATGACACTAGTCATCTGCCAGAGAGCTCTCTTCCTACCTGTCTCACTCTACTGATCTTCATATTGTCATTGCTCAGCTCTTTTTTTGTATATTTCAGTGTGGAAGTAGCTACATTGATGAAATCACAGATTATTTTTTAAAGTATTTAGGAAGTACTGTCAATATGGTAGAGAATTTTCTAAAAAAAAAATTAACATCCATTTTAAAATTTTGAGTTCCAAATTCTCTCCTTCCAGCCTCTCTGCTACCCATTAAGAAGGCAAGCAATTTGGTATGTGGTAAAGGATTTTAAGAAAAAATTTAAGTAACTTGGGTACAATATAAAAAGGAGATCCCTTTAAGGAAACTTGTATTCATGTCTCATGGAAAACATTGTTTTTGAAACTTTCTGAATCTACTTTTCATTGAAATTTATAGTTACCTAATTCCTGGAGAACAACTAGACTAGGAGATCAGTTATGATTTTATCACAGTCTTTCCTTGCTGGTGCCTCTCTGTGGCACAAAGGAGATCCAAGGTTCCCAAAGGCATTGCCAATGGAATGGAAGGTCTGGCATGTCTTACCAAGCTGTAAACACTTCTAATATGACTAATATAACCCTATGGAAGCAAAGGAGGGGGAAAGAGAAGGAGGGAAGGAAAGAAGGGAGGGAGGGAGGAAGAAGTTACTGTGCTAAATACTGGGGGGTACAAATACAAACAAAGATGTACGAGAAAGCGAGAGAGAGAGAGAGAGAGAGAGAGAGAGAGAGAGAGAGAGAGAGAGAGAGAGAGAGATCATCTGAGCACCCAAACTAGCTAGGTACAAAGAAGCTCATGATCATAAGGTTGGCCACCAGGAGATAAATCTTTTTATCACAACTGTTTGAGGGTAAATAACCACACTGGTGAAATTATAGATTTTTTTTTATTTAATGTACTGTTACTGAGGTATGTCACTTTGAGAAAATTTTAAGAAACTTTGGTCTAAAATGGTACAATGGAAAGAGCATTAGTTCTGGAGTCAGAAAGCCTGAATTCAAATCCTACCTCTAACACTTAATATCTTGTGACCTTGGGCAAATCACTTAAACTTCCTAGACCTTAGTTTCCTCTTCTGTAAAATGAGGTGGTTGGACTAGACTTAAACTATTTAAGAAGCACTAAAGGGGTCACAAATAGAAAAAGTTTAAGAAGCCCCGGACTAAGTAGCCTCTGATTTCCTTTCTGGCTCTAAATCTCGATCCTATGTGATGCTTCAAAGAAGTAAGGTACTGAAATTCTCAATAACCATGTTAGCTTTTGCCAGAAGATCATAGATTTGTAGCTGGAAGGGACCTTAAAGGTCATCAGGTCTAAGACTCCATTTTACAGATAAGTAAACACAGAATGGTTTGATGACCTGTCCAGGGTTGTCAGTATCCTAGATAAAATCTGAACTTCGGTCTTCCAGACTCCAGGTCTTATGCCTGACCCATTATACCATACCATGTTATCTTTCTCTTTTCATTATTTTTTTCTTTTTTTTTTTCAAAAGAAAAATAGGAATAAGAGTGAGGTCTACAACTAGTAGTTTCCTCAACTCTTCCAAGTGTTCCATGTGCTGGGCCCTTGTAGTATTAATGTTTTGTAGCAATGTCTTTACTTCTGTTTCTGGTACAAATTATTAATTTACTTATTTTATATCTCCAACTCCTACACTAATATAGCATTGCAGGAGTGTCTCAGCATTTTTACAATTTGGCTTTTGTTCTTTATGTTTCCTCACTAGACTATAGCAGGTCCTTGAGGGCAGGGAAGGGGTCTTTAGTCTTCTTCATATAATCTACCTGGACCACATATAGGAGGTACTCAATAAAAGATTTACTTAATTCACTGATTTGCTCAAAAATTTGTTGATACCTTGTTGACAGCAGTTCCATTTTTCTTCATTCAGGTGAGCATTATTTTTTTCTGGTTTTGATTTGTTAGGACAAATGGGATTAGACAGATAGATGGAGAGAGAAACAGAGAGAAAGAGAGAGAGAGAGAGAGAGAGAGAGAAAGATCATTTATTAACTACTTCCTATGTGCCATGCACTGTGGAGGATAGTTGAGGTAACTGAAACATGGGGTCTCTCACCCTGCTGAAGTATTCAGATGTCCTCAAAAGTTTGAGAATCCTTGAGTTATGCTAAGAAACTGCGGAGTTCAGTCACGTCGCTCTTGACTATTAATAATACCCATATTGCTTTGTGGTGATTCTGTTAACATTTAATAGAGTTGGGTTTAAAATAAATGCTGCTGGCTCAGATCTCATGAAGCAAAATGATTGGTGGAATAGGCCCAGCTGTTCGTTGTGTGGCCCACATATAACAATGAGATGCATGTCTTAGCTAAAAGAAGTTTTCTAACAAGTTTTTCATAGTGAAACCCTATACAAAAAAAAAAGGCTGGGTTTTTTTGGGGAGGGTGTCCCTAAGAGGTGTTTAATCCTTACTTTGGAAAAATGCGGAGTTGTAAGAGAATATGTCCTGATTGTGGACAAAGTAAGAATTTCATTACCGAAATTTAGATAGCCATCACTCTTGTGTCCCTAGGATGCCTGGATACCTATCTCTTTATTAAAAATCTGGGCATTATACCCGAATTGCATACCCATACAGTTTTATTTTTAAAACTGCAACAATTTTTGAATGTAGATAAAATGCTCAACACCCAGGAGTCATATGCTTTGCTAGCACTAGCCAAGATAGTCAGACAATCCCTTTTTAGCGTATTCTAGATATCCCACACACCATTCACCTTGACAGGATATAAATTGTTCACTGTATGTTGTACTAAATGAATCAATATCCAGTGATGCTGAGAGAACATGGTCAGATAATGAAAGATAGCAGTGGAATTCTGCTGGAACAGTTTGCATGCAGCACAACCATAATAACAGCTAAGACAAAATTGCATGGATTTGGATATCTGCTCTCAGTCATTTAAGTATTGTTCTTGAGTTGGGTGATTTCATTTCATTAAGTATTTGCATACTAATGGAAAGCTAAAGTTACAAGTCTACTGTTGTGAGTGATGGCCAACCACTCCCCTTCAGCCCTTGTGTTTACTGCCATACTCACCCACTTTGCATTGGCAAATCGCAGAGAGAGGCTTAAATGCCTTCAGCTGCAATAACCCAAATCCAAATTGAGATGAATAATGAACTTAATTTTCCGTAAAGAGACTCTGTTTGGTTTTTCATCTAACAAGGTAAGTTGACAACAATTCTGGGTGGTGGGAAGGGAAAGAAATGTTGTCTTTGTATTCAAATCTCAAACAAATTCATTTTTTCCCCTTTTCATCCTGGAGTTAATTTCACATATGTGAACCTGGGGTGTGCAGTGTGATAAAGCCTTATAACTGTATACCGGTTTATTTTCTTTGCATGTATAGTTAAGCTATAGGACAACCAAGGGGGAAGGGAAGGAAGTCTAGCTTTTATAACCAGAACAATGTCTAAATTAAATTTACCATGAAAAACAGACTAGTGAATAGTATTTATCACCTTGAAAGCAAAGTGAGTTTAGAGATCAAAGCATTTACCAAAGGAACAAAGGTAGGTAAACCCATTTAAAGTATGAGATCGTACTGGGGTTTGCGTGATCTATTGTAAGCTGATGTTACATTTAATTCATTTTAAAGGAAACAGAAAAACATACGAAGTGGTGTTCTCTGACTTGCTAGGAAGACATTTCATTTCTGTGTATCTGAAATGGGAATCAAAAGTAATAGGTTTCAATTGCTAAAATTATTCCATGGCCTCTGCTACCTGGGTTTTGTTCTGTAAAATTGTATTTTTTTTCCTTAATTTTAGCAGCATGCTGTTAAGTGTTGAATTGAGGTTCTTGTTGTTTTAGCTTTAGCACTGTGTTGATTACCAGCTTTGTAATGAATGAAAACCATACAAAACAAACCTACTCGTCTGCCGAAGTTCACAGAGTTTAAAAAAAAAAAGTCAAGTTTCTTTAGTTCCACAGTACCACTATTACTACTGATTTGGCCAATTTCTCAAAAAATAAAGGGTGGACCAGTTGCTGGACTGACTTTTCTTTGCACGAAAGCTTCTGTTCAGTGTGAGAAAAAGAATGGGTTTATTTCAGTCACACCGGAGCCCAGATTTCCTGAAGCTAGAAAAGATTGGGGGAGCTAGGAAGATATTGAAGAAGATTTTCTTTACCTAATGAGTGATAACAATTTTTTTAAAAAGGAAGGTGGCTGATGGGTCTCCCAGGTATTCTGGCCTCCTTGCCATGCAATTTAAAAATCAATGCCTCTCCTACTCACTCCACAAGTAGGTGACCTGAAAAGATACCTCACTGTGTCCATTCTAAAACAGGAAGAGCTTGTAGGAAAACCTGGGAAAATGGAAAGGATTCAATGCTCAGGAAAATTTTCCTCCATCCTAGTTTTCCCACTTGACCCTGGTGTGTGTGTGTGTGTGTGTGTGTGTGTGTGTGTGTGTGTGTGTGTGTGTGTGTGAAATATATGGCAACTATAGTACTTTGATTGGAAGAAGAGGGTTGTATTTTAAAATCATTGTCAGGAAAGATGATTATTTAAAAATACTCAGATGATCATAGGAAAGAAATAAACTTTCATTTTGCCTCCCTTTGAATGGGGCCTCTGAGTAGCTGACGAGGTTAATGAAAATCCATAGAAAAATAATCCAGTTCAAAATGTTTCTTTATAAGCAATCACTTTTGAAAAGGGACAGGGTCAAATCAGAAAACAGAATAAGTGGGAATGGAATAGGATGGAGGGAAATATTGTTAGTCTTTCACAATATAACTACTATGGAAACATTTTGCGTAACTATACATGTACAACCTATATTGAACTGCTTGTCTTCCCAGTGGGGGTGGGTGAAGAGGGAAGAAGGGAAAGAATCTGGAAATCAAAGTTTTAAAAACAAATGTTTAATTAATTTGTTTTTTACATGCAACTGGGAAATAAAATATACAGGCACTAGGGTACAGAAATCCATCTTGCCCTACTAGAAAGTTAGAGGGGGAATGGGGGAGGATATGAGAGAGCAGATTGGGGAAAGGGGTATTCAGTAGGCTTGCTATCTTGGGATGGGGGTAGGGAAAAGATGGGGAGAAAATTTGTAACTCAAAATCTTGTGGAAATGAATGTTGAAAATTAAAAATAAATAAATAAAAGATTAATTTTTTAAAAAGGTTTCAGGGGATGTGGGAGAGGGGGAAGGGCAAAAAAAAGTTTCTTCATATTAAAATGCTGCTATTTTAAAAGAATCTATGAAAAGGGAAGTGTAATATTTTATGTGAGGGCTTTAAAAATACATTTCTGAGATTAAACACATTTTATTTTTAAAAAATAATCTTAGTTTAAAAGGCATCTCAAACATCATCTAGCCCAATCCCTAGCCAAAGCACGTATGTGTAGGTGTATGTATACATATGTGTATATGACAAATGGTCATCTAATCTCTATTTGAAAATCTCCACTGACAGTAAGCTCTCTGCTCATTGAGAGAGTTTACCACTTTTGTAAATCTCTCCTCCATTAGAAAGTTTTTCCTTATGTGTCTTCCAAAGACAAGCAGAACAAATCATCTCTTTCTTCTACATGACAGGCTTCAATAATTTAAAGATCTCTATCATCTCCCCTCTCCTACCCCTAGCCCAGTCTTCTCTTCTCCAGGCCAAACGTCCTCAATTCCTTTGATCAGTTTTCATGGGTCATAATTAATGCCTCTCCACATCCAGGTCACTCTCCTCTAGATATAGTACAGCTTGCCAATGACACTTCTAAAATAAAGCTCCCAGTATGGTACATACCTCTCTAAATGTGGGACTGACCAGGGCAGAGTACAACAGGATGGAACCTCTTTCACCCCTTCTGCACACTACACTTTTTTAATGCAGTTTGAGATCCTATCAGTTATTTTGATTGCCACTTTATGAGACAGAGCCATGTTGGGCATGAAGTCCCCTAGAACATTTAGGTCTTTTTTTTTTTTCACAACAGCTGCTTGTTTTGCTTTCTTGCCATATCTCCCTCATCTTGTACTTACACAACTGATTTTATCATAAAATCCAAGTATAAGGTTTTATGTTTATTCCTATTAAATTTAACATTGTTAACTTCATTCCAGTGTTTCATCCTTTTGAAATCTTTTTGGTTATCCTTCTCAGTTTTGTGCCATCCCCAAATAGTTATAATAATAGTAGTAATATAGTACTTTAAGGTTTACAAAATACCTTAACATTTTTATCTCATTTTTATCCTCATAGCAACCCTGGAAGAAATTATCATCCCCATTTTGCCAATGAGAGGCTAAGCAAATTGACCACAGTCACACAGCTAGTAAATATCTGGGGCCATGCACTTGGGGGGTGGTCCAGACAGTAGAATTGTGAGATCTCTCACCCTGCCAAAGTACTCAAAAGTTTGACAGTCCTTGGTCTGTGCTAACAAACTGCTTTGCACAGTCATTGGATGACAGAGGGGACTAGGGAAAGGGAGAGAATTTGGAATTGAAAAGAATTTTAAAAGTCTCTGTGCTTTAATTTTTTTAATATAAAATTATGTGAAACTTTTTCAACTCTGTTATTAAAATTCAAATGTTTGTTTTCACAATAGTGTCTCAATTTACTAAACTTGACAAAATAGGAAATGAAATTAATCCATGAAGGCCATAACGTCTCATTGATTCTCCAAAATTTCCCAAAAATCAATGATAGAGGATCACTTACATAAGTTTGCTAAATGACCCAGGATGTAGTTCATCCCAGCCTAGTTACTTTCCAAGTGCTTTTGGTTCAAGAGAGGTTCATTCAAGAGAGGTTCCATATTTAATCATATTTTTCAGTCCTACAGAAGTGGAAGAGTGCTGTTTAATAAAAGGTGCTCCCCCCCAAAAAAAACTATACATGACACACTTAAACTTAATCTGAATTGTTAATATTTTCTTCAACATTTTCTTACACCTGGGCAATCAACAAAACAATAAATCAAATCCTAATTTGTAGTATTTGCTAGTTTCTGAGGTGTAAATGCTCACACTGAAAATTTAACAAGCAGTTCTCTGCAGTTGGTTCTAACCTGCTCCAAAGACAGTCTTTTAGCTTAAAGTGAGTGCCCCTCTGAGAAATGGATATTGATTTTCTGTGTTGACTAGTTGAAGAAAATCTAAGTAATTCATTTCCTTTTCACTCAAATGTAAATAATGCCTTTATTAACAATGACTACCTTAAGATGATGGCTTGTTATTCCTTAGTAACTATGTAACAGTTTATAATACTCAAATGTATTTGCTTCTGACCTGACAGTGAAAAAAGCAAGTCTTTTTCTAGCCATGATCCTAAAAGTAGACAAATGTTCTTTAAGGTCCATGGTCTTTTCATCTTCTTACCCATTAACTTTATCCATTATCTTCAATGCACCCAAGATGTTCAATTCTGGAAAAGCTCATCTTTTTAGCGCCAATGTTTATTTTTTGCTGTATAAGTCCAAACCATGCAATACCACAGTCTCAGAAGAATCAAAATTATAGGTGACCCAAAGAGCAATGAACAGCTTCATTATAGACTGAAGCAATAAGTAAAAATGTATATATAAGAAATAGATTTTTAAAACATCATTAAAAGACATCTACGACTGGAAGAGGAAAAAAATAGTTGTTAGCAAGAGTGAAGAACAGATCAACATAGGAACACAGAAAATACTTCAATAATAGACATAGAAAATAATCAGAAGATCTACAGTCTATTGGGGAAATCTTCTATGGAGGATTTACAGAAAGATACTAACAAGAATTCAACAGAATAAGAAGGCGTGGATAGATAACAATGTGCAACCATGGAGGAAATATCCACAGGGATAAGATAATGGAACCATCAAAACTCATACATGCACCTTCCTCAGACAACTTGCTTTGTGAAGCACACAGAATTGCTTACTTCTATTTTTTTTTTTTTGGTGGAAGGCAGGGAAAATTGGAGTTAAGTGACTTGCCCAAGCAGCTAGTAAGTGTTAAGTATCTGAGTCCAAACTTGAACTCAGGTCCTCCTGACTTCAGGGCCGGTGCTCTATTCACTGCACCACCTAGCCACCCCAACATTGCTTACTTCTAACATTCAATCTTAGATTCTTTTTCTAAGCTATTTTTTTTCTGATAGGGTTTTCCTTGCGTTAACTGGTCCTGTCCTGTTTCCTTTTATAGTTCTTAAATCTGGGGGAGCCTTCTGTTCTAGCTTTTTCCTTAGTAAAATTATCAGCAGCTCTTTTCCATTGTCTCTTCATGCAGGTCAGAGTGGTACTTTTTTGTTTTGTTTTGTCCTATTTTTCTGATATTGCTCTACAGTTACTCTGTCAAGCATGTTTGAGCCTTTAGGTGTTGGTGTCCAATGTTCCTCAGCCTGGGGTAGGGGGAGTCTAATTGGCTTGTTAGTGGAAAAAGCAAATTGCCACTAGTTGCCACAGAGCCCCTTAATCATCTTGGGAATGATTCATTAAATAAATGTTCAGAAGTAGAGCTGGGAAAGGAGTTTGCCATAGGTCTTTGAAATCCCTTCCAGGCCTGTCCTATCTTTCTTCTGACTTGTATTTTTAAAAAAAATCTTTTCTCCCCTAAATCGTTTTGATCTGAACCAGTGATTTCACACTGTGAGCAACTCCTGGTATGGAGACTCCTTCTACTCATTGAGGATAACCGTAATGTAATATATTAAAGAGTTATCCAGGAAACTGAGAGATTAAGGGATTTGTCCATGGTTGCACAAATCAGAGGCAGGATTTGAACGCAGGTTTTCTTCATTCCAAGGTCAGCCTTCTACGTACTTCCAATTATCTTAACTGACCCCAACAAATACGTTGGGTTGAAAGATTTTGCAATGTACACGTGAGTTATTCAGAAAGCTAATACTATGAAGGAGAGGGTAATGTAGTGATACAGCAGGCTAAGTGGACTGCCACAGGATTTTTCAAGTGCTACTATGTCTCTAGTGAGCTCTAAGGGAAATGCTATGTAGTGTGATAAAATCTGTTAGGCTTTTAAAGAAAAAAAAATGATAGAGAGAGAGAGACATAAAATGATGGACCATATTTTGGGGGGAAGGGTGGGAGCAGTTTCAAGGAAGCCAGTAGGGTGCCATGTACCCACCACAGATGAAATATTGGTTAAAGGAATTTCTATGCTCATAATCCAAATATCCTGCTGAGCATAGGTTCAGGTGGCTTTGAGGAGAATCATTTTTCACCAAAACCTAAGAAGGGTTCTGCTCAGGCAGAAGAGGATCTTACTTCTTCAGAATAATTCGACCTTGGACTGGAGGTAAAATCAAAGCTAGAAAAGGAGGCCATCATTTGTCTGCCCATGGCTCTGGCCATGTGTGGTTGATTTTATGAAGGCAAATGTAAAATTTTACACTCAACCCTATTAAAATTTCATCTTATTAGATACATTCCAGTATTTTAGCCTGTCAAGATGTGTTTTTAATTTATTCATGAGTCTATTATCCATTGTAGTTAAGTAGCTAGGTGGTGTTTGAATCTTGCCTCAAACACTAACTAGTTGTATGACCACGTTCAAGCCCCATAACCTCAGTTTTCCTATCTTTATCATTATGTAAAATAGGGACAAAGACAGCACTCCCAGAGTTACCGTGTAGAATCAGTGAGATTGTGGTTGTTCAGTCATTTTCCAACTCTTCATGACCCCATTTGGGGTTTTATGGCCAAAGATACCAAAGCATTTTGCCATTTCATTCTCCAGCTCAATTTACAGATGAGGAACCAAGGCAGAGTTAAGTGAGTTGCCCAGGGTCACCTATCTGGTAAGTGTCTAAGGCTGAAATTTAATTCAGGTCTTCCTGATTCCAGAAAAAGCACCCTCTCTGCCAGTGAGTATTCATTCTATTCATCATTGTGTTGTAGGGAAGGGAACTCTGGCCTTGGAATAAAAAGAACTGTCTTTGATTTCCCATCTGTGCCACTTACAGTAGTTGTATGACCTTGACTGGCCAGCTCACTTAACCTCAGCATTTGTCAAATTTCCAAAGTCCTTTACAGCTGTGATTCTAAATTCTAAATCTATTATTCTGCCGTTCGGTGAGATAAGATCTAAAGTCCTCAAAACTTTCAAGCGCTACATAATTATTAGCTATTATTTTTTATCCAGTGTGTTAGATATGCTTCCCAACTTTGTGCCATCTTCAGATTTGTTCCCTTATTCAAGTAATTAATAAAATGTCAAATGACTAAGGACCAAGTACAGACCCCTGGACCACTGCTGTAGAGACCTTCCTCCACATTGACACTAATTTTTTTAATTTTTTTTTAATCTAGTCAGTCATACTACCAATTCTGAATCTAGTTATCTGAGCTCATTTATCCCATATATCTGTATCTTGTTCACAGTTCTAATATAAAGGACTTTGTCAAAAACCTTGCTAAAAGCAAGGAATACTGTACCTGCAGAATGGCTCTGATTGGTCTAGTAACACTGTCTGTGACATGAGCATCGTTAATTTTATGTAGCCTAGTATGGGTTTTCTTTAAGGGAGAAGGAAGGCCAGCATTAGGATTCCATTGTTCCATTCCATTGAAATTATATGAAATAATAAGGCTAAATTAATAAATACATGCTAAATGATTAAAATAATAAAATACAGCTAGAGCTTAAACCATTGGCAGGGCTGAAAAGCAGTCTTTGGGTAACTGGTCCTCCTTAGACTTGTTGGAATTACCTACTACCTGATATGTTGATGTTTTTGTTTTATTTTGGTTTTGGTCAGGCACTATGACCATGGCAAATGCAGAAGGGAATGCACCTATCTTAATCAGTGATTATATCATTTTAAAACCTCTGATTATTAAGTAAATTTCTTTTTGGTGAATTTTATATTCCACATGAGTATCTTACCATGTTTTGCTGTCAAGTCCAAATCACTAGACTGGCATGAGTTGACCTGGAACAGAAACTGTCACTCCCCCAAAATGAAGTTTATGTGGCATGGTAGATTCTTGATTGAACACTCCTAGCGATCACTATTTTCCTTTCTAAATGCTCAGAAATCATCACTGTAACAATATGTTCTAGAATAGTACTAGAAATTTTGAAGGTGTCACTTCCTTTCAGATTCCCGTCATTCTTCCCCAGCTTCTTCTTGTTTCTACTTCAATAGCCATATCTTCTTTACTGGTAAGAATCAGATCCCAAAGTCCAATTTTCCCTGTCACTTTCTGTACATGTTTAAGAATAAAATTATCATTAAGGCCAGTTGAGAATGTATCTTGGCTCTGCTTTTAGCAGAGAAGTAGATCCATAAGATATCTTAGTTGTCAGATGTCACTACTATATCCTGACTCCATTCCAATTTTGTGATCCGATTCTCAAACCCACCATCCATGCCTTCCTCCTAGCCACATGGTACCAGCATAGTACTATGTCTGTTTTTTCCTCTATTGATTCTCATCAAAATGTTCTTTACAACATTTCCCTGTTCCAGTCCTTGGTTTCTTCACATGAAAGAATGAATGAATGAAAAATAATTTATTAAGCACTTAATGTGTATAAATCACTCTGCTAAGAATTGAGGACATAAATTTAAAAATATAAGAAAGTCCCTGCTTTCTCACATTCTAGCTGACATGCTTATATCCCATCTTAATGCAAAATACTATGCCTCCCATGCTTTTTTCTAAACTGTTCCTTTTTAACATAACCTTACAGTGCCATGTTCCAGTCATGGGGCATATCATACCATGGTTTCAGTTAGCAATATTTTGGTGACCAACATGTTAACTTGTGTTTGTGGGGTATCATCTGGCATATATAACTTATAACTTAGTTATAAGTAGAAGAGAAGAAACATGAGACAGATAAAAGAAAGGAAGTGGGAGACTTAAAGTGAAGAAAAGGAAAAGAAATAGGGAGAAAAAGGAGCAAAGAGTAAGTGCCGTGAACAGATGTCTAAAGGGTCACTATATGAAGTTGGTGTCATAAGTTGCCTAACTCTTCTCTACCCCTTAGAGAAAAATCATCATTAGAACTGAATGGCTTTAAATAGCAGCTAATGATTAAATGTAAAGGTTAAATAAAAGAATGTATCTTCTTCTTCCTAGTAATCCTAATTTATATTTCTTTGAGATCAAAGGACTGAACATTAGCAAATGCTTCACACATTCATTTTGTGCTTAGAACAGGCATTAAGTGCCCTTTAACCTCTTTTTAAAGTTTACTACATGTTTAAAGTTTACTACAGTGATGGAACTGGATATCTAAATGTAACCTGTCATCATTCCTGTTCCTAATTTGCTATCCCCTCTATTATGTAACCTTTTTTACCAAAGTCTTAGGGGCACATTAAATTTTACCTAGAATTTTTTAAAACCTCATTAAAAGAAACGGTTATCATGTCTTTATTATGTGTGGTAAATGAGTGTGTCTACTACTATCTGAATGCTCAACTCCACATTTGAGCAAGTAAGTAAAATTAAATTTCCCACTTAATATTCCTGAAAAGATAGTCAATTTTATCTTCAATAGTGAGAATTTTCAAAGTAATGTTACTATTGTGCTTTTCTTAGTAGAGTAAATAACAATACTATTAAAACTTTTTTTTTCAAATTCAGATTTAGAAGGCAAAACCCCTAGTAGGAATGAATGAAATCACAAAGAAATTAACAAGTACCTAAAAAGCTAAAACAGCCACCTACCACCATAAACTGACTCAAAAGATCTACTTAGTATGTCCTGGTATTAGAAATAGATGCCTTCATCCTCATTCCTAGTCCATTTAGAGTAATTAGAAATTTTAGAAACAATAGGGCTCACAGCCAGGCTCTTAGAGTTAATGCATTTCAATGGAAAAGGACATTTGTACTTCTCTACAAAAAAGAAATTATGTGAAATAATAATGCCAAATTAATAAATAATATGCTAAATAATTAAAACAGTAAATAATACATTAAATTAATTGACAGATCACAAGCAATTAATACCTTTTGATCAAATGACTGTATGAACATTAGTGTGGTGATGCATTATTATTTATTACCTGTGTAGCATAGGTACTACAAAGATTACAAAAGGTGTGCAATACATGTAAGACATTAGAACACAAGTTATGTTCTAATGGTGATAATGATTTTGAAAATAAGTTGTGATCAAAGTTATTCACAGAATAATTTAGTAAGGAGGCATTTGTTCACAATTTTGAGTTGCTAGAGACTTCATACATAGGGTTTATACCGCTATTGATTTTAACTTCTTTGGAAAAAAAAAGAAGTCTTAGCATTGCAATTCTGGCTAATTGACATTTCTTCCTTTTACAACTGACTGGTGAAAAACTTAATATCTATGGTTGTCAAGGAACATTTAGGTTCTATAATTTGTATAAGGGATCACATTGGACTAAAAGCATGTCACTCCAGAAGGAAAATAAATTCTTTTACCTATGACTTGCCATGTCCTGTTGTTTACCACAGACAGTTGGCTCTTAGTAAGACTGTTTCACCCTGTTTCACCTTAAGGAAGGTTTAGGGGCTTCACTACTGTGATGTTGCCCTTTATAACCAACATGGCTGGGCATAAAATCTAGAGATTTCAGTCGCCCAGTTTTCAGAACCCATCCTTAGTAACTGAGAACCAGCTGCTTTCTATGCTTCTTCCTCTACAGGCTACAATCTGGCCAAACAGGGAAAAAAAAAAAAAACTAACTCTTTCTCAAAGCACATTGTCACAGTGAGGACAAGAATCAAGAGACAAACACAATTTTCCTGAGGCCTTCTGGGAAGATGATGTAGAAATCTCAAGCCTGTTTTTTGCCCTGCATGGTTAACATGGCTTGGGTTTAATTGTCTTGGTAAGGAAATTGAGGCCAGCTTAAGACAGCTTGATTGGCCACTTAACCTCAATTCTTCATTTGTAAAATAAAGGACTTGTATCAGGTAATATCCAAGTCCTTCCCAGTTCTAAATCTACAATTCTATTAAATTTAAAAAAAATCTAAATAATTAACATTTACTGTGTATGCTCTTTGTTATAATCCCCTGCAGCACCTAAAATAGTGCCACTTAATAAACAATGTTTTAGGTTCCTTTTTTGAAGTTCTTTGCATTGGGTATTCGAAGCCACTGAACTGAAACAATTCATTTTCATTTCTAGGGAATTTGTGTGTGTTACATATTGACTCAACCCTTAACCCCGCAAATAGTTTTTGAATGATCACTACTGGCCAAAACCTCTTGGTAGGTACTAGACAAATGATGTTACAAAACAACTCAGTCTCTGCCCTCAAGAAGCTTATAGTTAAATAAGGAAAACACCTAGGATTCCGAAAGGATTCCGAATTAGGATGTTATAAAATTATATATTCTTCCTTGACCCATTATTTTTACCATCTAGAAGCTCTCACTTTCTTGCCCAATAATTATTTTCGCAAATGTTTTGAAAAATTTTCATTTGAGAAATACAAACTTGGTATTTTTTCTCATTTATGAAGCTATTAGTATAAATTTGATACATGAAATTATCACATTTACCTGAAACTTTAAAAAGATACAGAAAAATATGGATTAATGTACTTAAATATTACCTTATTTCTTCATATCTCATTAATCTAGGAAGGAAAACATGATATTTTGTCACTTACATTTTCATATTAAAATGAAGATTTGGACATTAGAGGGAAAGAAAATGGACAGGAAAATTAGGTGTCGTTGAATTAGAAGAATCCTGTTCCATCCTACAAAGATGAGAACAGGGCGGGATACCTATCAAAAACTCGACTCAAGGGAGAAGTACTGTATCATTCTCCCACTGCCACTTCACAAAGAGCATGCACCATGTACAACCAAGACTTTTGAAATATAATGGCTAGTCCTAACTACAGGTTAAGCCTGCTTTTCTGCCAAAAATGGATTTTTTTCCCTCATTCAGAATTCTCCTCAAGTTAGCAACCAGGGCCCTCAGGAGCTTGCTTCTTCAGTCATCATTAGCATTTAGCATTTATCTAGCATGCTACAGAGAACTCAGTAGTTGACAATGATTTTCAAAAGAAAATACAAAACCCTTGCTCTTGGGGAGGACATGGTCCATTAAAGGCATTCACAGAAGCTAGGGAAAAAAGGAAATGCAATTGTGCCAAAACAATGTGCCATGTAGGTGGGCTGGCTATTTATTCTATCATTTTGTGGGAGATTTAGGAGTAGACTTATTCCATTATCTCTCCCTCCCCTATTTGGCCGCCTGGTCACCCTTTACAATAGTCTCTGGGAGCAGAAGGATTGGAGAGGGGAAGAAGGAGAGGTAAGCACAAAATATAACATGTCAAAGTGTTTTATTCACATACCACAATGAGCAAAGGGTGTAATTTCTCTTTCAGGAGATCCCCTTCACCTGAGCTGTCACATTCACTATACTATTCAAAGTATGGAAGGAGAGGAGCTAATTGCATCATCTTTCTCTGGGCATGTGCCAAGCATGGCCTCAAATTTTAAAAGAAGTTGGAACTAAAATGAGACAAGATGATGGCCTGTGCCCACCCTAACTGACCCATACAACCTTGATTTCCTTTTTAATATTCCCCGGTAAAGGCAATTTCCTTTTAAAGTAGGTTTTTATTAATAAAATCAGTATTATTCTGAGATAACACTGTTCTAGATTAAAAGGAGATGCCTTTCTTTTCATTTCCCATTGGTTTCAGCATCTTTTGTAGTTAGCAGAGCTGCCAAGATTAGACCTTTGATTTGAACATTTGGCCATGATTGCCTCAAGTTCTCGGGTATACCCATGAGAGTAGAAATATCTGGCTAAAGTACATTTTGAGTTTAAACTATTTAATTTTTCATCTAAGGTATAATAAAATTCAAGAAAAGAAGGGTAAGGACAAGATTAACTGCTTATTTATTAGCTAATTGGTCCAAACATAATTAACTGTGTCTGTAAAAAAAAAAATAGTTTCTAAAAGGACTACTCAATGTAATGTGTCACTGTAACTAGTACTATAGGATAAGAGAAAAATCTCCATATTCAGCTTTTTCTGACCTATTTTATTATGGCCTTTAAACTGATTTTAGTAACTGAAAAGCAAAGCCTCCACATGGAATGGTACATTCTTACTCCCTTCAGTTGATCTAACAAAAATGATTTTGATTGGTCCCAATAGCTCCACGGTTTATTGGTTAGGAATGAGAATTGTTATTTTTTATGCACAGTTCTTATCCCAGAAAGCTTGTTGTTCTTATGTAATACAAATGGTAAATGTGGCATTAAAGTCCTGCTTCTTTCTCAAAAGGATATAAAAATACCCCAACCTACAAATGTCATCCCATCTATTTTTGAGTAGTGTGCTGCTGGATAAACAGCTGAAGCTCCTAAACCCTATGGGAAAATTCAAAGTTTAAGTAACCCATTTTATCTCATTGAAAACACATAGTACAAGACTGACAAAGAACATATGGGTTTTCAGATCCTTTTGCATACATGTTTTCTTAACTTTAGGTATAAAATTCTAGCCAAAGTGAAAAAGTAGGAAAGCAAAGTAAAGTTCCTTTTCATTGCTTATTCTCTAAGCTGCCCAAGCCTTCCGTAGGTTCACAGGATTTAGATCTGAAAGGGATCATTATCCAGCCCACAGATTGGATGTTTGAGAAATACTGGCCCCAAGAAAAGGCATCTAGGTGATGAAGTGGATAAGATGCTGGCTCTAGAGTCAGGAGGACTCAGGTTCAAATCTAACCTAAAACACTTATTAGTGACCCTGGGCAAGTCACTTAACCCTGTTTGCCTCAGTTTCTTCATCTGTAAAATGAACTAGAGAAGGAAATGGCAAATGATTCAAAGCATTTTTGCCAAGAGTACCCCAAATGGAATCATGAAGAGTTGGACAGGACTAATCAGCAAAACAACAATGACTCAGAGATGGGAAGTAGCTTGCCCAGGTCACAAAGCTAATGAGTGTCAGCAGTAGAATTCAAATATACATCTTCCTTGCTAGCAACCCAGCATTCTTTCTATCCATTACAACACTTGCACATTTCAATTAAAATAGAATTAGAAACATTTGTTTTTAAGAAGTAGCATCTGGGGCAGGTAGGTGGTGCGGTGAATAGAACACCTGCCCTTGAGTGAGGAGGACTTGAATTCAAATTGGCCTTCAGACATTTGACACTTACTGTGTGACCCTGGGCAAGTCACTTAACCCCTGATTACCTGGCCTCCCACCTCCAAAAAAAAAAAGAAGTAGAATCTGAGGATTCAGGAATATATAGACATGTTCAGTTCTAAAAGTATATATTTGCAAATTTTGACTTTTTTTCAGAGAAAGTTATTTTTCTCTAAGGTTTTAGTGTTTTTCTTCATTACCTCCTTCCTACCTTCCCGTCTTCTATTCTTCTTTTCTCCCCTTTTTCCTTTTTTCCTTCCCAACTTTCCTTCCCTTCTATTCTTCCTTTTCTTCCTTCCATCCTACCTTCTTATCTTCTTTTTGGTCTCATTGTTTTCTTTATACCATCACTTTGATTAGAAATAAAGAATGACTTACCTTGCTGAGTTCAGGATACTTGGTACTTAAATAAATGAGAAGCTTAATAACAGAATTTGCATTGCAGTTTTAATGTCTGGTTTTGGTCCAGCTTTGTAATTTCATTGGTATTCCTCATGGTATAAAGAATTCGCAATGTGTAAAGATGCAAAATGCTAACTTCTATGAAACTTATCTTAAATGGATGCCTAAGATACCAAAAGATTAAGTGATTGCCCATAATTATATAGCCAATAGTGAACCCAGCTTTTCCTGATTCTATACCTGGTCTTCTATTCACTACACCATGCTACCTCTGTATACTGAAGAATTCTGTCAGTTTTAAAATCTAGTTTCTTAATTACTTTATAAACTTCCGTAAGCACAATTTAAACTCTGAATTATCCTTGTATAGTTGTTGTAAGAAGCTAAAAGAAAGAAAAGGACCAAGTAAAAGATCCCATTTAACCTCCTCCCACTTCCACTCCCACCTTCCTTGATTACTCACAAAGTAGAAATTGCAGATTTCAAAATCTTATGGTATTCAGATGTCTCTGGGAAATTTTTTTAACCTTTTGGTCTGTACTACATTTAAAAACAAAAGAAAAATAACCCCCTTTTAATCTACTAAAATATTTGAAAGATAATTCGCAAAGAAATCAGTGTGTTCAGAATTTTTTTTAAAGTTGTGTCAGTGAAAATCCAGAAAATGAAAACATTGCTGCTTTTCCTCATTATGGAGAAAGAATTCCTAGCCCTCTCTCCCTCTGATCCCAATCCATTGGCATATACATACATACACACATACATACATTCGTACATACAGCATACATATAGTATTTTGCACAAATGAAATCCGCTTTAAAATGAACATCAAATAACAAAGGAAAGTATTTTGAAAGGTAGCCTGAAAGATATATTACAGAAAGGAGTACTACAGTTTCACTCATTTTGCCTTAGTGATGATGGGAGGGCTATAGGCTGATTCCATACATAGTGTCATGCACACCTCTCTCACAGGTAGATCCCCAGAAAAATTATCTGAGGTTCAAGATATTCTGTCAGCACACACTCAAAAAATGTACCTGATGAGTCCCTATCAATGTGTTTGCTTTTTTTACAACTAGTCAGAAGACCTATTAGCTTAAAATAATCTATTAAATCAAATAGAATTGCATATAAAGTGATAAGGAAAAATATTCTAGGGTCCCCAATACACATAGGGTATAACCTTCCACAGGTTATCATACACCAATGGGAAGGGCCTACACACAAAAACATCCATGAAGAGAGGACACATATGCAGAGAACATGTGAGTCCAGGCCATGTGTATAAAGATGATAATAAGCTAAATCCTAGATATATGGTTTTTTTTAAACACTCAAGATAAGTCAAGAGATATAACTTATTTATTCTTCTATTTGTTCTCATTGTCAAAAAAGGTAGAACACAAGCCTTCCAGGCTACCACAGGATCTCTTCAGTGAAATTAATAGCCACTCAAACAGGAAAAGCAAAACACTGTCAAGAAATGAAATCATACGTCAGTCCCTTGAGTTAATCAGTACTTTATATACCTTGGACAGGTGTTGCTGTTGCAGTAATGAACTAGGTCCAGAATTAAATCTGAGAAACTTTATTTAGCTTTTAACAATCTCAAGCCACTTTCTGACACAAAATAGCAACTCACATTACGGACTCTGAAGTTTATAAAAACACTTTTTTCATAACCATCCTTTGAAATAGTTATAACTAAGTATTATCCCCATTTTATAGATTGCCTAATGAGACTCTTAGCAGTTGAATGATTTGTCCATTTAACACAACTAATAAGTAGTCCAGTTAAAAGGAAAACCCAAGTTCATTAGTCTAGGTCCAGTATCTTTCCTCTACAATAAATTGCGTCCCATGATAAGAAGAGACCTATCCAGATCACTTTTCATGTCATTATTTCTAAGTTATTGTTATTACTGAGCAAGTTACCCTCTCTAAGCTTTGGGTTTCTTCATCTGTAAAATGTGAATACATTAATAGCACCTATCCCCCCCAGGGCTGTTGAGAGAATCAAACAAGATTGTGTGAATCAAGTACTTACACTTTACATACTCACTGAATATTAGTGAGATTGGTGTTGTTATTATTACACAACCCAAACCAGCTAAACTTTTTCTGATGATGCATTGCCCATGTTTGCCTTGGGGCGGGGGGGGGGGGGAGAAGGAAATAATTTATTCGTTACAAATAATATATCACAAGCGGAACCTAATCCATGCAATTTCTTGTAATCAGAGTAGTTCACTGTGTCCAAACAACTGCAGGTCCTGTGTAGAAGGTTACTTTTTTGCTCTGTTTTGGTTTTTTTTTTAAGTGTCCAATCATCCACTTGTACTAATAATCACACACTGATTGCTGAGAATCAACATAACTGTGAAGATAGAACCCTGAGCATCTGGGGAACCCTATTTAGTTAGACTTTGTTCGGCCCCAAATAGCTAAAGAAAAGAAAATAAGTCTTAAATATCATCTGGCTCAAAACAGACAGAACTCAATAGATTACTCTAACTGGCTATTTCACAACTTTGACAGACTGCAAATCTGCATCAGCCCCTTTGAATATGAAGAGAGAGACAGAGACAGAAAGACAGACAGACACAAAAAGAGACAGAAGAGAGAGAGAGAATAAATTCCAACCAATGCCTGAAACAGGGAAGAACAGTGAGAAATTTCATAGTTCAGGATTCTATTTGTATGCCATTATATTAAGAAACAATTATTTATTTTTTAAATGAGACAATTTCACTTGATTACAGCTAGCTGTTAGCAATTGAAAATGTTGCCTGTGACTGGAACCATGTTGTAACATGCAAGATGTAGGAAACAAGCATTTTTAAAATTCAGCACCATTTGGATTTAGTTCATAGGAACTAATGGTTTTAGTGAAAGAAAATATTTTATTTAAAACCATTAACTCTAAGCAGGTCTTTAATAATTTTTATTTCTTAAAATATTTATTTTTAAATTTATTTTACATGAATTTATAACCTGTCCCTCTCTCCATCAACCACTGAATCAAAAAAGAAAAATTAAATCCCCATCATAAACCTTTATAGTCCAACAAAAGAAATTCTTCCCACATCAGCCATGCCTAAACATGCACATTTGGAGAGGTAGAAAAGGACAAGATTGTGAAGAGCTTTAAATGCCAACCAAAAGTCTTTGTATTTAATCCTGAAGATAATACAGAGCCATTGAAATAAATCTGTTGAGTAGGGGAAGGGCCCTGTGGTCACCTCCACCTTAAGAAAATCACTTTCACAGCTGAGTGGAGAAAAATTTGAGTAAGGAAAAATGGGAGAAGAGTTAGAGACTCAAGGCAGCAGGCAGCACAGATCTCTGGGTATGAAGTTGGGAAGATATAGGGCCATGAGGATCAAATGAAACAATATTTGTCAAAGCTCTTAGCGCAATACCTGGCATATAGTAGGTGCTATATAAATGCTCATTTCCTTCCCTTTCTTTTCCCTTATTTTGAAGGCTATTGCAGTAGTCCAGGCATAAGGGCCTGAACTAGAAATGATGGCTATGTGAGTGAACCAGAAGGGAAATATTCAAGACAGAAAGAGAAAGAAATTTGGGGACTGACTAGATACTAGGGACAAACTAGAGAAAAGAGTCAAGGATGACACCAAAGTTGTGAACCTGGGTGACTGAAAAGATGGTGGTCTCCTTGATATTATTAAAATAATTCAAAACTGATAGATGAAGTAACCAATCATGACTTCAGAGAACTTGTTGATGAGCTAAACCCCTCACTTATTGTCAAAAAGTAGTAAAAGTAAACTTGGACTCAGTCCAAAGGGCACACTCAAGGACCTAGAGGGCCACATGTGGCCTTGAGGCTGCAGTTTCCCAAACCCTACAATGGTTATCATAAGTACTGTAAATGCAACATCATGTGCTGGAAAAAGCATTATAATAAATCAGAAGACCTGGTGTTTGATCTGAACTACAACCCTAACAGGCTGACTTGAAGCAAAATGTTTCATAGAAGCATAAAATTGTAGGTGAAAGGACCCAGAGAAACTGGACAATAGTTTCTTCGTTGGTAAAATCATGAGGTCAAACTCAATGGTTTCTTTCAACTCTAACATTATGCCCTCACTTTCCCCTCCCAAACAGTATTTTTATTGTAGAATTATTTCACTTTCTATCTAGTTTTCTATCACTTGTTCATATAGAAATGCTTGCTTCATTTCCACCTCTCTTTGGGCCAACTGCAATTAGTCAATTTTGTAGACAACCACCATCAGAAAGGTTCTACAATTACCCTGCTTGTGGAGACCTCGAGTTTCTAAACTAATCATTGATCTTCTCCATTATTTTACCCTGGATATTATTGTTGATTTAAAATTATTATGAAGTCTCAAAAATTGAATAATCCTTAGCAATATTTTTTACTTCTCTAACATTTGTGAGCACTTTATATTTTTTTCAATTAAATCTGAAATGGTTTAAAACCATGTCCTTCTATTGCATCTTATTTTTAGGGAACTTGCTTCCTCCTGACATTCTGACCCTCCAAGTTGGAGCTAAGGAAACATGTTTGTGTTGTGGGCCTCGATTAACTACAAGAGCTTCAGCGGCTCTACTATTTTGTATAAAGGAAAGATCTCCTCCTCTTCCTTCCTCAAGAACCTGTAATTCCATGGCAATGTGCTTAATTTTAGCAGTATAGTCAGATAATGCTGTGCTTTGTCAATTCAGTAACAACTGAATTATAGTCTTGAGGAAGGCAATCAGAGAACCTTAGATGTTAGCCACATACTTGGGTTTTATTCACAATGGACTCTTTAATACCTCAGTCCCTTCATATAGATCTCAGTATTTCTCTGTGGAAATGTTCAAAGAAAGAGTATATTCTCTGAAATCAGAACATTTTGTTAGGCAGGACACCTTTGATGACTATTAATTTAAGATTTAGCAACTGATTAAACAGATGGGGTGAGGAAGAGTGAGAGGTCAAGAATAATGCCAAGGTTGTGAATGTAGGAGACTGGGAGGATAACGGTTCCCTCAATAGAGGTAAGGAGTAAAAATTCTCACTCTGAACTCCAAAGCAAAATATTTAACAAAAGACTCCTTTGGTGTTTTAAAATGTAAAAATAAATAAATAAATGTTTCTATCAACCATTCGAATTTAATTCAGCAACAGCATCAACAAGCATTTAAGTGCTTCCTTAATGCCAGATGCTCTGCTAAGTGCTCGGAATACAAAGAAAGGCAAAAACGTTCTACCTCCTCAAGGAGCTTACATTCTAGCAAGAGAGACACATGTGAACAAATGAGTACATACAAGATATTTGCAGTGCAAATGGGAGATAATATCAGACGGGAGGCATGAGCATTGGGGGAGGGGAAGGTGCCATGGGACTGGGAAAGGCCTCTTTTAAAAGACGATTTCAGCAAAGTATTGGAGAAAGCCTGGGAAGCCAGAAGGGAGGGGTGAGTAGGGAGAGCATTTCAGGCACAGGGGACAGCAACTAAAGATACAGAAGCAGGAGATGGAGTGTTTGGTGTGAGGGACAGCAAGAAGGGCAGTGTACCTGGACCCAAGAGAACACAGGGAACACGAAACAAGAAAGATAGGAAAGGGCTAGATTGTGAAGGGCTTTAAAAGCTGGACAGAGGATTTTAAATTTGATCCTGGAGAGAGACATTGGAGTTTATGGAGCAGAGCTGTTAACATAGCCAAACCTGGCTTTGATTCAATAGTTATTAAACTGGTTGGCAGGGGATAGAAAGACAAAAATATGAAACAGTCCCCACTTGCAAGGATCTTATGTTCTACTGAGAGGATTCAACCTGTACACAGCTACACATAATATAAAGTGCACAACTAAGAGGTCAAGGGAGAGATCAGAGACAAAGAGCCCTAAGAAAATTTTGAGGAAGAAGGAAACACTATTAACAAGGAATGAGGGAAAGCTTTGCAGAGGATGCGATGCTTGGATTTAGTTGCACAATGAAGGAAGATAAGGATTCTGGCAGTCATCTGAGGAGGGAGTTCATTCCAAGCCTGGGGCTCCACTTGGGCCAATGCATGAAGGCAGGGTATGAAATGTTCCATTAAGGAGTTCCTTTTGGCTCTAATATCAATAGCGTGAAAGAGAATAAGAAACAAACCTTGAGGGGGCAGCTAGGTGACACAGTGAATAGAGCACCAGCCCTCAAGTCAGGAGGACCTGAGTTCAAAATCCGACGTCAGACACTTAACACTTATAGCTGTGTGACCTTGGGCAAATCACTTAACCCCAATTGTCCTGCCTTCCCCCCTCCAAAAAGACAGAAAAATAAAATAAGAAACAAACCTGGAAATATAGGATCACCGGAGCATAGATTCAGTGCTAAAAGGAAAAGGCTCTCCAATCCATGCTCCCTCAGTTTACAAATGAGGAAACTGTGACCCAGAGAGGTTAAGAATTTGCCAAAGGTCACATAAATAGTAAGTGGATGAGGCAGAATTTTAACCCAGGTTCACTAACTCCAAATTCAATGCACTTTCCCCTAAAGAAATAGGAACCAGGTAGACCATTTAGGAAGCTAATGAAATGAAGGAAATAAATGCAAAAATATGTAGAAGGAAAATCAACAGGACTTGACATTGTAGAATAATGACCTACTTTCAATGTATCCTTTGTAACTTGGAGAATGACTGGGCAATGTTTAAACCTTCATACCTAGGTCTTTGGTCCAAATCTCGTGCTCATAAAAGGAAGAAAAATAGGCAGCCTCTGATTTATGATCTCTTGAAGGATAAACAACCTATTTATAAGAACCTTTATGTGAACTGCTATTGCCCTGAGCCCTGTATCTGTGGCAGCCTGTTATCTTGATATATTCCAAAGAGATATCTCATCAAATGATAATAATACAAAGATAATAGCTAGCACCCACTGCTTTAAGGTTTGCAAAGTTTGCAAAACATTTCACACATTTTCTCTTTTTATCTTCGCAATAACCCTATGAGGAGCTGCTATAATCCTGACTTTACAGGCAGGACACCAAGGCTAAAGTTTTACGTTTACACAAAGTTAAGTGACTTGTCCAGGATCTAGGCAAGATTTTAATTCAAGTTCAGCACTCCACCCACTGTGCTGTCTAGATGAAAGACTGTAAAGCTACATTTTGATTAAGTTAAATGCCTTTTTATGATCAACAAGCAATAATGCTGTAGAAATGTGTACTTTTCACATCTTTCAGTCCATAGTGCGTGACTGAGTGGTCTGCTGCAGAAAATCATCTGCAAAACTCAAGCTCTCTCTTATACTTTGATCAAGGATACCTTTGATACATACATATATAAATACATATATGTAAATATATATAAAACATCATAAAGATTTTATATATATGAGAAAAGGTCAATAGATATTGACATCTTTTCAATCTTTTGGGGGACAGAAATAATAAAGATCACGATTTTTCCCAACCTTTCAGTACCTTACCCTTTTTCAAATAGCTTGAAAATTAATCTCAGTACTTTTACAACTGTACCCCCCCCCATTTGGATTTTGTCCTTTTGTATTTGGTCTCTTCTCTTCCTAACTTTGACTAATTTTGTTGCAGGTTGTGTTTTTTACTGAACACCTAGGGACTGTAGTTAAAAATAAATTATTGTTTCACTGTCAGCCATGATGGAGAGTTTGTTGAAAAATTATTGACAGGCCTGTCCTATTTGTATCTATTTCTTGTCATCCAAGTCTCATCTCTAAATGCTATTGGGATAATCTGCCTTAGGTCGCAGACCAGTCTTTCTTGATTCTCTTTTCCCCCTCTTCACAGTTTTGTGGGATTACGGCACTGCTTGCAATTCTCCACCATTCTCCTAAGTAGTGTTTTAGAAATGCCTATGTTCTGAAAAGTCGTTGTCCTTGACTTCCGTGGCTTTCTGCTTAACAAGGAAGTGGAGTTTTTGCTGACTGAGGTGCTTTCTGGATTCTCCATTGCCTCATTCTGGTAATTTTTTTGTATTAGTTAAACTTCTACAGGACATAATGGCAGTACCTTTCATAGTGACAGTCTATTGCTTATCTGGAGTATGTTAATTAGAATGAAAATATAGGGGGATTTAATAGCTGAAGAAAAATGTTTTTCACATTGATATTAATCAGAAAATGGATTGTGTAAAAGGCACCACAACACATTTAACACAAAACTGATCACAGGATTTCTGATGAATCACACACACACACACACACACACACACACACACACACACACACACACACTACATAAACATTAAGCTATAGTTTGCCCATTGCTTTGTACATGTTCTATCAGCATAGCCGACTGACTTGCTCCAGCTAAAATGTGCACGTCTCAAATTTTTGCCAGTGATTTCCTTTAATGTTTCAACAATATAGTACTATACTTGAAAAGCAGGTTGTTGCCTTTATTACATATCTAGAGAGAGAAACTGTTTTTGAGAAATACTTCCCTGCAATGGCATAATATTTGAAGAGAAAGAAATAACAATTGAAACACTATTCTGAAAGGCAAAGAAACTTCAATTCAGTTAGACAACAAGCTTTTATAGGCAGTGGAAATGGAAATTCTTCTCAGAAGGAAGGTAATAGCAGTGGCAGAGACCAGAAAAGGCAGGATCTGAACAGTGTTGAAGGAAGCCAGAGAAGCCAGGAGAGAGAGACTAGGAAGGAGATCATTACGCATGTAAGGGATAGTCCATGCAAATGTTCAGAGTTAGGAGATAGAGAGTTGAACATAAGGAACAACAAGTACGTCAACTTAGTTGAGTCACAGAGTATGTGGAATGAAGTATAAGAAGACTAGAAGGTTACATAGGAGTCTTGTAGAAAATAGCTGTTAAAACAGAGGATTTATATTTTACCCTGGAGATAGAGAGCCACTGGAGTTTATTGAGTTGAGGGAGCATTCTGTGAATTGTTGTTCAGTGTGTCTGACTCTTTGTGACCCCATTAGTTCTTTTGGCAGAAATACTGGGGTGGTTTGCCATTTCCTTCTCCAGCTCATCTTATAAATGAGGAAATTGAAGCAAACAGGGTTAAGCGACTTGCCCAGGGTCACACAGCTAGTGTCTGAGGCCAGTGACCTCAGAAAGATGAGTCTTCCTGACTCCAGGTTTAGCACTCTATCCACTGTGCCACCTAGCTGTCCCTAAAAAGTAGGAAGCATTCTATGAATTGGGTAGCATGGTAAGACCCACATTTTAGGAAAATCATTTTGGCAATTGAGTGGAAGATGGGTTGAAATGAGGAGAGACTTGAGGAAAGAAGACTAACCAGAAGGCTATTGCAATATCCAATAAAAAGGTGATGAGGACCTGTATAAAGGAGGTGGCTGAGTAAGCAGAGAAAAGTCACTTTATAGGATACATGACTTAAGGCTAAAAGATCTGACCTCAAACAAGACTTGACAACAAATTGATGATGTAGAATGAGTGTGAGTGAGAAATAAAGGATGACAAGATGACACCAAGGTCATAAGCCTGGGAAACTGAAAGAACAGTGGTGTTCTTAACAGTAATAGAAAGTTTTAAAGAGGTGAGGGCTTGGAGAGAAGATAATAGCTTATGTTTTAGATATATTGCCTGTGAAAGTCCTGCAGTTGAATTGAATCTAATTCAAGCTGTCTAAAAGGTAGATGGTGATGCAGGTCTGAATCTCTGGAGATAGTCATCTGTATAGAGATTATTGTGGACCCATAGGAACTAATGAGATCACCAAACAAAAGAGTACAGAAGGAGAAGAGAAGAGGGAAATAACATAGCCTTGGAGGACACTCATGGTTAGTGGGCATGACCTCTATGAAGAGCCAAGCAAAGGAAACTGAGAAGTGATCAGACAAGTACAGGTTTAAACCAGGAGAAAGCAACGTCACAAAAACTTGAGAGGAGAGAATATCCAGAAAAAATTGAGGTGATGGACAATGTTAAAGGGTTAAGAGAGGTCAAGAAGGGTGATGATTGTAAAGAGGTCATAGATTTGGCGATTAGGATATATTTGGTAATTTTGGAGAAAAAGTTACAATTGAATGATGTGTTCAGAAGCCTGACTTGGTGTTTAATCTAATGAGAGTGAAGTGAAGGCAATTATTGATTGAGAGTCTTCTGAACAAACTACATTCCATGCCATAGGATTAGAAAAGAATTCTAAGTCTGGATCTCTGACCTCAAAAAGCTTACAGAGGAAATCAAGCCATCCTGCGTGAAATGGATAATGGCATAAAGTGGTAAATTATAAAGTATCCAAACAGAACAAATTATGAAGTACTTAAGTAGAATAAATTACGAGTGCTACAGGAATTGAGAGAAAACTTAGATGATGTGAGTTATGATAGAATGGGCAGACATGATGGAGAAAGGGAAAATTATACGTTCAATGTAAAATGATGATTGTATTTTCCCTTGCACAGGTGAAGTAGAAAAGGACAACGTGATTCCCTACATTACTGTTGTTTTCATTACAAGAAAACACAGTTGCATTGTTTTTATATTTGCTTCTCACGAACTAAGGACTTGACATCTGGATCAAGGACCATTATCTTCCATTAGCCTTCTAAATGAATATCTGTACTTTCAGATGCATTTTATTTAAATTATGTGTAAAACTGCTGATCTACAAGAAAGTTCTTACGTTGCATAAAATATTAGACTATAAGCACTATGAAGAAAAGGAACGTCATGTTTCTTTTTTGTATTCCCAGTACCTGCTTAACACATTGTCTTTAGTAAAACACTGGAGCTATTTTACGGAGTTTTTGTGAACAGAATCTCATAATTTGTATTTTACACAGTTGAGAAAAATCCAAATTGCAAGTTACCTGTAGAGCAATGGCTAGGCAAATATGGTGTTCATGGGCTGGGGAGCTTGACCAAAATAGATTTGTACACTCAGAATGATATAAATGACATCAACAAGGTCCTGAATTACCAGAAAAAGAAGTGGGCCAGTGGCATAGCTTGAGGAAGAGATAACAGAAGAATGGCCCCAGGTCTGCAATAGTCTCCTTGGAATATTCAAAGACTGTAAGGAAGGGCCCCAGGGTACAGAGAAGATTCCAGTTTATGAGGAAGCAGACAAGAATCACACAGGATGAGAAGGCACGGATAGGTCATAATCTACATCAGGAGAGAGCGATCATATCTGCGCCAATAAGATCATAGGCCCTCTGAAGTATTGGAATGCATAAAATTCCAACATTTTACTCAACTGTGAGCCTCCTTTGACTGTGTTATAGAAAGAACATTCTAGTTTGTCTTTGTGTAGAAAAGGGAAAAGCCTGCCCTGATAATCACAAAAGTTTTCATGTTGAAGTTAATTTCCCCACTTTGGGGATAGATTTGTAGATTGTTAGAATTGGGTCATCTAATCCAAGTCTATGATTTTATAGATAAGTAATCTGAGTCCTACAGGCATAAAGTGACTTGCTCAAGGTGCCTTAGGTGGTAGGTGTCACAGCTCAAACCAAGGCCTTCTATTTCCAACCTACTGACTTCTTTTTACATTTTCCTGCCCAAATATTCTCTGAGATCTCTCCCAGTGATTTACCCATAGTCATAAAGATTATTGCAGAGTTGGAAATAGAAGCCAGTTCTCCTAATGCCTGGAGCAGGGCACTTTGCCCTATAAAATGCCATTTTTTTAAGTGTACCATTGTACTTGTTTGAATATGTCCACATATGTGATTATTCCTATCCATGTCTAGCTGTTTTGATGCCTAAAAAAAAAATGAGTAGAATTCCTGGCAGAGTGCAGACTCTTGGCATCATCATTAGTAGACTGGAATTTTTAATTGCACATTTACATAGACATACTAAAAACCATTCTGCATTTCTTTCTAGCAGTCAACATCCATGCCATATCAAAGCTAGTGTTTTACTGAACTAATTTGGGAGAAATTCAAGTGGGGGGAGGGCTATGTTTTAGTGAAGGGATTAATGACAAACTCAGGAGATCCAAATTAAACCATTTACTACTTATGATACCCTAGAAAAAGAACCTAATCTCACTGGGCCAGTTTCCTTCCTGTAAAATGAGGAATTTGAATTAGAGGATCTATAAGGTCCCTTCCAGCTCTGAAATTCAGTGGTTCATAGGACTCAATTTTGTACAGCTTATAAATGCAGAGTATTTCAGGATCAATGTAGTTTTGAAATATGATTTGAAAGAAAAAAGTGCCCAGCAAATTTAAGGTGACAGAAGTAATCAGATGATAGTGAGGAATTCCTGGGACTTACGGTTGTACTTCACATAAAAGCTTTATTTTTCTGAACTGATATGAAATATTTAAGCTAATAATATGTAAGAATCTTTAATAATTCATAGGAGGAATAGAAGAACCTATTTGGTGATTCCAAAATTAGTGAACAAAGGAGTAAAATAAGGTTGAATCACAGAACTTTCTGACTTAGAAATTAAATAAGATCATAGAAGGAAAGTCATTTGCCCAATGTCATGCAGCTAGTTGGTGGCAGAGGTAGGACTACAGCCCAGGTGGTCAAATTCCTAGTCTGGGGTAGGGAACCTGGGGCCCCAAGGCTGCATGTGGCCCTCTAGATCCTCAGGTGTGGCCCTTTGAATCCAAGTTTTATAGAACAAACCCTTTTATTAAGGGCATTTGTTCTGTGAAAGTTGGACTAAGTCAAAAGGAGTAAGAAACTTGGACCCAAGGACCTAGAAGCCCACAGGTACTCTACCCCTGTAGGTCGATTGTTTCTTCCCTTACTCTATGTCAGACTGCCACCATTACACTAACAACATATACAGACACTTTTAACTTAGTATGAATACCTGTAATCATAAAGAGCTGTATTTGGTCATAATAAGATCATATTTCATGCTAAATTCTAAGGAAATACACCCATAAACATGTACCTTATGGTATTTATTAGGACATTGAGCCTTTTGACTCTCCTTGCTTTATTTTCTTACTGCTCTCCTCCTTTATATCCCTAGTGTCTAGCACTGTGGTTGGCATAGGCCTGGAGTCAGGAAGATCTGAGTTCAAATCCAGCCTCAAGCACTTACTAGCTTTGTGACCCTGGACAAGTCACTTAACTCCTATTTGCTTCAGTTCTTCCTACTTAAAATGGGGAGACTTTGAAGGAAAATGCAAACCATTACAGTATCTTTGTCAAGAAAACCCCATGGATCAGTCCATGGGGTCACAAAGAGTCGAAAACGACTGAGTGACTGAACAACAACTTTGTTGAGATCACAAAAAGCCTTTATTTTATAATAGATCAAATCATATGTGTTACATTGAAGAATAGAATAGAAGAGTTGGACATGTCTGAAATGACTGAGTTGTGTTCTATTGTCTAAGTTGTGTTCAATTATTCATGACCCCATTGGGGGTTTTCTTGGCAAAGATACTGGAATGGTTTGCCATTTCCTTCTCCAGCTCATTTTACAGATAGGAAAACTGAGACAAACATGGTTAAGTGACTTGCCCAGGGTCACATAGCTAGTAAGTGTCTGAGGCTGGATTTGAACTCAGAAAGATGAGTCTTTATGACTCCAGCCTGGTGCTCTGTGCGCTGCACCACCTAGCTGCCTCTCAATTTTACATAATCACAAAGTTTTAGAACTGAAAAGGAGATAACATACGTAAGTCACTTTGCCAATCTTAAGGCACTAATGGAAGATACAATTGTTATCACTGCTGTTAGTATTATTAAGATCATCCCAATCATCACCATCATCATGTTCCAGTCCTCTGCCCATCACATCATAGATGAGGCAATTAATATCCAGAGAAAATAAATTATTTGCTTGAGTTAGTTAGCCTAACTAGTTAGGCTAGATAGTCTCAAGGTCAGGATTATAGCCCAGGTACTCTATCCACCTAGGACATGACAGGCACTTAATAAATGCTTGTGGGATTGAATTGAGCATCTCACAGCACTGCAGTCCCCAGTGAAGGAACATCAGAGTTTTAGATCTTTGATACTCCCTTCATCTAAATATATTTCTATGATATGAACATATGTATGTAATATAAATATATATAAGAGATAATCTGGAAATAATATAACATAACACAATGCAAGGCAATGCAATACAATATAACACAAACAGAATCTGGCATAGTAGATTTTTGAGCTGGCCTTTGCATCAGGAAGTTTTGGATGAAAGTCTTGTCTCGGACACATCCTGACTGTGTGACCCTAAGCAAGGTTCTTAGTACCCCCAGGCAGTTCTCTAAGACTATAAATTTCATAGACTGAAGGGTAAGTACTAACAAAGGAAGTCTCTCACTGGGAGCTGCCCACACTAATGAAATCGCAGGTCTGATTGAAAGAAAAATGGGCAAAATATGACCCCAAGGCATCAGTAAAGTGATTTGGGATATTTATAAAGGGTACTTCTAAATCCCACATTGTGTAATGAATCACTGTGGCTGCAGATCTTTTAATGGCCTCCAGCTTCCAGAGTTGAATCTAAAATCTGTGTGTGCAAAACTAGAAAGATCGCCATGTTGGGTAAGTTACCTTCTAGAGATTCTAGAGACAGGATATTTTCTGCACCGCCTCCTTTTGATCTGAACACAAGTGCAGGATCATAGGACGCCGAGCTGGAAAGGGCCTGATGTATCATCCACTCCAACCTGCTCATTGTGAAGAAACTTCGCCAATGCCCATATTTTTAATGTGAAAAAACTTTGCCATCCATTGAATGTAGGCCTTTATTTTATAATAGATCAAATCACACGTGTTACATTGAAGAATAAAAGCTTCCTATGGAGACTTTATTTTCCATCTTACTTGGAGTGTAAAAATGGCCTGGCCCAGCCTTGATCACAGTATTTATCTACTCCTGGCCCACTGCTGGCCTGAATTCTGCACACACAGTGGCATATTGGTAAATGTTCAATAACTAGCTCTCCAGAAAAATACACACACACACACACATATATACACAAACATATTTGTGTGTGCACGCATGCACATATGTTTATATTAATATATATATATATATGCAAAATACACTTTTAATAAAAATTTAAGATGAATCTACATTATTAACATTTTCTCCATCACTTTATACAATCAACAGAACGATGAATCAGACTTTGCTTTATAACATTTGCCAATTCTCCAAGGTATAAATGCTCACACTGAAAATTTAACAATCAGCTAGGGAGAGACATTTGAGGGGGCTACAACACACCAATTATCCACCCAATTTTTGAACATCAGCTGCTTGAAGCTCTTTCCACCATGCATTCTGCTGCCATGACTGCCCTGCATCCCCTACCCCCCTTTGTTGCCTCTCTTCTCACCTACTACTGACTTTTCCAAGTTCTATGCCTCTCCCACCTCTATTTGATATGGCAAAAGACAGCCCCACATACTGCAGTTTCTGGCACAAAATGGGTATGCATAGCAACCCAGTATCTTAGCTCACTCTTACAAACCTATGTTTGCTTTTCAGGGGGTGTCTTTGCTATGGAGTTTGAACAGAATGTTGAAACAAATTATATATATATATACCAATATCTAAATATAATGAAAAAGCATCATGTTGGTGTTTGGAGAAACCTCCAACCTCAACTGTTTTATCTTGTTTTGGTTATGCTAGTCGAGAAATCTCATGGTGGCAGCGATTTTATGCTTTAAAACTTCAAAGATCTGTTATTTCCTCTATGTAGTAGAAAGCTTCATGAGTTTTGATGGCCAGGAATACTCATCCCTGTGTGGCTACTTCTCCGGCAATGACACCCTCCATGCCTGGTTAGTCTAGCCCTCAGAATACAGACAGGCGGTCCACTACCAGGCCCATGTTCCTAGCTTCTCTGGTTTGACAGAGTCTTTCATTCTGTTGTCAAAGGCTTTGAGAACCCAGCATCATCTTCACCAGGAGAAATTATCAAAATACAGCTTTAGTGGAAGCTGTTAGTGGAAATAAGACAAGTTTCATTAGAAATAAATGTGAGATCCAACTGAGAATTAAGACACACAGGCACTGTGGTAGGGAGATCCATCCTACTCTACCAGGAAGTCAGAGGGGTGATGGGGGAGGACATAGGAGAGAGCAGATTGGGGGAGGGGTTATACAGTGGGATGGCTGTTTTGAGGTGTTGGATAGGGAAAAGATGGGGAGAATATTTGTAATTCAAAAATCTCATGGAAATGAATGATGTAGACAAGAAAATAAATAAATATATTTATTTAATAAAAAAAAGAAAGAAATGTAAAATTCAAATCCAGCCTCAGACACTTACCAGCTGTGTGACCCCAGACAAGTCACCTAACCCCAAATGCCTCAAAAAAGCATAAAAATAGAAATAAATATAGTAAACTAAATTTATTGAAGTAATTCAATACATTTTCAATTCTGATTGGGTAGAGACTATCCATAGTAGTTAGACTGTGAGATTTTATATCAAAACGAAGTTTGTAAAGCTTGGTAGAAGCAAGAGCCTGTGTTAGGAGGGGGAAATTAGGTTAAAAAATAGAAGCTCTGGAACAAAATTGCTTAGGAATCCGAAGAAGTTGAATCTTTAGTCTTAAGGCTTCAGGGCTTAGATCGACCATCAGGAACTACACTGAGCTTTTGAGAATCCAGTATGAAGAAGAACAGATTTCAGATTAGAAGCAAAGAAAATTGATTTTTGAAATTCTAAGAATTTTTTTGAAAGGGGAAGGAGATGGAAAAAGAAAGGTAAAATAAATCATAGATCAATCTCTCAAAATTCTGCAAGAAAGAGCAGTTTCAATTAATTACAAGAGGATGCAAGCCTAATCAAGAACTTATCTGAACCCTGAGACCTGGGATCAATTAACCTGACTCAGACTTATTCAACTGAGTCTGAGAGCTATGCAGGCATGGAATCTACCACATATTGACTAACCTCTGGAGTATCTATAAACCTCTAATTTATCCTTTAGATCTTCACATGCAGACTTTAATGGGGGGGGGGGGGGGAGGAAGGCAAATAGAACTGGTCCTGGATACCTTTGTAGTTCTCAAGGAGTTTACTGCTAGTCAATAATAGGGTTACTATCTATCCAGTTTTTATCCAAATTTAATCTTAGGATTAAAGAGCTTTGAGATCATCTACCCTCTCATTTTAAAGTTGAAGAAATGAGAGCAAGTGGAATGTAAACTCCTTAAGAGCATGGAGCAGCATGGGTTTGTTTTGTTCCGTTGCATTTTTGTGCATCTACCATCTAGTATGATACCTGAAACATAGTAGGCACTTAATAAATGCTTGCTTAATGAATGAATGAGTGAATAACTGAATAAAGGAGTAAGAAAGCACTAGTCAAGACTGGAACTCAGATGCTCTGATGCCAAAGCTACTCTTTCCAGCATGCCCCATTACCTCTCAGTAGAGTCAGAAGAGATCCTAACTTCTCCAAAGTCAAACAATTGGTGGGTTAAAAGACCAAAATCTGAACCCAACTCTCCTGACTTTCGGTCCAATGCTCTTTTCACTGCACTTAGTCGCTTTTCTTGAAGGACAGTTCCCAGAATCTAGATCAACTTTCATGGGAGTTTCTGCCTCATGCCCTAAAGGATTCACTGGAGCATTTCACCCAATAAGAGCCCTGAGGACTCAATGAGGTAAGGGAAAACCCAGAGAAAAAATGGAATAGCTTGCTCCTGAAAAGCCTGCATAATCAGCTTGATAGAAGTAAGAGTGTGTCTTAGAGGGAGAAAATGAGGTCTTGGAAACAGAAGGTCCAGAACAAAATTACTTAGGACTCTAAAAGAAGTTGAATCCTTAGTCCTGGGGATTTAGGGATTAGGTAGACCACTAAATGGAGGCCTGAGCAATACAACATGGCCTGGAAAACTAGATACTCTACTTAGGAATATGAGAGAATAAGGTATTAATTAGAGGGGTTTTTTTGGAGGAGGCAAGACAAGGCAATTGGGGTTAAGTGACTTGCTTGCCCAAGGTCACACAGCTAGTAAGTGTCAAGTGTCTGAGGTCATATTTGAACTCAGGTCCTCCTGACTCCAGGGCCAGTCCTCTATTCACTGTACCACCTAGCTGCCCTAATTAGAGATTTAAATGAAGTTTTTACTTGATCTGTGAAATCTAATTATCCTTGGTCCTCAATTACCATTGAAAATCGAGAAAGGGCAAAAGTTTATATGCCCTCTCTGGAGGTTCAGTTAAACTCAACAAGTATTTATTTAGCATCTAAAATGGGCTTATCTGGTATTAGATCAAGCAACAAGCATTTATTAAGTACTTCTAAGTATCAGGTACTGAGCTAGAGGCTAAAGATACAAAATAAAAAATAAAATCATCCCTTATAAGGAGTTTCTATGGAGGGGGAAGGAGGAGGGGAAGGAAGGCCTGGGTCAACAAATCCACGTATGTGTCTGTGCGCACGTGCACGCCAAGCACATTAAAAGTAAATTTAAAAACTGAAAGGGAAAGAGGCCACCAACCACTGAAGTGACCAAGAAAGACTTTATTTAGAGTAGCCCTTTAACTGAGTTTTAAAAGAAACTAGGAATTCTCGGAGTTGGAGGTGAAGAGGAAATGCGTTCTGGGTGTAGGCGGTCAGCATGTGGGCAAATGGAGAAATAGGAGATGGAATCTCATGTGTGATGGACAGGTCTGGCTGGATCATAAAAGAGATGTTACAAGGGATATCATGGATATAAGTAAACTACCAAGTATGGTCCCTGCCCATAAGAAGTTAACAATCTAGTTGGAAAGAGGTTAACACAGGAGAAACGGTATCCAAATTGAGAGAACATATCATTAAATGCTTGTGTTGTTGATGTTCAGTCATTTTTCACTCGTATCCAACTCTTCATGACCCCATTTGGGTACTGGATACTGGAGTGGTTTGCCATTTCCTTCTCTAACTCATTTTTTTAGATGAGAAAAATGAGGAAAACAAGGTTAAGTGACTTACCCAGGGTCACACAGCTAGTAAGTGTCTGAATCCCGATTTGAACTTAGGAAAAGGAATCTTCCTGATTCCAGGCCCTGCACTCTATCCACGGCACCACCTAGCTATCTGCTTAAATGATTGTGGGGTATAGGCTAAAGATGCTGTAGAATTTCAGAAAAGGGAGAGATCAACATGAAACGGTATAGTTGCGATAACCTTCATAGAGAGAATTGTATAAGCTTAAAAATGATTATAACAGATGGAGAGAAGGGGAAAGCAGGTCTTCAGCTGTAATATAATGGAAGGCTATATCTTACACCATTGTGTTGCTCTGG
>CM053580.1:407260900-407294060 GCA_028627135.1 Pseudochirops cupreus
AGCTGACTTTAGTGGGAAGTATCTTTGTGTGCGTTTTGGAGTTCTAGGATTGGTTTAGAATCCTATTTCATGGGTATTTTGGGGTGGCTATGTGAGAGCTGCGATATGTTGCTGCTGCTATGCCACCATCTTGGCTCCGCCCCCTCCAATGTTTTTTCTAAAATCATTGAGTTCATCATTTCTTAAAGCACTGTAGTATTCCATCATAATCATGTACTACAACTTGTTTGATGATTCCCCAATTGACAGACATCCCTGTAACTTCCAGTTTTTTGCCACTGCAAAAAGAGCTGCTATAAACATTTTAGAATGTATAAGTTCTTTAATTTTTTCCCTAATCATCTTTGGAAATAGACCAAATAGTGATATTGCTGGGTCAAATGGCATAGGTAGTTTAATAACTCTTTAGGCATAATTCCAGATTGCTCTCCAAAATGGTTGGATTGTCTTTATCATTCTTCCTTCTGGTGTACTTTTAGAGCTTTCCTAGAAGATTTGGGCTCCTCTAGATCTTAATATGCTGCTCTCCTCCTCAATATACTGCAACTTGCTACCCTAGACAAGTCATTTTACCTCTTTGTACATAGTTTCCCCATCTACAAAATGAGGAAGTTGGACTACATGATTGCTAATTCCCTTTTAGCTGTAAATCTATAACCCTGTGCAAAAGAGTTTAGTGTTTTAGTTCAATGCAATCTGAAGATTAGCCCAAAATGTTATTTTAAATGGTACTATTTGTCTTCTGCATGGGCTTGACCACAGCTGCAATATTTTCTATTTCCAGATATTTTATGTTAAGTGGTATATTGACAAACTGTAAAACCCACAGCAAGATAATGGGTGGTAAAGGGTCTAAAAATGTCACATAAAGTATTATTGAGGGAAATGAAGATATTTAACATGTAAAAAGATAAAATTTAATGGTGGCATTACTGTTTTCAAATTATTTGAAGGGCTATCATATGGAAAGGATATGAAATTTAATCTGCACAGTACTGGTGAATATAGCTTTAGAACCAATGGGTGGAAGTTATAGGGAGGCGATTTCAACCTAACATAAGGAAAAATATTATGATAATTAAAACTGTCCAAAAATAGAATGGGATGTGAATTTCCCATCATTGTAAGTGTTAAGCATTTGGAGGACCATCTCTCTAGGATGCTGTGGTATGACTTTCTGTATTAAGTAGGAGTTTGAATCAGTTAACAACTAAATCCCCATATAACTCTGGTCAATGTTTCTATGTAGATTTCAAGGTAAATTCAGTAGAGAAGATGAAAGAAACCAAGATAGTGAATAGGTTCAGCAAAGAAACAATTTTAGAAATTTAAAATCAGTGAGCTAAGGACAAAGCTTTGAGGGACATCCACTTTTTAGGAAAAGAGAAGAATAATTGTAGTCAGCAAAGATAATGAGGACAAAGTAATAACCCAAAAAGAATGGAACATAAAAAGAAAAATTCTTTGGAATGAAAGCCAACCAAAGAATGAAACGTGTTCAAAGCAGAGATGGGAAAGGGGTGTGCTGGAGCCAATGGGAACAGGCTCAGGGATCACAAGAGTTGATTATTAAATTTTTAGTTTGAGCATTTACACTTTTTAACTTGGCAAATCCTTTGAATCAGGATTTATTTATTATTTTGTTGATTGTCTAGACTGAACAAAATTACAATAATACAGATTAAACTTAATAGTGCATCATGTATACTTTTATTGAGAGAAAGCCAGTTGTTAAACATTTATTAGAATACACTTGAGTGCTTATTTCAAAAAACAATGTCAAATGCCAGGGAAGTAAAGAAGGTTAAAACCTAAGGCCATTGGGTATGTCAAGAATTTCAATGATGACCTTCTGGAAAGTAGTTACATTAAAGTGATGGTAGTGAACACAATGATTCAGAGAGCTAGGCAAAGAATGGTTGCATAGGAAATGGTGGAAACTGGAGTCAACTGCAGGCTCACTGGGGCCGTAGGACTTGATGGTGAAAGGGACTTCAGAGACTATCTAGTCCAGAAGTGGGGAACCTGTGACCATGAGGTCACATGTGATCCTCTAGGTCCTCAAGTGAGGCCCTTTGACTGAATCCAAATTTCACAAAACAAACCCCCTTGATAAAAGGATTTGCTTTGTAAAACTTGGACTCAGTCAAAAGGCCATACCTAAGGACCTAGAAGGCCATATGTGACTATGAGGCTACAGGTTCCTTACCCTTGATTATTCCCCCTATTTTACAGAAAAGGAAAATGAAGCCTAGGGAGACTGAATGACTTGTCCAGGGTCACACAGGTGATAGGTATCAGAAGTGGGAAAGAGAAAGAGAGACTAATATAATGGGGAATTGGATAAGGGAAATGCCATAGAAAACCTTCTTAACTATTAAGTGGCTCTTAAATTGAAAGCATAGAGAATCCAAAGGTAACCGCCATCCTTGGAAATGACTTTATTTTCTGTGTTGAACATGTTATATCACCCAAGTGACTTGTGTTAAATAGATAAAAGGTGGTATAATTGAGTCAAAATTATATACTTAAAATTTTAAAACACTAGAGATTTCCAAACTAAGGCATGTAAAATGTTTTCATATGCATGTATGTGTGTGCTTGTGCTTTGAAATTTTTATCAAACCTGTTATAGCTAAGATATTCTAGGTGTTTGAACACTCCCAAATCTTTGTGCTCAAGGATAAAACTCTCTTTCTGTAAATCCTACCAAAAACAAATCTCTCCTCCTCTCCTTCAGTTAAAAAAACTAAAAAATTATTAAGAGAAAGCCTTATAAGTGATAAATTGTGTTCATTTGTGTTTTACTAGGTTCCTCAAGATGAATGGACCGGGTATACCCCTCGTGGAGGCAAAGATGATGAGATCCCTTGCCGGAGAATGCGCAGTGGCAGTTACATCAAGGCAATGGGGGATGAAGATAGTGGTGACTCAGATACCAGTCCCAAGCCTTCCCCAAAGATTGCGGCCAGAAGAGAGAGCTATCTCAAGGCTACACAGCCATCTCTTACAGAACTCACCACACTCAAGTAAGATGACATAACCCTTAACTCATGTCATACAAGTCCATGTGGTACCATCTGCTGTGGGAATTCTGGATTCAAAATTCTTGGAGGGAGAGAAAGATGAACAAGGAGAAATAGGGAAAGTGATGGCATTTTAAATGGTAGTGTAATGTACTTAATCATTTTTCCTTTCCCTGGGTCTGATTTCTTGTTTATCCTGGTGTCTTCAAGGGCAAGTTCTATCTAGATAATATATTATGAGTCATTAGCATTCAGAAAGAAGGACTTGAATTTTTCCATCAGATTTTTGTTATCAGAGGTAAAAATAATAAAGGGAAAATCAGGATCCATATCTGGATATTTGTTCTAGTTCTTCTCCCTCTTGAAGGGACAAGATAAGCTACAATGTCCATGCATTGCTGCCTCTGACTGGATGGATTCCATGAACAGTGATGTGTATTTCAAAAACATAGACTGGATACTGTCTCAAAGGGCTTGAATTTTTAAAAGTGCTTGCAAAAATACATAAAATGTTGAGGTGACCAAAACAATCAAAATATTTCCAGTCTCCAAATTGATCCAGTCATTAAATCTGCATCTTCAAGATACCTTGAGAATTTCAGTTAATTACAAAAGCGTGATTATTCAGGAAAATCTTAAATAAGATAGTCATTGTTTTTGGTACTTGAAAGAAATTTGAAAGTTCTTGAAATCTGTTCTTCAAGTTTGTTATTTGACATAAAATGTGCTTTTAAGTGTTCAAAAGTGGATTGGTTTTGTTTTGTTTTGGGGGGTTTTTTTGGTTTTCAAAAATCCAGCTACAAGTGGCACTTATGTCAGTTTTACTTGGTACAAATGGAGTACAATAGTGAAAATGAAACTTTCAAAATCCTATTATTCTAAGCAAGATTTAGCTTAACTTAAAAGAAAATTTGGTGGGATTAAATCAGAAGTTTGATTGAGTGTTGAACATAATATTATCCACTGAATGCAGAGAAGAAATTCCATTATAATGTGAAAAATATGTTGCAAAAAGTGGCATTTTTAAAAAATTACACAGAGAAGTGGTTTTGATGCAGCATCTTGGGAAATCATCATGTTGTAAATTGGAGAAGAAAGTTTAATAAAAACTTGATAAGTGGCCAAAGCAAGAGAAAAGAAAAATAAACAAGAGACCTAGCTGAACAGGCTTTTTAAAAAATAGCTAGCTATAGGCTGTAACAAAGCAACCATTTAAGAAGCAAAACTCAGTATTGGTTAATTTTTTTTAAAAGATAGGCAGGAAAGTCCCCTGCAGGGGACAGAAAGAAGAAACTGACTTCTGGTCTTCCTAATTACATGTTTTTCATCTCTGACATTCACAAACAGATAACAGAAAAGGAAGATTCTCTTCTATTCTCATGGCTTATAGTTTCCTCCTCACCTGTATTATCACTGAAGGCCAAGTGCCACTTGAACAAGAAATGCCCACAAACTACTCCTTTCAAATAAGCACACCTAGGCAGAGATGTAAATAACAGATGCTACCTACCCTGGCTAGGTCAGCTGAAATAAACTGATATGAGAAATGTGAAAGGCCCTTACCAGCAAACCTCCCCCTTCTTTCTGGCTAAAAATTTTTTTACCGTTAGAGTCAATAATGGTTCAGACACAAGAAACAAGTTATTGTCCCCAGAAAGCAAGAGCAGGACAAATGAGGTGAGAGAAGGCTTTGAGCAAATCATAACTACCATAAACTCTTCAATGGTTGGACTAAATGAACTCTAAGGTCTGGAATCCTTTCCTTTCCTATCAAATGAAATAATGTAGGCAAAGTATTTTGTAAACCAAAAAGCAGCAACATAAATGCCAACTATTATCATTATTAAGCACTGAGCTCACATTTTATGAGTCTCCCATTAAAATCTAACGACCAAAAAAAAATTATTAAGCACCTTCTCTAACAAGAGCACTGCAAATGGGACCTAGCCCCTGCTCTCAGAGGGATAACAATCTAACAAAGGAGATAAGGCAAGATACCAATAAATATAACGCAAAACAGAATAAAATAAGTGCATTAGGAAACATACAAAATGCTACAAATGTTTGATGGATGAATAGATTGTTTCCCACTGAGGCAGGGGACAGAATTAAGGAAAATTTTATGGGCAAGGTAGCTTTTGAGATAGGTCTTGAAAGACAGGATTTCAATAGATATAGACTAAGCACCAGTCCTCAGTTGTTTTTGCTGGGTCAAATGCTCCGGTGAATCCCTTAGACTAGAGCATGAGGCACAAAATCAGATCAAAATTGATCTAGGTACTGAGAACTGTCCATCAAGAAAAGCAACTCAGTGTCCTGAAAAGAATATGTAATAGAAGAGGAAAGAGACTGATAGAAGATAAGGGATCTGTCCATGGTAGCACACTTAGATTAAGAGGTCAGATGTAAACCCAATTCTCTCCTGAATCAAAGTCTAGGGTTCTTTCTACTAGATCACATTGCCATTCTAATCCAACCCTCTCATTTTGTATATAAGGAGACTGAGATCCAGCCCAGTAAGTCATGAGTTGCTCAAGATCACCCAGCAATTTCCTGGGAGATCCAGATCTGCAAAATACATCTGGTTTCTAATCTGACATTCTTTTAAATATTTCCTGTTTGCTAGAACTTTATCTCTATCCTCTAACTCCTGGTCTTAGCCTCTAAAATTACCTAAATGGTTTTGATCAGGACGGTTTAATGTTTTTTTGTATACAACTGATATCTCCTATGTGATATAGAAAACATTTCTAATTGTAATTTGTAAATTACAAAATATGATAAAGATGTATAACAATGATTAAGTGCATTCTATAGGTATAAAAACTCTGAGATGGAACAATCCATCATTAATTTTGTGGGGTTTCTTTCCTAGGGATGTTTTGACTGAAAATCATTATTCCTGTAAAGGCTTGATGTAGTTAGTACCTCATGAGAAAAAGATCTCCATAACTAAGGAATTACCATTTCCCCAAAGAGAAGACTATATTTATATTCCTACTTATCTGACATTTAAGTCAACTTTTTTTCCTTCTTCCTCCTCAACAATTCACAGCTTTAATGACTCAGAGTTTATTCAGCCATGATAACTAAAATTAGTTAAAGTGGGATTGGGGTAACTTTTAAGGTCTTTGACTCTTATTTCCTATCAGAAATATTGGGGAGAGAGTATTATTAGATTTCTTTCATTTATTACCCCCTTTCTTTTTTCTTTGTCTAATTTCTAAAGGCTATAGAATAAACATATTTATTGGACCTCAACTAATTCCCTGATAGTTGTTTAATAACTAATAGTGGCTTAATGCATTAATTTTTGCATGAAGTATTTCTATTTTAATAGGCAATTCTTGAACTCCCCCCAAAAAAATGAACCTTTAATGTTAGAATTTCAGCTACCCAAAGAGATATTCTAGACTATGATATCCATGCCACTGCCTACTGAAATGCTTAATAAAATATTTCTTCCATAACTAGTACTATTTCATGACTATTGGCTTTTTTTTTCAATTAACAAGTATTGCATTTATTTTCTTTCCCTTGCACCCCCCCATTAAAAAAATCTGTAACAAATATGACCAGTCAAGCAAAACTAACTCCTTTATTGACCATGCCCAAAAATGTCTGTCTTATTCGATGTCTTGAGTCACTTCTCCATTAGGAGGTAGATAACATGCCTTCCTCATTTGTGCTCTGGAATCATTTTTGGTCACTACTATAGTGATTAAAAAGGTTTGAGAGACATAATTTGTGGGTATTTTAAACATTTTATTAATAATGCCAGCATTTTAATAAAAGGATGGTCATTTGATTCTCTTAGACCAAAGACAATCATGGCAGCAGGCTCACGGCTTTTTAAAGAGGGATGCTCCTGAGACAGGCAATCAACTCTGATTGGTTAACAATTAATGAGAGAGTAAATATTGCAATGAGGGCCTCGACCTGAACTTTGATTATGTCATTTACAGCAAAGAATACTAAATACTACATACATATTTACATACTACAAAGAAAAATTAGGTACAGAGTCTGAGCAGAAGGGAATTTCACCTTAAATTAGAAGCTTAGGGGCAGGTAGGTGGCACAGTGAATAGAGCTCTGGCTCTGGAGTCAGGAGTAACTGAGTTCTAATCCAGCCTCAGACACTTAACACTTACTAGCTGTGTGACCTTGGGCAAGTCACTTAACCCCAATTACCTTGCCTTCCCTTCTCCAAAAAAAAAGGAATCTGATCTATTTGGGTGGAGTAGCAATACCCAGAATGAGAAGAATGTTCATCCTATCTTCCATCTGCTTGAGATTTTGGACAAGAAAAAAGGACAGGGGAAAAAAGCTGAGGTCTCCCCAATTTTAATAATCACTTCTTAATATGAGAGAGAAATAATCATTTCTCTTACTGTATTGGTCAGTTTTTTAAGTCTTCCAAAGTTATTTGCCTTTACAATATATTGGTATTATTATATAAATTGTGCTCATTTCACTCTGCATCTGGTTCATATGTCTTCCCAAATTTCACTGATACTTACTCAGTCATCATTTCTTATAGCATACATTATTCCATTATGTTCATATGCCACACTTTGTTTAGCTACTTGCCAGTTGATGAAAAGTCCCTTAATTTCCAGTTCTTTTCACCACAGTGAACTGCTATCAATATTTTTGAATATATGTGTCTTTTTCTTTTCTCTTTGAGGATTATTTTAGAGCAAGAAGGGACTTCAGAAGCCATCTATTCAAACTTCCTTATTTTACAGATGAGGAAATGGAGACAAAGGAAAGTTAAGTGACTTAAACAAGATCACACAACTAATAAGCATCAGAGGCAAGATTTAAACCCAAGTCCTTTGACTCCAGAGCTAAAGTCCTCTCCATTGTACAAAGTTGCCATTCCTCTATTATTATCCTGATAAATCAAACTATATCCTAATTTTACCTTCAAATAAGATTTTTTTTTAATGAGAGTAAGTGAAAAGTCATTAAAGTACTGTGAAGTCAAAATCAAAATCTTAAGGTAACCTATCACTCATGGTATTGTATTAAATATTTCTACTGAAATTCATTTACAAGTTTAGGAGATACATAAGAAGTATATGAGTGCAAATTATACTAAAAATATGAACTCTCAAAATTGGTACTGCTTGTCACCAATGTTGTGGTCAGAAGAGTGGTGACCAGATGATGAAGATTTGGGGGCCAGGCAGCTCTATAAATCTGCTTATTGAATCTTCTTATCATGAAATAATTCCCACTGGGATGAAATCAGAGCTCTGGAATTCCTGAGGGAATTAAGAGCTTAAGCAAATAAATCTTCTAGGATTCTTCCCCCTTAATTCCTTTTAATAAAACTTTCATTAAGTACCTACTAAGTCCTAGGCACTGAGTATACAAACACACAAATGAGAAATAGACCCTGCCCTCAAGGAACTTAGATTTATACTGCTTCTTCCTCTATCTCCAACCCCTGAGTGAAAACATTTCCTGTGGCTTCATTTTCTGTAACATTTTAAGTTTTTAAAGTTCTTCTGACTTTGACAAAAAGCAATCATACTTTTTTTTCTACTTGTTTATTGGTAGTTATGCCTGTGTCTCTGAGGAATTAGACCTTGAATAATACAGTTTACCAATGTACTCCCAAACAGTCTCTGCATTGTTGAAGTAAGCTTGTCCTACTTAATTCTTAAGTCCATTAAGGCTCTTTATCCATGCCCAGCAACCACCAGTATCTTTTTTCCCTTGGATTTATGATACCACTCTGGGTTTTTGTTTCACCATCTATAAAATGAAGGGGATATATTAAATGATTACAACAATTCCTTCCAGCTATAACAATCTGTTAGTCAATTAGCCTCATTGTGGCATGAATTCTTGGCATTCTCAAAGACTATGCCCAAGGAACGCAAACTTTGGCAGGTCCTACCAAATTGTAAAGACCTATGAGCCTAAGGACCAACCTAAGTATAGAAAAAGGCTCATAACCAAAAGGATACTTACAGATCATTTTTCTCGTATACATATATATATATATACATATACATATACATATATATACACACACACACATATATATATACACACACATATATATGCATGTATGTATGTATATGTGTGTGTACATATATATATATAATTTTTTTAACCAATGCAAATCATTAAACCAGATACTAAAATGTTTGTGATTATTCAGGAAAGGGGGTACTCATACCAATAAAATCCCAAGTTAATTGAAAAAACACGAATAATGTTTTTAAACAGATAACAATCTCTCTGAGCCTCAGTTTTTCCATCTGTAAAATGAAATAAGTTGAAGTGAATGGTCTCTAAGAGTCTTCCAGCCCAGACTTTTTATGCTTCTGTGAGGAATGAGAAGCAGAGGATGAGGAAGAGAAAGAGACACAAAGCCTTAAAACTTATGAACAAAGAGGTTCTTGATTCTTTGTTTTTAATAAAGATTTGAAATGAGAAAACTAAATTATCAGGGACCTGAAAATGTGCCCTTTTGCTGGAGCTCCCATTTTTTTCATCTTTGTGTGGGTTTTTCTTCTTTCTTTTGAGACACCATATCCTCTACTGATCTTCACATGCCACGCTTTTCCTCCTACCCACCTACTGTTCCTCATGCTCTTTCTCTTTCCCAGAAAGAGAAAGGGGGGAGGGGGAGTAAATGATAGGAGAGGGTGCCACTTTTTGTCCATCTTGATCATAGGTTTTGTGAAATGTCTTTTCTATTTTCCCTGATACTTCATCCTAATGCCTCCTACTTTCCCTTCTCTCCCCCCAATTTGGTTAAGTTGCACATGTCACATGATATTAGCCAAAAAATTAAAGGTCACAGTTGAAATTTCAGATTTCTGTTTAAGTCTCCAGAGACATTATCCATGTTTTGGAATTTATGGACAAAGTTTCCAACTCAACTCTAGCTACAGCCTCTGTACCATCTGCTGCAAAAGGTGAAGAATTTAAATAAAGGGAAAGTGTCATTTTTTTTTCTCGGATATAAACCAAGACTTCTTCCTCTATTTTTCTAACAAAAAATAACATCTTAATAATAAGTAGAATAAGCATCTTATTCATATGATTTCAAATGCTTCCCCCAAAAAAAGTCATCCCTCAATACTATAGCAACTACAGAAAAAAAAGTCTTTCCCCCAAAGATACCCTTTCTGACTCTGAAATTCCATGATTCTGATTGTGATGTATATGAGATTTGGGAGCACTTTGATTTTTATAGGGTAAGAATGATTGTAATGCAATTTAGGAATTATAATTATAATTATATCTTATCTTATAATCTTATAATAAGCTAGGAATGGCTGGATTCAGCCTGCTTGAAAGGCATGAATGCCCAATGTGCAAGTAGAATCCCAGTCTGTGCCTCTAAGAGAGAAAAGATGGCTTATAAAATGACATATATCTGCTTTGGATAGAAATGAAAAGTTTCAAAAAGAAGAGATGAGAAGTGGCCAAAAGATTAGGAAACAGAAGTCAGACTGCCCAATGAACTGATTGGAACTGCGTGGTATTGCTACTGGGGGAAAAAGAGGGAAAAAAACACAAACGGAAAGCTGGATAACAGGTGGGTGGGAGGTGGGGGGCAGCTCATCAGAGCTATGTGCCCAGAAAAGAGAGATTTGTAAAAGATTTCTATAAATGGCAAGATCAGTGGGAACACTCTCCCAATCAATCTATCAAAGATAACAGTTCTGACTTAGAACTGAGGAGTGAAAACTATCAAGTTCTGACTTGGACTATGAGTAAAACATCCACCATCCTAATGTATGCTTCCTTCCCACAGGCAGCTATACCTCAGGTCAGCTTCTTCAGCCCTTCCCTTAGGCACAAAAATTCCTAATTGTAGCTCTTGGGAGACCTAGCAAGAAAGAACTAAGGACAGTTAGGACAACTTAAGAATAAAAGAGGGAACAGCAATCTATTCTGATCCTGGTGAAGGAAGAGAATCTGGGTTGAAATCTCCTCCTACTACTTACTATCTGTGTGATCCTACACGAGTTATTTAATCTATCTGGGTCTCAATTTACCCATCTGTACATTGAATGAGTTGGGCTAGATACCCTCCAAGGCCCTTCCCCATACCCTCTTTCTTTTCCTCAACCTTTGCTCAGAAAATACTCCGTGCCTAGGATGATCTCCTCTCCACCTGTCTCTTAGAATCTCAGCTTTTCTTCAAGACTCAATGCCACATTCTGCAGATCTGTCCTGTTCTTTTAAATTGTTAGTGTCTTTCCTTATAGAGTTTCCTTTATTCTATTATGTATGTATCTTGTACATGTTGTCTCCCCCATTAAAATGTAAGCTCCTTCAGGGCAGGAAGTGTTTTACTTTGTTTTTTCTTTGTATCTCCAGCATTTACTATAGTTCCTGGGATTTAGCAAGTACATAATAAATGCACAGAATAGAAAGTAGGCTAGTACTGATGGATTGTAGAATGCATTGTAAGGATTAAGGTATAAAAGGACAGATTATGAAGAGCTTTAAATACCAAATATTTGATCCTAGCAATAAAAATGAACCACTGCAATTTTCTGAGTAGTGAAGTGATATGATAAGACCTATGCTTTAGGAAATTCACTTTGGCAGATTTGTGGAGGATGTGAGGAGAGAGAAACCTGAGACAGGGAAACAAATTAAGAAACTACTGCAGTGCTCAATAATAGAATCTCCCAGTTGGAAAGAGCCTCAGAAGCCATGTAGTCCAACACAATCTTTCCTCCAGCCTTCACCTAAAGACCTCAAGTGAGGAGAAGGGAGAGGAGGAAGACAGGGAACATGCCTCCTGAGGTAGCCTGTCCCACTTTTGAATAGCTCTAAATGTTGGAAAGTTTTTCCTTAACTCAATTTGCTTTCCTGCAACTTCTAAGCATTATTCCTAGTTCTGCCTCTGGGGCAAAGCATAATATGTCACATACATGATGGTCCTTCCCTTCACCTACTTCAAGATAATTATCATATCCCCCACACCCAATTCTTCTCTTTTCTAGGTTAAACCTCCATCAACCAATCTTCAAATGTCATTATCTTGAGGTCCTTCACCATCCTGACTTCTTTCCTCTGGATGTTCTCCAAGATCATCAGTGCGCTTGCTTAAATGTGTCACCAGTACTGAACATAATACTCTAGGATTGAACTGACTAAGGCAGAATACAATGGAATTCTCACTTTCCCTGGCCGTACAATGTGACTTTCTTAGGTCAGTTTAAGATTGCATTGACTCTTTTGGATGTTATGTCACAGTTGACTTATAAAGTACTCCACTGGAGACCACTCTCATGTTCACTACCATATGTCATGTACACAAACATTTAAAATATATAAGCTATTTTGTTAGAATAAATCTCTAGTATAAATTCTATGTAAATAAGGTAAATTGAAGAGATTTCATTTCATGTTATTCCATTACCTTTGCATAAACTTCAGCCTGACAGCAGTCTCCTCCAGGTACTCTAACTCCTTTTTTGTTGCCCATCTCAACCTCTTGCCCCAACCCTTAGGATTACTACCCTTTCCTGCTCACTTGTTTGTCCTTCTATCTCCAATACCAAACTGAATAATTTTTCTCTCCCCTGCCTCCCAGGGTTGTCATGAAGCTTAAGTGAGGGAATATTTGTAAAGTGTTCAGCACGTTACCAAGCATATAGTAGGTACTCAATAATTGTTTGTTTCTATCCCTTCTCCCAGGAAACCTGGTTGCTTAGGAACATGGTCCTTTTTTTGTCTAGATCCCAGGTTTACCCCCTTTATATTACAGTGAAAGTCTTCTCATGGTCACCTACATCTTCTTCATCCCTTCCTCTATTTTTGAACTTACAGATACTCTAATAGATCACAGTTCCTTCTTACTTAGTATTAGCAGCTTACCTGAGCAGAGAGCTCCTATCTGCCAGGTACAAGTTAACATGTAAAATGTCATTCATATGTCCTGTCTCCTCTTTTACTTCATTACATCCAGCATTGACATTTTATAATGTGCAGGGTATGATTAGAAAGAAGAGGGTTTCTGTTATGAAATAGCATTCTCTTTTTTTTTTTTGAGGTTAAAATGGATTTAATTGGATTAATTAAGGCAAAGTGGCATTAAAATAATTTACTCCACCCAGACTGTTCTTTTGTATTTGTTTTATTTACTTATTAATCCAGATGGTTATGTAATTGATGGAAATGCATTTTTTGTGCAAAGCACTTTTGGGCAAGGGGCCTTATATTAAATCACACCACTCGACCTATTCTGCCTATTTGTAAGGCACTAGGGGTGGAAGGGAAAAGGAACATGGATAACTAGCTTCCTTTCCTACAGATAATGCCTTAGATCAAACAGTTTTCAGCTAGGGTTATAAGGTATCATTCTTCCTCGGCCCAGTGGAAGAATAGACTGCCCAGTTGGGCAAGAGCAGCAGCCCAGTGTCCACACAGTCTGCCTGGTCTAGTCTAGCAGCAGCTGAATATGATGAGGAGCCAACACAGCAAGTATTGTTCGAAATAATAACAATTCACATTTATGCAGAATTTAAAGCATATGCAGCTCTTTTCTCACAGCAACCCTGTGAGATAGGGAGGCTCAGGGCATTTAAGCATCTTACCCAGAGTCTGATAGCTGGTAAGTTCCAGAGCCAATGCTCAAATCCAAGGCTTCCAATTCCAGTTCCAATGTTCTTTCCTCTACACCACAATAGTTCTCTAACAAAATGAGATTATAGAGTCAAAGATTTAGAGTGAGAAGTAACCTAAAAGGCCACTTAGCCACATCTCCTCATTTTGTAGTTCAGGAACCTAGACCAGTAGAAGTTTAGTTACTCATCCAAGGTCACACAGATAGGAAGTTGAAAGGACCAAATTGTTTGACTCTATATCCTTCCATTCTTTCCATTGTGCCATTTTTCTTAAATTCAATGACTTCCTCACTTCTTAGTAGTGAACAGTGCTGTTCATGAAGTTAGATAAAATGAAGGGAAAGGAGATTTTGGAGGATCTCTGCTTCAGTTTAGTGCATCTTTTTCTAGTCCTCTCCAATCCTAATATTAAAGCTTTGCAGCAAAGCTTCTTTGGCTTTCTTATCCTGAAAATTCCCAAACTGAGCAATCATTTAAACTTCAATCCAAATTTTTGCTTTTCACATTTGGCATCACATTTTTCTTTAAAAAAGAAAAAATTGTAACTGACATGCTTAAGGATGAAGCCAAATCTCTATTAGCTATTTGTACCAGGATATTCTCACCAGCTCTGTAATGTCATCCCTGACCCAGAACGAAAGAGGAACTAGACAATTGGCATTGGGTGGGAGGGTACAGCTGATCAAAAGGTTTTCATCTGTTTCTAAGGCCTTGTGTTGAGAGGGGACAGAAAAGGAACAATAATATGGTTATTTTGCATGAATTGCTGAACAATCACTTCATTCCTATCCCCCCCCCCCTCTCTCTCTCTCTCTGTCTCTCTCTCTCTCCTTCTTTCTCTCTCTCTCTTTCTATGGAGGTGGGGGAAGAGGAGTTCATGTGTATGTTTGAGAAGCTCAACCAAGGCCATCTAGTTTAGAACCCAGAATTCTTTTAAGGTAATGAACCACTTGTCATTGGTCTTTGGTGAGAAAATGAAAAAAAAATCATAGAATTTTAGAGCTGGAAGAAATCCTTACAAATATTATCACATTTTTAGAGAAGAAGAAACTGAGACCTAAACCAATCAAGGTAGCACTAGTAATAGAAATAAAAGTAAAACCCAGGTTTTTTGAGTCTCAGGCCAGTACACATGGTGAGGATTGTTAAGTCACATCAGTAAGAATTTAATGAACACCTGTTAGGTTTCTAGCAAGCTACTCTGCTCCAAGGCTACAAAAGCTCCTCAAGGAATTTATTATCTTATGGAGGAACAAAAGCATACATAAAATAAATTAACAGAGAAAAATTCAAGGCAGAATTGTAATTGGCCATGAGGGAGTGGGGTATAGTGAATCAAAGGACAGGCTTTGAACCAAGAAGATTACATTCATGGAAACTCTTTAGGTGGAAACTGAATGAATTAAGATGTTAAAGAACAAGCCCAGCGAGAAGCAAACCATAACTATATTGTTTGCTGAGATGGCATTTCACCCAATGCCTTTAGTCAAAAAGAAGAAAAAGTTTTCTAGGGCTTGGTTTTAGAAGGCAGCTGTCCCTTTACAATGGAAAGGGGGAAGAAGTGGGGAAGAGAAGGGAATTAACATTTATATATGGCATCTATGTGTCAGATACTGAGATAAACACTTTTTTTTAATATATCATTTGATCCTTATAACAACCCTGCTAAGTAGGGGCTATTATTTCCCTCATTTTACTGAGGTGGGCAGGAGTAAAGTGATTTTCCCAGGGTCACACAGCTAGTAAGTATCTGTGGCTGGATTTGAACTCAGGCCTTGCGACTTCAAACCCAGAGCCCTATCTACTACACTACCAACTGCCCATATAAGGACCTCATAAAGTAAATAAAGCATATGAAGAAAAGAGGCTTGGATTGAATTTAAGAGAAAGAGTAGGGAGATGATACAGGAATCAGCAAAATGGCATAATAATAATCAAAAAGGCTTAAGGATCTCAAAGCTCTTGAAAATTAAAAGAGAAAGGAAATAAAACAAAAAGCATGGAGAGATGAAGGAAACACATGAAAAGCACTTCCACCCACCAGAATAGCAAATGCACAGCTATAAAATGCCTCCTTTTCTGCCTGCAAACAGTACTCAGGCTTTAAGACAATGTGACTCACAAATGAATGCTAAAATAGAGCTCCTTGGCCTCCTGGAAGGAGAACCTTTTGTAAGAAGAGCCATTGTCAAAGTTAATCTTTAAATTCAGATACATGGTGACTTTTATTCACCAATTTTACAAAATTCTCAATGTGATTTAATTGGCAATATTTGTTACTTCTTTCTTACCAATCATACCACATCTCATTTATTTGAGTTTGGGTCAAATCATTTCAAGTTAAAAAGATAGACATAGATCTTCTCTCGTGTTTCTTTTCCTCAGATATCCTTAAAGAAACCAGTGTACTTAGCTGGAGACCAATATTAGTGTTTGACCAGTGCTATCTGCAAACAGCATTCTGTTCATAGCAGACATTTAATAAATGTTGAATTGAATCGAATTCCTAAGTAAGGTAAGCTATAACATGCCAACTCAACCCACCAAATCTCTGTACACTGTTTTCCCTAAATGGTTTCCTATAGCAACTTGCTGTTGTACATGTAGTCTGGTTCTGATGCTATCCAAAAGCATCCTCTGTGTTTATCTGTTTGACTCTCACTAACCATTTCCTTTAAATCCCATGATAGTTCCATTGAATCCAAATAATAATTTAAAAGCATAAACAAGTTGTTGTTTTCTTTACAAAAAAAAAAAAGTTAAATGACTAGGCAAAGTACAAAAACAAAATGGGCCTTACTACAGCCTGATTTAGCACTCATCACTTTCAGAGAGAAAATAATTTTAGGACTTGAAAAAAGCAGATCTAGCTCCATTAGTTTGTCGAAGGATCCTAGCCTTGGATCAACTGGAATCCACAAACCGAACTTTAGAGATATACAGCATAATCCCTATTCTATTCTATCTAAATTAGAGAAAACCACTTTCTTCCTTAGTTTAATTGAATCACTTTTTCAAATGTAATGCTTCAAACAGAATTTTAACTACTTTATTTATTTCTTACTTACTAATTTACTAATTTTTACTAGTTACTAATTTACAAATATAACTCCTAGCTATATATTGCTTTAGTTGGCATGAAGTTTATAAGGGACACAGCCTTTATTATTTTTCATCAATTCAGTTCAGTAAATATTTATATACAACTAGCCTATGTGTCAAGAAGATGGGTTCAAGTCCCACTTTTGACTGTTTGATTCTAGGCAAATAATTTAACATTCTAAGCACCAAAAGCAAAGATCTAAGACTGTAGATTATTGAACACTTGTTTTTCTGCCTTGCTAGGAGGAGTTTACTTAGGAGGATCCTCCTTAATGACACTATATCCCTCCCTTACCCTTTAAAAAACAACAGCATCACTATTATCCTTCCCTTTCCCCTTTAAAAAAATATCAAGTGCCAATTTTGTAGGCAAAGCAAGCTGCAATACAAGATAAATAGGAAATAATTAAGAGAAGGAAGGCACTAAAATTAAGAGGTGTTGGAGAAGGTTTCCAGTAAAAGATGAGATTTTAGTTGGCATTTAAAAGAATTTGGTGAGGCCATTAGGTGGAATAGAGAAAGGGAGAGCATTCCAGGTATGGTGGACAGCCAGAGAAAATGCCCAGAGCAAAGTGTTGGAGTATCTTCTTCATAGAATAGCCAAGAGGCCAATGTTAATTAATCAAGGAGAGTATGTGTTGGAGAGTAAGCTGAAAGAAGACTAGAAAAGTGGGGAGGGTGAAGGAATTGGAGGCTAGTTTATGAAAGGTTTTGCATGTCAAAGGCTTTTTGTTTTTGAAACAATAGGAAGCCACTAGAATTTTCTGGGGGGAGGAGGTGTTGACATGATTGGACTTATACTTTAGAAAGGTCACTTTAGTGGCTGAATAGAGGCTAGATTGGAATGTGGAGAGACTTGAAGCAGAAAGGGCCACCAAAAGACTGTTATAATAGTACAGGAATGAGGTGACGAGGGTAGTGGCACAGTCAGAGGAGAGAAGGGCATATATTTGAGAGATGTTACAAAAGTGAAATCAACAGGCTTTGGCAATAGATTGGAGACGGGAGTGAGAGAGGTTAAGGACTGGATGACTCCTAGGTTGCAAGGCTAAAATTGAGAGGATGATATGACTTTCCACAGTAATAGCAAAGATATGATGGGGAAAGGATTTGGGGGGGGAAAGATGATTAATTCCATTTTGGATGTATTGAATTTAAGATGTCTATTCTACATCCAGTTTGAGATATCTGAAAGACAGTTGGCAATGTGAGTTTGGAGATCATCAGAGAGTTTGGGCAGGATAGATAAATTTGAGGATCATCAACACAGAGATGGTAATTAAATCCATGAAACATTGAGTGAAGTAATTTAGAGGGAGAAGAGAAGGCAGCCCAGAACAGAACCCGGAAGACTGCCTACAGTTAGATGGCATGATCTGGAAAAGGATCCAGCAAAAGAGACATAACAGTCATAAGAACCAGGAGAAAGAGAAATCCCAAAAACATAGAGAGAAGAGAGTATCAGGGAGGAAAGAGTGATCAGTGATGTCAAAGGTAACAGAGAAGTCAAAGAGAGTGATAGTGGAAAGGTCAGTCATTAGTAACTTTGGAAAGGGCAGCTTTGGTGGAATGATAAGGTCAGAAGTGCAATTGTAAGGAGTTCAGAAGAGAGTTGGGGGAAAGTAGAGACGCCTATAGGGATAGGCTTTTTGAGGAGTTTAACTACAAAAGGCAGAAGAAATATATGATAGTTAACAGAGACGAATCAGGTGAGGATTTTTTCAGGATGGGGGAGATGTGAGCATTTTTATAAGCAGTAGAGAATAAACCAATAGACCGCAGAGACTGAAAACAAGTGAAAGAGTGGGAATGACAGAGGGGGAAATCTGTTGGAAGAGATGGAATGGAATGGGATCACTTGAAGTAGAGGGGTTAGCCTTGGTAAGGAGTAAGCCTCCTATAATATGAGATGGGGGTGAAGGAGGAAATAGAAACAGAAGGCATCTGAATGATAACAAATGAGGAAGAGGGGAGAACAGGAAGCTCACTATGAATGGCCTCAATTTTTTTTTCCATAAAATATGAGACAAACAGGCAGCAAGGTGGCACAGTGAATAGAGCACTAGGTCTGGAGTCAGAAGGACTTGAGTTCAAATATGACCTCAGACACTTGACACTCAACTAGCTATGTGTCCTTGGGCAACTCACTTAACCCCAATTGCCTTCCCTTCTCTCCAAAAAAAAAAAAATTAAACAACATTCTTAGCTGAGAGAGTGAGGTAAGAGGAAACCATAGGAGGTCTGAAGAGGATAAAAAGGTTTGGAAGATCTGCTGTGGAGAACAGGATAGTGAGTTGCTAAGGAAGGTATAGGAGGATTGCTGAGCAGCATTGAGGGCCCAGTTGAGGTTGTGTAACATAAACTGAAAATGAATAAACAATAATAAACATAAACTTACAGTGAATCTGGTCAGAATGGTTGCATAATTTTCTTCATCTTTGTTCAGCAGCATGTATGTAGGAATGAAGGTAGCAAATGATGGGAGTGATCCAGGGCAGAGGCTTAACTGGACATAATCAGTGATATGATAAGGGGTTTAGGATTCAAGAGAAGAGGATAGTGTAGAGTTACATTGACTCACCAATGGGTCAAGATGAGGAAAAGAACCAGGAATTATTAGTGCAGGAGAGATGGCATGGGAGAAAATTGAGAGGTCAAGAGAATTGGAGGTCATGATGCAGGTGAGTAAGGTTTTATAAGAAGGCAGAGGGAAAGGTGAAAAGCAAGTAGATTGTGGTCAGATAAGGTGATGTTATAAGTATTGAATATAGAGATACTACATTTGTGAGTGATGACAAGATTGAAGGAATGACAACCTTTGTGTGATCAATAAATGCTTCATTTTATTTCAATATCAGACCTAAACTACCAGGAAACTGGCCTGAATGGGATCCAGCGCATAACAGCCTGACAGAGATGTGTCTATTAACTCTAACAATATTCTCAGTTCCTCCCAGGACTTGCCTCTCTTGTTATGGGCTCCAAATTATCTAATGCGTCCCTTGGTTTCTCAAAATTTCCAGAAGTTGTCTTTGGCCTCTATGGATCTCACTCTATTCCCTGACTCTCTGATTAAGAAATACACTTCCATCTATGACCCCAAAGATTACTGCTCTGGACTTTAGTCTATCCTTCACTGGCCTTGTGAATGTGTTCTTCACTTCCCTTCTGGATGACTGTGAAATTGCTAAGCCATGAACCTCAAGAAATTTCACTTCTCTGATTCTGAGGACAAGAGTCCTATTCTCACTCTACCTAAACTGTCTTCCTAACCATTTCAGTTTGTCTGAAGCATATTCACTAACTATTTGTTAATGATGGTTCTACCTTTCTCAAAAGATTGTTGATTTAGAGCCAGGTGGCATGTTGAATAGAGTACTAGGCCTGGAGTTAGGAAGACCTAAGTTCAAAACTGGCCTCAGACACTTACTAGCTACATGACGCTGGGCAAGTCCCTTAACCCTGTTTGCCTCAGTTTCCTCATCTGCAAAATGAGCTAGTTAAGGAAATGACAAATATCTTCAGTATCTTTGCCAAGAAAACCCCAAATAGATTCATGAAGAGTTGGACAAGACTGAAATGACTGAACAATAATAATTCCAACCCCCTCGATTTTTATAAAGAAACAGAGACACAGAGAGGATAAGTTACTTGGTAAAAATCACTCAGGTAGTAAACATCAGAGGCAGGATTAAAACCTGAGTCTTTCTTATCACAACACTCTATCCACTATACCACTTTGCACTAAGTATCCCCAACTATTTTTCTAAGCAAGCATCTGAACTTAGCCTCACTAATAGGCATTCAAGTTCAAATGCAGACACCATCTTTCTTCTATTGAAAGCTATCTGCATCATTTTAAGCACAAGCAGTATGACTGTCTCTCTGTTTTAAAACTGGAGCCCTATGATGATGCACTAAGTTCCTGTTGCCTTTCTAGAGGATGTCCTCTGATTTCAGCTTACATGAAGAGAAGAGAGGGCAATGTGCGCACACAGAATGGGCATTTGATCTTCAGTCACAGGACCTGGGTTTGAATCCTGGCTTTCTCACTCACCACCCGTTTGATCTTGAGAAAGTCACTTAATCTGTTAACCTCATTTTTCTGAACTCAAAAATGAAGGTAGGTGGGGCTGCTAGGTGGAGCAGTAAATACAGCACCAACCCTAGAGTCAGGAAGACCTGAGTCCAAATCCAGCCTCAGATATTTAACACTTACTAGCCATGTGACCTTGGGCAGGTCACTTAACCCCAATTGCCTTGCCCTCCCCCCTCCAAAAAGCAATAAATGAATGAATGAATGAATGAATGAATAAATGAATGAAGGTAGGTAGGTTAGGCAAGTAACTCTTTTCCTCTCTTAGGTCCTAAGTATAAGATATGACCAAACAATGAAGTTCAGCTAAACAGCTTATTCCTTTTCCCTAAATTCTCTTTGACAACTAAATCAATCAGTAGGAACTTACTAAGTACCTACTATGTGCCAGCCAAATTGATCCAGTAGCTGCTGCATGAGCTTTGTAATTAATTTACTTCAGTTCCCTTGTACGTTCTATTCCTCCCCCAAATCTGGGAATGTACTTGCTCCTTACCCTCCGCTTACTAGAATCCTTAATTTCTTTCAAGGCATTCTCTATTATGGAAAGCCTTTCCTGAAATTCCCATATATTAGTGGGAACTGATAGAGAAGTTTAATAGACTGTTTTGGGAGGTGGTAAGCTTCCTATCAGTGAATAGTGTACAGGTAATTCCTGCTCTGGTAGATATTGGACTAGAAGACCTCAGAGGTCCTCTCCAATTCTGAATATCTTTGACTTTGGTTGAGTAATTCAAGTGGTCTCTGCTTCTAGACTCAGTATATGGATATTATATCTCAGAAGGGAAGGAGGGAAAGAAACAAACAGAGGTGCTTCACAAATATGATATATTTGATCATCACAACAACTTGGGGAGGTAGATTCTACTATGATCTCCATAGCTGAGGAAACTGAGGCAGACAGAAGCAAAGTGACTTGCCCAGGAAGACAGCTTATAAATGTCTGAGGCTGGATTTGAACTCAGGGTTTCCTAACTCTAGGCCCAGTATTCTGTCTACTGTGCTACCTAGTTATCTCGAAGGAATCACTGTAAGGCAAAATACAGACGAAGCATTCACTGTGTCCTCAGAATTCTTGCCTTCATCTTTTTGGACATTGCAAACAACTCTTGAGTGAACAGGTAAAGACAGTGAGAAATGAAATGTGAGTTTTTGGTAGTTAATAAGATGGAAAATGTAAGGCAGTGAACAATAGGGGTTACTCATGCTCTCCTGCATCCTCTGATCCTCATAACATTAAGACTAAATGCTTCCTCACCCTCCCTGACCCTAGAGACATAAGAGAGTCATTATTTCTATAGTAAGGTTTGTGCTTCCCATGCCCTAATGCTCCTAATCCCAGGGATGCTCATTTTGCTTATCATGCTCATTTTGTTAAATCTGGTAGTCCCATGAGACAGATTTTGTATGATCAGAAAGAGCTAATATCATATTCTGAGCAGACTCTTCTAGAGAGTAAAAAGAATAATATACTAGGCATTTGGTAATATTTCTGTTTTCTTTAATAGCACTCATCAGCCAATGAATTAATAAGCATTTCTTTTTTCTTCTCCTCAAGATGAAATACAGTATAGTATATTTTTTAAAAACATTAAACATAGAGTGAAGAGACCTGAATTCAGATCTTGACTCTTTATTTATTTGCTGTGTGTGACTTTGGGCAAATTACTTAACCTCTGACTAAGCTTTAATTTTCTTTGTAAAACAGGAATAAGAATACTTTATACCATCTATCTCACAAGGTTACTGAGAGGAAAGCACTTTATAAACTATAATGTGCTATATAAATGCAAGTTATTATGAATATTATTCTATAAATGTAAGCTATTATTATCATCACCCAGGAACACACAGCTGTCCCCACAGTAGGAGTTAAAGAAGTTTTACACATTGAACAGTGGTTGAAGAGGAAACTGGTGACGCACTTTTTCTCCACCATATGCTATGAAATAAAGCAGATCCGGTGAGCTGGTTATTGTTGGAGGCTGTCTCTGCCGCTAAAATACCTAGGATGCTAAATGTAATCTGCTCTCAGAACCACATGGTTGCCATAGATAGATGAGTGGAATCCCTATGCCAGCATATACAATCTGCTCTCCAGGGTGCTGACTTCCAAAACATACCCAGTGCCAGAATGTGCTCATGCATTTTGATTAAAGATCAGATGTTAATCCTGTCTTGCAAAAAGAACAAAAACAAGAGAGAGAGAGCCAGAGACAGAGAGAGAGAGAGAGAGAGAGAGAGAGAGAGAGAGAGAGAGACAGAGACAGAGACAGAGAGACAGAGACAGAGAGACAGAGAGACAGCGAGAGACAAAGAGACAGAGAGAGAGAGAGACAGAGAGAAACAGAGAGAGAGAGAGAGAGACAGAGAGAGAGACAGAGACAGAGAGACAGCGAGAGAGAGAGAGAGAGAGAGAGAGAGAGAGAGAGAGAGAGAGAGAGAGAGAAACAGCATAAGAAGATCTGCATGTGAGGAAAATTAATCCTCTGGACTGATCAATGGCAACCACAAACTGAAGAACACTGAGCTTTGTTATTCATCAGATCCTTAAACCTCCCTTCCCGCTGACCATAATGATGGATGATCATGAATTCTGGGGAAGCTTTTCATATCATGTATTCCAAAGTCAGATATAATTTACTAATGTCTATTTTACCCTAGAATATTTCTTACATGTTGTTTCCTGCCTGAAATGTTATTTCTCACTAATGAACTAAAATTTTTCATCTCCATATTCTTGTGGTTAAATTTTCCTGTGCCAAACAGGAGAATGTAAGTACAGGATCTGGTTCTTAGCCAATTGGCTATTACACTATAAATTGAGAATAGAGGAAAGGAGATAAGAAATATCTAAAACTCGTGCTTCAAATATATTGGATTGCCTTGCTATTTGAAGGGCCACCAAAACATTCCTCTGCGGTTGGAAATGAAGAGAGCACGTATAACAATTTGTATTCATTCAAGGACACCATAGGGCTACAGACTAAATATTCTTATAATGAATATCTTAACAACAAAATTCTCAACTTCAATAAAGATTCTGACTTTTAGCCAGCGATATAAGAATTTGAGCAGTATTCAAGACAACGTAATTCCCTAGTGTTTTTTTTTATTGAATCAGTCTGTGCTTTCTATTATTTTGTTCCATTTTTAAAACACTTCCTTTAGTTTCACATATTGCCTATGTACCATCTATGGGCAAAGAGAGTACATTTTTTAACATGAACTGGCCAAAAAAAAAGTATTTTCTAGGCTTCAGCTTTTTAAGAAATGCCATAGCATAAGATAAACAACTGAAATAGCACTAAAAATTATAAAATTCTCTCCTGCTTGATTGTGCATTGCATAGACTAGTCACTCTATTTTAAGCTCAAAATACTAATACCTGCAGTACTTCCTAAGTAAATGCATGTACACACACACAAACAGATTTTCTAAATATATAGACATACATAAATTCTGGGCAAAATAAGAATCAAGACACTTTCTCTCTCTCTCTCTCTCTCTCTCTCTCTCTCTCTCTCTCTCTCTCTCACACACACACACACACACACACACACACAGAGAGAGAGAGAGAGAGAGAGAGAGAGAGAGAGAGAGAGAGAGAGAAAGAAAGAGAGAGAGAGAGAGAGAAAGAGAGAGAGAGAGGAAAATCAGAGGAAGCCTGGGAATTTTTGAACAAGGGATAGGGGTGTGAGCAAGAGTGCCAACAGTCAATGTCCAGTGAAGCATGCTGCTACCACAAACTAAATATAATCATGAGCAGTTGGAATTTTGTCTGGCTCACTGATTCAGTTAAAAAATGGCCTGCCTTGACCAAATTTGCTGCCATACTAGGTAAATGTATACCCTCTCCACTTCTTCTCCCTTCTCTATCTCATGACTGCTTGGGAAACTGGTATTTTTACCTCTTAAATCTTGTATCATACTTTTATAGTGAATTTTATCTGATTTTTATTGCACTATGAATGTGGTCATCATAAATTAGTAGACTGCACTATAAGGAAAAACAAAGGACAAATAGCCCAGATATAATGACAAACCTATACTGAAGTCTTTCATTATGGTGACACAAAGAGATATTTCAAATAAAAAAGGAATAAAATCAATCAACATAGGGCACACATCTGATAGTATATTCAAAATATGGCAACCACGGTCCCTCCCCACTCTGTCTAAAGTAGTGAGGTGTATTTCATCATCTGTTCTCCGTGACCAAGATTGACCATTGATGATAGTCACTTTAAGTTTGTCTTTCTTTCAGTGTTCTCTTCATTTGCATTGTCTTCATCTTTGAATATACTATTCTAATGGTGTATAGGGTATGTTCAGGGAGGACTGGTACCTCTGGCGTGATGGCTGCCAAGCCCTTTTCAGAGATACTTTCCACCTTTTGGTGTCCACCTGTTCTGCTCAACTCTTACCTATGGCTCTAAGAAGCTGTAGCATATGCAGTGGCCCCACCTTGGTAAACCATTTTGGCAGATGAGCTAAACCAGGTTAAGGGTAATTAAGGGATCTCAAACCCATTGGTGAGTTAGGGGGGTGTCTACCCCAAGCATGTGAAGACTTCCCCTGATGAAATGGGCAAGTGAGAACAACTTGTTCCAATGGCCATGAAGGCAGCTGAAGCAGGTGCTATGAAGTGCTTAGAGCTTGGTTAGACGTCAAAGATGCCAAGATCATCCACTGCATCCCAAGCCATCCCCAGTCACCTTGATTCTGTCCTGCCATTGAACTGTGATGATTCTGGAGAAGAGTGAGGCCAATGATTTCGTGCAACTCTGCCTCACTTAAATCCAACTATACTATTCTTAATTCATTCTGTATCAGTTCATACAACTCTTCCCATGTTTCTCTGAACTTCTCATACTTGTCATGTCTTACAATACAATAATATTTCATTACTTTCCTATACCACCAGTTGTTCAGTCACTCTCCAATCAATGGAGAACTGCTTCACGTACAACTCTCTACTGCTGCTTGTAGTTGTGACTCTAAGTACTTGGTGTATATATAGAACCTTTCTATTTTACATCTCTTTGGGGTATGTTCTCAGGAATAGGATTGCTGGGTTAAAAGATATAAACAGTACAGTTACTTTTTTGAGTTTTTAACTCAAAATGATCCAGCCTCCTCATTTTTCAGTTGAGATGAAATTGTGTGACATTACACAAATCACTTTGGCATGGCTCTGGATGGAAGTCAGCCTAATAAATGCAAAGACCATTGTTGTTCAGATGTATCATGTTATCTCTGGGTACCTTTGTAATAATCTATGTGTATGAAATTATTAGAAAAACAAATTACTGCATATCATAGCTTTCCCATCTCTGCTACTCTCTGATGAGCACCACTGGGCTGGGTAAAACCATTTCTGATTAGTAATTATCATTGTTCCTTGCACAGTCACAAGAAAAAAAGTACTTGTCAAAAATATTGTTACAGTTTCTCTATCTCCTGTTCTGAGGGATTTCATTTGTCATAGACTGCCTAGCTGCCACACATTTCCCAGGCAGTCTCCAGAAACATCACCATACTTGACAAGCCTTTACCTCCTCAGCCCAAAAGCCATGCCCATGGCATAGCCAGTGTAGGAAGAATCGCTAATTGATTTTGTCATCTCAGGAGCCAGCAGCCATATCAGCAGGAGCCTGGTTGGCTATCTCATTTTAATGAAGCTAAAATGGCCTCCATGTTTGTCTATGCATGTCTGTAAAGTGACAGTGATAAATCTCATGCTGAAAAGGAGTTCAGGGGCTTCTTGGAATAGCACATAAATCTACCTACCATCCCTCTGTGACAGTTTTTGCAGGCCTGCCAAAAGCCTTCACAGTAATACCTTCAAATGGAACCTTTAGTCATTCACAAAGAAAAGAAGCTAATTTCCAAATGTATAGAGGCAGACTTTGTTTCTTCACACTCAGGTTTTGTCATGAAAATGTCATAATTTGTGATTTATGGTGTTATCCAAAAAAACACAAATATACACATGCATGTGCACTAATCCGATCCACCGTCACTTTACTCCTCTCCTAAGTGAGTCTGGTAGATATCCCACCTTCCCCTCAAAAACGGTAAAGCATCTAGGCCCCAAACAGCACAGAAGCTGGACCCAAAACTCCTGACAAAAGCTTCTACTCAGCTGGAGGTGAGTTTGTTTTATAGTAAACAAAGGAGAAATGATCACGTTCTGAAATGCACCTGGTGGCCCAGAATTCAAAAGTGCCACTCATCTAACTACATTGTTTTGGTAAATGAAAGGCATTACCTGATTTGTATCAACTGATGCAGAGTAAATAAGCAATACACACAAACACACACATATATATGTAATAATTCTAATGGTTCTAATAATAGGCTACTGCGCTCCTAACTTTGAGTATTGAGATGATGAAAAATTGCTGACACAACACAAAGACTGTGTGTGTCTCTATGTGTATAGTACAGACTGTGTATAGATACACACCCACATATATATATACAAATGCATGCACATGTATGCATACACATATATATGTGTTTATTTAGTGGCTAAGTTGTCAGATGCCAAACATAAGACAAGGATATATAATGTATGATTGGACACAATGATAGTTTCAGTCAGCAGACAGACTTCTCATTTTCTCTCTGTTATACAGCTATGAGACTTACCCTAAATCACAGCAGCCAGCATGAGGTCAGGGTCTTGCCAGAACAGAGGACCAATGATCACTCTCATAGTAATTGCTTTTAAACCCAAATACTGGATGTGCATCAACCCAGTGGCTACTTGGACAATTTTCAAGACAAGGTCTGACTTGGCCTATTTTACATTTTACAGTTCTCTTTTTTTCCTGATTATTTTTCCTATCCTCTATTTACAACCCTGTTTTCCTCCTCCCACCTAGTTAAAATTTACTATTTCTACCACCCACAAGGTTAAACAATTGGGTCTTAGTAAGAGCTGCAATGGAGTTTGGCCAAAAACCAATATATTCCACCATTTGATTGTGGTCATTCATGGATATCTTTCCAGGATCCCAATCATACTTAGCAATTCAGAATCTATACCTCTGTTCTAAGTCAAATGTTGTATATTGGGTGAGTTTCTAAGTAAAATATTCTGAGCAATATCATAGGAAGCAGACTATAAAAGTAATTTACCAAAACTATTTTCAGCACCACCACCACCACCATCACTACTATCACCACCACTACTACTACTACTACTACTACTACTACTACTACTACTACTACTACTACTACTACTACTACTATCACCACCACCACTACTACATTTACCTAGGCTCCCATTTGTTTTGTCATCAAAGTCCAAAGACCTACCATCATTCATCTTCGGTCTTCAGGAAGGTAGCATTTAACTCCTTCCAAGATCTCCTCTCCTGCTAAGGGCTGCCTAGTCAACAGTTTTACCTCTGCAGTATAGTCAGAGTCAATGGTATCCACCTTCTAAAGCAACCACCTCCCGTTTAGCTAAGCTTGATAAGTATTTCATCTAAGAAAACCATCCAACTGGGGGAAAAAACTGAAATTGAGTGGAATCTTTTGGATAATTTTTTGTTTGCTTTTTTGGAGGGGGGAAAGTAGAGCAATTGGGGTTAAGTGACTTGCCCAAGGTCACACAGCTAGTTTTTTGTGCTAAGTATCTAAGACTGGATTTGAACTCAGGTCCTCCTGACTCCAGGGCTGAGGCTCTATTCACTGCACCACCTAGCCACCTCTCTTTTGGATAATTTAGATTATCTTCCCCTATCTGGTTAAATACTGTATCTCCTTATATGGTAGCCAACAGAATGAAAAAGAAATTCATTGTGGCTATGCACTAGGATTATATCTATGGACAGCCCCACTCCCTCCACTTCAGGGGCCATCATTCCAGAATCTTTAGATTTATGTTCTCCCATATTAAGCTGGTCATCTGTGCTTCATAGCAGATATTGGGACCATCTATTTAAGCAAAGATCTCTTACAGATTTCGCTTGTCTAGAATTGGTAGTGGGGTTCCAAAAATAATGTAGAAGCATCTAAAAATTCAAAGCCATATAAATACAAGTAGTAGGATTTTCCAGCCCTGAATTCCCATCATGGGCTCAGGGATGCCTGCTGATTCATTTAAGAACATTCTTAGCTCTACTGAGATGGTCAGAAGAATTTTCTGCGAAAGGAGTGATAAGGACATAATTGTAATAATGTCAAAACTGTTTGATCAGGCCTGATCCCCAAAGTCAAAACTGATCTATTGTGGGTATAATATTACAAAACTCCCTCAGCTCTGTTTGATTCCAGGTAAACATCATAAATACTTCTTGGAAGAACTGATGCAGGTTCAGAACTCAGATTTCAAAGGAATTTCAAAGCCAGACTCATTACCTAACATGAAACTTTCTCACACTTAGTAAAGATAGCATAATGAGGGAACTGAGGCAAGAGGATCCCACCATTACCTTCATAAGTTTATCTTATCAACCTTCCCAGGGAACTCCATCCACCTGGCTCTCTGTAACATTTGAAAGTGCAAGGTAGCACTGCTGGTGAGGAGCTATTGACATCTTATCCTACATAATGAATTATGTAACTAACAGCATCAGCATGAAAGCTTTTACTTTCAAATTCAGATCAAATCAGAGTTACAGTCTCAAAAGGCTCCACTTCACATAACAAGTTCCACTGTTTACAACTTAAAATACTTCTCAAATTCATTTTTATACCAACAAATTCGCCATTGCTTCAGATGCTAATACAAGATATATATTCATACAAGATGTATGTTGTATACATATATGCACATACATCTATATTTACATGTGTGTGCAGATATACATGTGTGTTATCTATACATATTGATTTACTTAGCTGAAAAGGATACAGTTGTCAAAAAAAGAGCAAGGATACATGATGCAAGATCCAACCCAATAACCATTGCAGTCAATGGACAGACTCCATGTACTTCTCTCTGTTGTTTCACAGTAAGGATCTTTTCAGCTTTTCTTCACAGCAACTAGAATGAGATGAGGGTCTCTCCAGATCAGGGGATCAACAACTCATCTCTTTACAATTGTTTTTATCCCCAAATGCTGAATGCTCTATCAGTTCAGTGGTTAGCTGAGCAATAGGCAAGACAAGCCCCAGTGATATAATACATATATATATTACCTTTTCTAACTGTATTTTTCCTGCATCTTTTCCCTTCTCTTCAACTTGACAATCTTGTTTTCCTGTTTTGTATCTAGTTAAAATTTTATGTTTGTGTGTAAGTATATATATATATATATATATATATATATATATATATATATATATATATATATATACACACACACACACACACACACATATATATATACATACATATACATACATGCATTTAAAACTAAAATATGTGTTGTCCAAAACAATATAAATTTAAAAACCCAAAAATAAAGCTAAACTTTAAACAACTGAAAAAAAAAATCAACACTCCCCTCCCCCATCCAGAAAAGATAATGAAACAAACCTCTCCTATCTGCAAAGTGTGAGAGACAACTAGGCCAGAATGTTGTATGTATTGGCAGACATTCACTGTTTCAGGTATTTTTGACTAATTGTTATGAGAGATGGTTCAATTTGGAGTGGGGGAAGAGAATTTTTTTCTAAAAATGTAAAGAGTAAAAGGCATAAAGGTTTATTGTGAAAGTAGAAAAAAATAAGGCATTCACCAAAATAAAAAATTTGGAATTCTTTTCAGATATTTTAAGTCAACTACCCATACTTGCCTAAAAAGAATTTCCTGTGATATTAAAAACTGACTCAGGTAATGGTATGACTTTGGAATGGAATGCTTTCCTTCCCTATCTCTGCTTCTTAGAATCTCAGGTTTTCTATAATTCCTCAGCTCCAGTGCCACTTTCTATCAGAAACTTTTCTATGTCTCCAGCTTCTAGTGCCTTTCATCCTAAGGAAATTTGCATCCACTTAATGGATATCTTGTAAATAACTATATATGTATGTATATAGGATCATATGTATACATGTGTGTGTGCGTGTGTGTGCGTGTGTGTGTGTGTATGTGTATATAGGATCACATAATTGTCACTCTCAATAGAATGTAAGCTCTTTGAAAGCAAAGAATACTCCCCCTTGGTCTTCACACCCTCAGCATTTAACATGGCGCTGGGCACATGGAAAGTTTTTAGTAAATGCTTTTGATTGATTGCTTTTCCCTCATATGTCACAGAAAAATTACTTTTAATTGATGTTGGTGATGTTAATATAGTGCATGAACTGACCTATTTCTGGCCATACTGTTTTTGAAACAGTAGCAAAAGGCCTGCCTAGCCCAATAGGAGATCATGAATGTCAAAGAAAATTGATGACTAAAAGTCTGTGCTCAAATGTGATGACGTTGAGAAACTTTACCTCACTGTAGCTTAAATTTTCCCATTTAAAAAAACTAACTTCATCATAACTATTTGCAATCCTTAGACAAAAGGCGTGTTATAAGTAGAACTTATTTTTAGTATCTCATTGGACAGAAATGTATTTGTAGGAAGGTGATGATGTTCCTCCTTTGTCTCATCCCATAAGGGTGAAACCAGGTTAATTGTTGTATTTGAAAGAATAAAATGAGGGTCAGCAGGCAGAGAGGTCTATTGTCCTCCTGTGAAAATTCCCAATGACTTCTCCCCTTGCCACTCCACCATTATGATCTTCACTGTGAATCAAAAAACGTAAAGAGATAAAAATTATCAATCTTGTTAAGAAGAAAAGGCATCAGTTATAAATCTCATAGAAAGGAACATTTAAATTTCAGTATGATCTTGAACAATCTGGAGGAGGTGAGTTTGTCCTGCCATTCTCTAGACTTAATTTTGAACTACTGGTAGATGAATAGGGGAATAAGATGAAACTATAAAGCATCTAGGTGGTACAGTGGATAGAGCACTGGGCTTAGAATCAAGAAGACTCACCTATATGAGTTTAAAGCTGGCCTCAGACACTTAATAGCTGTGTGACCTTGGGCAAGTCACTTAATCCTATTTACCTCAGTTTCCTCATCTATAAAAACAATCTGGAGAAGGAAATAGCGAGTCACTCTAGTATCTTTGTCAAGAAACCCCCACACGGGGTCTTGGAGAGTTGGACACAAATGAAACAACTCAACAACAATGGCAGCAGTAATTGAATAATATTGTTTGGTTCTCAGATAATCTCATTCACCTTCCTAATTCTGAGGGTCAAACTCATGGCAGTGTCATAGTTATGAACTGCCTGCACTAATCATAACAATTCATTTGTATATATCACCTCAATGATTACAAAGTAATTTTCCTATAACAACTCCTTTAAGGCACACAGGACATGTATGATTATCTTCCCCATTTAACATATAAAGAAACAAGATCAGAGGGGTTAAGTAATCTGTCTTAGATCACACAGCTAGTAAAGCTCATAAAAATTGTTTGAAACTTTTTCTTTCCATATGTTAATGAGACAGAACTGTATAAGTATAAGAAATATGGCACTAAGTAACATTTCCATCAGGAAAATCCAGAGTTCTACTCCTATTCCTAGAATTTCTTTCTACAATTGAATTTCCAATTATTCTATTGGGCATACTGTTCAGAAAGAAGAGACTGGAAGTCTAAGAGCAAGAAACATCCCATTCTCCACTCAAATGATCCAAGGTTTTAGTAAATTGTAAGATGAATATGAATGAGAAATATGACATGGCAGCCAAAAAGGCTAATGTGATCTTACTTGTTTGAGAACCAATCATTCAGTAAACATACTAGAAATGCAAATATAAGAAAAAATTATCCCTATTCTCAAGAAGCTCACATTCTCTCACGAAAGAAAATGAGTTAATATTTAAGCATAATAGGGATAAGGATCGGACCTGAGATTTCACAGGTATGAAGAAAATCCCTCTACTCATGCAAATTTTCACCTTGAGTATATTAAAAATAAAATAAATTCAAGTTATTTAAGTACAAGGGAGTTAAAAAGAGAGGGCTCTAGCAGTTGGAGAGGGGGAAAGGAAGGAGAAAGAAGGAGAAAAAAGAAGACAGGAAGGGAGGAAAGAAGGAAGAAAGGAAGAAAACATTTAGCATTACTGTGGTCAGATATTGTTAAGTGCTAAGGATATAAATATAAGCAAGCAAAGCAGTTTCTACCCTCAAAGAGCTTTTATTCTGAGAGAAGACAATAGAGGGGAGCTAGAAGGCAGCGGTGGTGTGGGGAGGGTTGGGGTGGTAAGCTTCAGGAAACATGGTTTAGAATTGCAGTCCTGGAAATCAAATGGAGAACTTGATTACAAATGAGATATGCGGGGC
>CM053580.1:407294160-407304871 GCA_028627135.1 Pseudochirops cupreus
GCACATTCAGGCAGGGGAACTGTCCAAGTCAGTGCAAAGGAACAGTGATGGGAAAAGAAATACTAAATATGAGAAACAAAGAGGAAAAAAATACGAAAGATGTGCTGGGGTCAGGTTGTAAAGGGCCTATAAAGGACCTCAAAAGCTAAACACAGGAGTTTATATTTGACCCTAGAGACAATAGAGATGCGCTGGCAATTATTGAGTAAGGAAATGGGCATAGATCTACACATAAGGGGGAAAAAATCGCTTTGACACTTGGAGTATGGATTAGAATGAAGAAATATTGGAGACAAGGAGGTCAAGTGAGAGGCTGTTATAATATGTAGGTGACAGCTGACAAGGGCCTGAACCAGAGTGATAGCTGTGAAAGAGTCAAATGTGTGGGGACACTGTGGACATAGAAATGGCAAGGCTTAGCAATTGGTTGGACGTGTTGGGTGAGAAAGAGTGGAGAGTTACAAGTAATGCCAAGGTTAAAAAGAAGCATAGTGTCCAAGACAAGAGAAATGAGACTTTACTGCCAGTAATAACCTATCTGGAATATTATGTTTAGGTCTAAGAATCATGATTTAGTAAGGATATTGACCAGAGGAAAGTAAGTAGGACATTAAAGAGACTGGATAGCATGTCATTCATTGAAAGAAAAAACTAGGAATATTTAGCCTAGAGAAGGTAAGACTGATGAGGGAGAAAGGGAGAAGAGAGGAAGAGAGAACACGAAATTAGTCATCAGGTATTTAAAGGGCTGTCATGTGGACAGAGATTAGACTTGTCCTACTAGGCCCCACAGAGCAGTGCTGGGAGTCATGGAAGGAAGTGGCAGAGAGGCAGATTTGGGTTCCACATAAAAAAAAATACCAACTTCCTAACAGTGAGAACTATACCAGACTGGAATAGGCTATCTTGGGAGACAATGAGTTCTCCATCACTGAAGGTCTTCAAGCAAAGACTAAATGACCATTTTCCAGGAATATTATGGAGGTGATTTCTTTTTAGGTATGGGCTGGACAAGATGACTTCTGAGATCTCAGTCAGCTCTGAGATTCTTTCTGCGAATCTGCCTTCATTCAGTGTCTTCATTTTACAGATGAGGAAAAACTATGTCTGAGAAATTAAGTAATTTATCCAAGGTAATATAGCTCATCAGAAAAGCAACTAGATTACAATCTAGGTTTCCTCACTCCTAGTTCAGTACCCCAATTTCCAGTATACCACAATTGCTCATAATTAGAATAATTAATTAACACTTCTTTATTCATTAATATAACTTTATAATCACTAAGACTTCAAGGCTATCAAATCACTTTGACTTTAGAGAACTTCTTCTTTAATTTTACAGAGTAAATGATGATGAGAAAGAGAAAAAGAATCCCCCCAAAAGGATTAAAGTCCCATATAAAACCATTCATTTACAAATTTGTTCACAAGTTAATGACCACATGGGGCAGGTAGGTGGTGAAGTGGACAGAGTGCCAGCCCTGGAACCAAGAGGACCTGAGTTCAAATCTGGCCTCAGACACTTAACACTGTGTGTTAGCTGTGTGACCCAGGGCAAGTCACTTAAACATGACTGCCTCACACACATACACACACACACACAAACACACACACACACACACACACACACACACACACACACACACACACACACGTTAATGACCACAGCCGTAAGCATCTTTATAGTGGAGTACTAAATATAAAGCCAGAAAATTGAAAATGTGCAAAACCCCTTTTTCCTCATCAGTGACTTTGACAAACAGGATTAGTAGGGACATTTTTAATGTCCATATGCTGCTTCCAGGCATCTGGGGCTCATGGATGTGAAGTGACTAATGGAAATACTATCTCATTTTACAGATAAGAACACTATTCCTCAAAGAGGTTAAATGATATAACCTCAATCTTGACAAGAGGGGAAGCCAGGCAATATCCAAGTCCATAATAAACTGTCAACAACTTTATGCAGTAGATCAATTAGGTAATTCATTTCTAAATGCAAATTTTTTCAAATTGGATATTTTCACATTGAGAAAACAATTTGAGAAGCATTTAGAGGACTTTGCCACCATTCTTTGCCTATACTCATGCCAATCAGGCTCCATCTTCTTGTTCATAAAAACTGATGTGACAGCAACTAATAAATTCAAACACAAACAAACTGTCATAAAATACTACAATTTTATCATTAGATTGTAACTTAGATTACCTAGCCCAGACCTCTGTTTAAATACAGATCTATTGTGAAAGGCCATCACATCCCCAGGCAGTCTGTTCCAATGATGGACAGCTCCTAGAAAGTTGTGAGTATGTTAGTATTATAATCTTTTCTTGTAGGGGAAGAAAGGTTTTGCATCACTGTGAGCAATTTTAACCTTTTCATAATTTTGGGATTTTACATGTTGGTCTCTCATAAGGGCAGGCTAACCAGTAATTGATCAAATTGACATAACTTTCCTTTTAATAATATGATTAAAAACTATATTGTCATTATTTTCTTTAAATTTATCTCTATCATTTAAAAATACTAATTTTTTCCTATTATTAGATATATGACTAATTATCATTAGGGGAGATTCCTAACAATTAGAGTCATCCAAAAACAGTGGAACAGATTGCCTCAAGAAGTGGTGCATTATTCCCTCCTTCAAGGTCTCCAAGCAAAGACGATATGACACCTTGCAGGATGTGTTTTAGTGAGGGTTCCTTTCAGTATGGGCTAAACTAGGTAACCACTAAGATCCCTAACTACTCTCAAATTCTTTAATTCTGTGACCATTATCATAGTCAGTCTTACTTGTAGAAGTAAAATTGTTAGTGCCAGAACTAACCAGAACCAAAACCAAACCTGAGCCCAAACCCAGACCAAAAATTAGGAGCCAATGAGAATTCATTGAGTTTGCCAAGCAAGGGAGCCCTTCTCTCATGGGCAGTGATTCCTCTAAAGAAGAAAGGGACAAAGCTTATGTAAGTTTATATTTAGGCAGGAGGTGAATTGGGTATGGGGCACTTCACAATTGGACAGGGATTGTTGCTAGGGCCTTCATTGGACATGGTCTGTTGCTGGGTCCAGTAACAAAAAAGGTTCTTCTTCAGGTTAGTTATCTCTTGTAACACTGCCCTAATAGGTCTGTCCTTGGCATTCCAGTAGTAAGGAAGGTCATAGACAGGGTGAGGGTTGCAATACAAACAGGGTCAGGGCAAGATAGAGGAACTAGAGACAAAATGGAGTTGCTTTAGCTTTCTCTGCTACTCACACTTGGTTTAGTACCAAATAATGCAAGTTAGTGAGTGGTCTTAGCCCTTAGCCCTTTCTTTCTAAAACTGAAAATGTAGGCATAATCACTAGAACACAAATTTGCAACATTTCATGAGGCAATATAGTAAAAGTAAAAATCAATGTTTTACTAAGTCCACAAAATAAGTGGGCATGGGTTAGGGATTTTTATTCAAACTTTATAAATTAAATAATTTAGAATGAAGGAAGTGATCATGTATTACATATGGCTATATGACCAAGAATCATGAAATACTATTTTTTCAAAGAATTAATATGCTAATCCAAAGGGCAATTAAGAGATTCTTGGTATGTGTGAATAGGATGCAAGATATTACAAAGAAGGAACTATACAGAGGTAATGCAAAGGATGTCATCAGAGAAATGTATGATGAGGGATAAAAGACATCATTTAGCAAGAGCTAGAGACAGCTGATGGACAGCTGGAATTCTCCATTGGTATCCACACAGAGATAAGGGAATACATGAAAGGTCCCAAGTACTTTGGATGGACACCTTGTGACAAAGTTGTGGGAGGCCATGGACAAGAGTCACATAGGTTTTAGAGGTTGAGATTCGGTCTGCATCATTGGAGAGAGTGCTTACATCAATAAAATACCAGATCCATTGGAAAATTAACTAATTAGTAGAACAAGATTTATTTAGTATTAGTAAGCACTGCTCTAAGTGCTGGGATACAAATTGAAACAAACAAAAAAAAAAGACAGTCTCTGTCTTCACGAAGCTTATGTTCTAATGGGGCAAAAGAGAGCTGAAAAGCATGGGCAGATAAAGAAAGATATCCACTCGGGGGATTGGTGGGGAAGTTCAAAGAGTCAGTAGAAGATCTGGAAGAAGAATGAATTATGTCTGACCTAAGCCCTTCCTCAAAATAGAGGTTCTGGGAGGAATTCACCATTGGGAGAAGGGTGTCACAGGTGTAGGAGGCTGTTCTAGGGTGAGAGGACCATAGGGAATGAGGGAACTCTCAGGGTGAAGAGGCAGCTACTAAGCTGGTGGTAAAGTTAAGAAGGTCAGAAGCAGATCCAAGGGAGGAATTTATATACATATGTGTGTACACATATATACACATACCTACATATACATACAGAAACATATATGGCAGGATTAATTAAACCCAGGATTACTATCTCCCCAATGATCTTTGTCTTTGACCATTATATCTACAATCTTCCTATTGCTATTTCCTCAAAACTTTGATTTTAGAATATTTTCACCATGGGGGCAGCTAGGTGGTACAGTAGATAGAGAACTGGATTTCAAACCAGAAAGATTCATCTTCAGGGGTTCAAATCTGGCCTCAGACAGTTACTAGCTGTATGACTCTAGGCAAATTACTTGACTCTTTCCCCCAGTTTCTTCATCTGTTAAATGAGCTGGAGAAGCAAATGTCAAACCACTCCCATATCCCTGCCAGGAAAACACCAAGTTGGCATCATGGAGAGCCAGACATGACTGAAAATGACTTAACAAATATTCTCCACTAAAATCCTCTGGTATAGAGGTGATCCAGAGTTCTCTAAGGCAAAGAACAAGTAGGTTCTACCAAGCCAGAAGACTTTGAATACAGACCAGACAATACATTATACATCCCTCATCTGAGAACCAATTTAGCTAAAAGCAAAGGGGCTCATCACCAGTAGGATGGCCACCAGATAATTGTATCATATCGGTTAATCACAGAATATCAGAATCAGTCTACATTTATTATCATTTACTATGTACCAGGTTCTGTGCTAAGGGATGGCATACAAATAAAAGCAAAAAGAAAAATGGCCCTTCCCCTCAAGAAGCTTACACTCTAATGAGGTAAAAACAACACATAAGAGGGGAACGAAAAAGCTGGTGGGGAGGGAAAAGATACCTAGCTTAGAATATGGTGGCTGAATGTGGAGAATGAGAGATGGCTGGTCTAGGGCTCTTTCCCAAAATAGAGGTTCCATAAAGAACTCACCAATGGCAGACTGGGGCCCATAGGAAAGAGTCAGGAGGTAGGAAGTAGGAAGGGAGCTCAAATACCTGATCTGACTAAGAATTGCCTCTATATTATTCCCAACAAATGATCATCCAGCCTCCACTTGAAAACTTCCAGCAAAGAGGACCCTGGGACCTGCTGCTGCAGCCATTCCATTTTGGGACAATTCCAAACATTAAAAAGGTTTTTTTTTTCTGCCACTTCTACCAATAACTCCTGATCTGTTTTCTGGAATCAAGCAGGAGAAATTTTATCCTTCTTCCATATAGCAACCTTTCAAATACTAGCTAACATGCTCCCCCAAGTCTTCTGCTTTCCCACCAAAACATACCAAGTGCCCTTAGTGAATGAGTTTTCATTCCCTTATAATCCTAGTTAACTCCTCTCAAAAAACTGAATTTTATCATTATCTCTTCTGAAATTTTGTACCTGGACCTGAACACAATACTCTAGATGTGATGTGCCATGGTACAACAACAGGACTATCACATCCTCTCTTATTCTGAATCCTTTACCTTTCTTAAAGCACTATAACAATTGTGAAGTAAATTATTTTGACTGTAGTATCATACTGTTGACTGATATTACTCTGGCAATCCACTAAATCCTTCAGATGTTTTAGTGGACTTCAAAGTTCACAATGAGTCAATAGTGCTTGTGCTATAAGAAATGACAAAGGTGAATGATTTCAGAGAAACCTGGAAAGACTTAGATGAACTGATACAAAGTGAAGGGAGCAGAACCAAGAAAACATTGTGCACAATAACAGCAATATTGTACAATGATCAACTGTGAAAGACTTAGTTACTCTGATTAATACAGTGATCCAAGGTAATTCTAAGGGAATCATGATGAAAAATGCCATCCAACTCCAGGGAAAGAACTCGTGAACTCTAAATGCAAATTGAAGCATATTATTTTTCACTTTATTTTTTCTGGCTTTTTGCAACATGGATAATATAGAAATATGTTTTACATGACTTTCTATGTATAATAGATATCATATTGTTTGCCTTCTCTCAATGGGTTAAGGAGAAACCAGAGGGAAGGAGAGAATTTAGGATTCAGAATTTTTCTTAAAAAAATGAATATTTAAAAGTGAGTCAATAGTGTTAAGTATCATCATAGACTTGGGGCCGAAAAGAATGTTAGGAAACAAGAGCAGTCCTCTTCACGTTACAGATAAGGAAACAAGAACCAGAGAAGATAAGCAACATCCTAACAACACCATAAAACTAGGAAGTAAGAGAGCCAGTATTCAAATCCAGGTCCTCTGACTCTAAATGCTATATGAACAGAGTTAATGTTGATGACCAGAATATTCATAATGCCATCTATTAAGGCATGAGGGTTTGCGATCTATTTCAGTCAAGGATGTCACCACACCAATGAAAGCACAAGAAAGCATAAAACATCAAAGTTTAAAGTCTTCACTTATATTGGATGTTTATGCTTTGACTTCCCCTGTTAGAATATAAGCTCTTTGAGGGTAGTGACTATCTTTCTGTTTTCTTACTTTTGTGTCTCTAGAGCAGTGGCACATAAGAAGTACTTAATAAATGTTCTATCTCTCTATTTCTAAGGATAGGAGCTGGGCCTATAATTTTTTAATATAGGAAACTCCCAGTAAGGAACTATGTCTCTCAATGAAGGCAGCATCTTCTCTGTAACTTAGGGTCATACACACTTGCCTAGAGCACTTAGAGGTTAAATGACTTACTGAGGTTCATACACCCAAGTATGTATCAGAGGCAGGACCTGAAGCTAGATAGTCTATAACATGCTGCCTCTATTTACCTGTTTATACATTTTAAGAATTATTTTAAAGGGGTGTATCAGAATGGGTATATTGACCCTGATGGATTTCTTGAGTTATTGCCTATAGACTAGGGAAAAAGGGGTCAATGTAGTAGTGAAAAAAACACTGGAAGGCAAGTCAGGAGGCCTGGTTTTTAGTCTATTAACCCATCTGCCACTGATTCACTCTGTCACTTTAGTCAGGTCATAAGTCATTTCTAATCCTTCCTTTCCTTAACTGTAAAATGAGAGATTGGACAAAATGACCTCTCAGACCTATTCTAGCTCTAACATTCTATGAATAAGACTGGAGCTTGTTATAGATCAGGCAATGATGTCTCTTGTATTACCAAAACGTGGTACAATATTGATGGGTTACTTCTCTATTCCTGGCAAGCCTCCAAGGATGAATACACAATCCATCCTCCCTTTCAATCATCAGGCAACAAGCATTTATTAAGGCTTTCTATGTTTCAGGCACTGTGAAACCATGCCACACATTTTCTATTTTCAAAATGAGTGCTTGGAAAAGGAATTTCTGATCCTTGGAATAGCTTTGAAATTTTGGTGTATACTGAGAGCAGAGAAATCAATTAACCTTTAAATCTCTCTTTGTTTCCTTTGTGAAATTGATAACAAAGTAAAATTACAAACACACTGAACTCTATCCACATCTGGCTTGAGATAGTATGCATTTTCACTGTCAGCTTTTCCTCCCACCCTCTGAGCAACACTGTGTGGGAGCTGTGAAGAGGCAGCCGCACCAGGCGTGAATTGGTTCCGTCATTACGGAGCCTAATCAGAGAACACACTGACACCGTGGGAGTGTTGCCATTGATTGTGTCTTAAATCATTTGGACACCTGAACAAATGGATAAGAAAAGAATCTTCCAAAGGATTTTTGAAAACAAAACAGATCTAAAAAGCTTTCAAGTTAGAAAGAGTTTGTGAAAGAAGGAAAAGAAAATAGAAGGCAAACCTTGATAGGAACAGAAACAGGGAAATAGATTATAATGGATTGAGCTGGCTTGGTGTGCATGCTGAAGGAAGAAATCCAAGCCAAAGCACTTAATGAAACGTAAAGTGTTTGAGTCACCCAAGCATGGAAATTTAACATGGCTTACTCGGGTGTACAAGATCTAAATCTACTTTATAAGAAAATGTTTTCATGGTGTTTAGAGGAATGGAAGTTGGGTTCTGATACTGCTCTCACCACTTTAGTCAATTGACACCTCCCTGCTCATCACAGACACAGGTCCTGGCCATGCTGCATGGCATTCTGGAGCCTGGGTTTCTCAAAATACAATACAGTAGCTACATGCATTAAAATTTGTGAGCTTAAGTTTATTACTGTATCTAAGAACCTGGTGACCATTTATTTGTCTCTGCCCCTTTGTCTCCTCTGAAAAACTTTAGCTAGCCCAGTGACTTGCCAACATTTTCTCTAAATTAGCATAACGTCATGTATTGCAAACCCTGGGAATTCATAGTATCAGAATTGGAAGGGACCATAAAGGTCCAATCTCCCATTCAATGTGTGTATCTAATTGACAATGCCTCCAACATACCGTTTTTGGTCTTTTTTTTTTAAATAATTCTGGGGATGAGGAATAAGCGAATCACAGAATTTTAGCATTGGGAAAGACCTCAGCAACCTTTGAGTACAATCCATACCCAAAAGGAATCTCAACAAAATGAATTCATCAGAGGTCATCTTTGCTTGAAAACCCCCTATGAAGGCAAACCCAATACCTCCTGAGGAAGCTCAATCTACCTTTGGACAGCTATAATTATTAAGAAATTTCCACTGATATCAAACATAAATTTGTCTTTGCAATTTTCTACCCATTTCCCTTTGGTTCTGTCCTCTGAGCACCAACTGAACAAGTGTGATGTTTCTTTCACATAATAGCACTTCAAATACTTACAGAAAGCTATATTATTCTCCCCAACACCCCGACCTCAAGTCCTCTCCTCTCTAGGCTAAATATACTAAAAATAGTTCCTTCAACCTGTCCATATAGCATGTGAACTAAATAACCCATGAGGCAGCCAGTTCCATTATTGAGCAACTCTAAAGGTCAGAATTTCTTCCTTATGTTCAGACAAAATCTTCCTTTTCCTTTGGTCCTAGATCAGCCCTCTATACCTGAGCAAAATAAATCCTTCCCTATTATATAACTAGATTTATGCAGTTGGGTTGTACTAATCAGTGTGCTTGTCTAAAATCTAGGAGTTAAAAGTAAAAAATGTCATCAACTACATCCTCCTTTCCTCCAGGCTAGATTCTTCCATGCTTGGAATATGTAAAGTGTGGTCGGGCCTAAGAGTAAAGGAGAAACTGATAACTTTTATCAAGAATTTCCTAGAAAGGAGATCTTATCAAATAAAACTCTTCTGTGGATCCCCCAGAGTCTAACACAATTCCTTAAAGTAGGTATGTAATGAATATTAGTGGAATAGAATTAAATTTGGCAAGAGAAAAAAAAAGAATAAATAAGTGGCAGGAGGCACAAGAAAAGGAAAAAGAAAAGAAATTTGGGTTTTCTACTTTTACAGGATTTTTACATTAAATCCTCTTATTTTATGGTAGGGTGTTTTGTGGTTTGGGTGAGGGAGGGGCGTGTGTAATTTGACCTGGAATCAGATATGTGGTTTCATTGGTATTCATAAACCAGTGAGAAAACTCCTGCTACCAATGCAAATGACCCTCCTGGTTTTTTTGTTGGTTGGTTGGTTGGTTGGGTTTTTTTGCTGTTTGTTTTTTTGAGAATAATCAGCATAGAGATGATAATTGAATCCATGGGAGCTAATGAGGGCAGACTAAGTCAAAAAACACTGTAATCTTAGAGAGTCACCAGCGACACTTGCCCATGGTCATGTAGCCAAAATAGGTCAGAGGCCGAACTTGAACCCAGATCTTCTTGACTTCCAGGCCAATTCTCTCTCTACCACTCTAAGCTGTGCCTCATACTTGATTCAGTACTTCAAGGATATGATTTCATTCCATCATTACTTCAGGTCAGATTGTCAACTTTTACCTGCCTTAGTTTAGTTTTTGTGAATTTCTTTAGCCCAAAAATTCATTACCTGACATCACTCTAACCTTCTAGTTAGAAACCTCTCCAAAATGAGCTAGACTTGTCCTCAGATGTCAGACATACAACCTATCACAGACTTTTCTAGAGAACTGATGGTCATGGTTAGACATGAGGAGGAACTGGGGTCAAATTTTAGTAAAGGAAATCAACAACAACCAAAAAGTCAAATGCCCTACACATAAAAACAAATGTGAATCCCCAAAATTCTCATAAAAGCCAGCATGTGATATGTGTAGTAAGAGGCAGCTATTTTTAGTGGAAGGAGTGCTGAGTTTGGAGAGAAAAGGTCCAGGTTCTTATTGACCTTGGGAATCAATCTCTGTGTACCTCAGTTTCCTCATCTTTTAGCTGGGAATATAACACTTGTAATACCTACTTCATAATGATAAAATGAGAGAACACATGCAAAGTACTTTGAAAATCCCTAAGAGATCTAGAAAGTGGCATAGGAGTTGAGACTTGGGGAAACAAGGCGAAGTTTTATGGAAAAGATAGCTTTGAGCTGGGCCTTAAAGGCTAGGTGAGATTCTGACAAACAGA